>JARFIW010001150.1:890000-1123604 GCA_036346225.1 Platerodrilus igneus | reverse complement strand
AATTATATTATATAAAATAGTAAATTCAAGAATATATATATATATATATATATATATATATATATATATATATATATTGCTGTGATATTCTCCTTTGAATGCGGGAACTGGGTCCTTTCAACAAAAAAATTCTAGTCCCACAGATTGGGCGTCATAAACGGCTGTGATCCTCTTTTCGCCTCGGCTGCTCACCTAATGTTATAAACCTCCTCATTCATAAAAAAAAACAACACATTCCTACCAAAAACATCAACGTTAACTCTATTTACATCAATATTCAGAATACATTAAAATTTCAAAATTAAAACTCAGCATAAATTTCAGTTTTAAAAAGAATTTCAAGATTAATTTTATTATCATTTTAATGTGCATCCAAAATTAAAGTCCTTGTTGGATGCCTACTAATTAATATAACAATATAAGCAGACCGGAGTCTGAGTATAAAGGGAGCATCTACCACCCCTTTACGTTAATTAACCAGGTTCGTCTAATTGAGCTCAAAGACATACCCAAATTTTCATCATATTACCGAACATCAAAACTAAATACCCCTTTCTACTTCAACAAGCAAATTTCATCTTAAAATTAAAATTTTATGGTTAGTACAATTTCACTAATGTCCATTTAAAGTAAATCAATTATAAAGTTATTCAACATTCCGCGACCGTATGTTCAACAGTACAGTTCTAAGTTAATTCGTTGATAATAAAATACGACCTCGGAAATAACAAATTAACAAGTGATAAAACCAAAACAGGTATTGTTTTCTAAACATTCCTCTTCCTTTTATTACAGCTACATTAAATAAACTTAACCCAAACCACTTACCAAAACTACCTGAAATGTATCCTTTACCAACAATAACAGCCTCAACCATAAATCATTCAACCAGCCAAACAAAAAACCCACTCGCCCATCAGACAATAAAAGAAGGGACATATTCGAATGCAGTAAAAGCAAAGCACCAAATGAACAAACATCTGCAAGCAGTTTCCGTCAAAAGAAAATGCGATTATATTAAATTCATTGCCAAACACGAAGTTAGAAGATTATCTAAATGCAATCACGGAAATAATAGATCCTAAAATATAACCTTTGCATCAAGAATAGCAAACAACCGGATCTGTATTTATTTAACTACAAAAGAAGACACTGACCAGTTTGTAAACAACCATCCTAATATAACAGTAAATAACACAGAAGTGGAAATATGTAAATTACTAACGCCGACCATAAGGATGGTTATTTCAAATGTTAGCCCATCCATACCACACAATGTAATAGAAGACGCACTTATTAAGCTAAATATAACTTTAACAGGCAAGATGTCATTTATAAAAGCTGCATTATCAGAAATAAAATTTAAACACATACTTAGCTTTCATAGACAAATCTATGTTAAACAAACTGCAAATTTAAACATCCCAGAATCAATAATAGTATTATTTGAAGAAAACCCCTACAGACTATTTTTATCTACAGAAACATACTGCTATACATGTAAACAAACCGGCCATTCAACCTCAAGCTGCGAGGAACACAATATACAGAGTGAAACAAAACAACCTGAACAAATAACAAACCTAAATGAAACAACAAGAAATAAAAGACCAAATCAGTCACCTGAAAGTACACCTACAGAAGAACTAAATGAAACTTACATTGAACATCAAATAAGAGAAGCAACACAAAAGAAAAACAAGAAACCAACCAAGAATCAACCCTGTCGAATTTATCACAAACCATACGGACAAACAAAAACAAAAAGGATCCTACAATTAAAAGAAGAACTTGGAACAAACTGAATCCCAAAACACAATACAATAAAGGAAATCATAGAAAGTGATCCAGCTAAATACATTATCTCATTCGACGAATTTCAGGACTTTCTAGAAAACACGATCGGAACAAAAAAATACTAGAATTAAGTAAAACTATACCAAAGATACAAACCAACTCATACAAATGATGCATGAAATCCAAAACAATACTGATGACAAAAAATAAAAACAACAATAACAAGAATAACTAAAAAATGGAGGAACAACAAATTGAGTCAGAAATGTCTGATTCCTCAGTCGATAATCAATAACATGAACATCATTCAATGGAATTGTAATGGACTTCAATCCCATAAAGCTGAATTCCAAAACTAATTGAAGAAACACAACCTCATTACATATGCTTACAAGAAACACACTTCAAAGAACATCAAAACATAAATACATACAATTTTATACAATATCGCAAGGACAGACTAAACACACATATAGCTAGCGGAGGGTGGCAATTCTAGTAAACAACAAACAACATACAACAAGATGTACAAACTATCCTGAGAGACACATCCAATATTGAACCACTGCTGAACTATCTTAAAGACATAGAAATCCAACATCGTATATAAAATATATAAAAAATAAACATATATTGTACCATAGATTATAAATAATACTTCCAACCTCCGCTAATAACTGTAAAGGTGGAAGCGGATGAAAGTGAAATTAAAAAAAAAAAAAAAAAAAAAGTTATTCAACACACAAAAATGTCAAACAAAATAGTATAATTTACCTGAAGGTCACCGTCCTCGTAGCTTCAAAGCACATCGTCTCCTTAGTTAATCACACCATTCCAACAGGATTATATTTACGGCTTCTAATTCTCAACGCTTTTAAAATTTACTCCATCACCATTTATTTAAAGTTGTTTCTGGGCTTTTCCGGAATTCATCTGTGTATATCTGACCCTTGTTTCGTGGATCCAGACACGTATTTGAACCATTTAATTATTAACACCCCCGAAAAATAGCAAATAACTTCATACTTCTTTCACCAATATACGCCAAAACTGCCTCCTTTTGTGTATACATTTGTCGTTGTAAATTTTGCTAATTGGTACAATGAAACTAAATTTTATTACCTTGTATCTAAGTGCACTGAAGTACATTCATGTTAGCACGTAAATAACCAACTATTTTGAATCACTAAAATATACGAGCAAAATTTTAAATTATTTTCTCAAACTAAAATGCACTGTTTAACATCTTCAATCAAGTCGCGGATGTAAGAGCTTTTAACGCATCGAATAGTCAAAAGTCTAAGAGACTAAGAGAGCTTGTTTATATTCATCTCGGTATATATAGCAAAAAGCCGGCACGTCGCTTTTGTCCTCAAAACGGGTAATTCTAAAGAATTCCTCATTCTATGTTCCCAGTCTGTCGCTCGCGCGTCGATTTTTACGAATTTTCACTCGTCCCATTTAAATCTCAGAAATTTCAACACACGGCACGCAAGCATGTCCGAGAAATAACTAATTGACTTTTATACCGAAATTGTTGTTTCTACATCTGATATTTGCATCCTATTTTCAACCAATTGTGACCCTCGTGACGTTGCTTAAATCCCGCCTTTTACTATATGTGTCTTTGCTTGACGCATTTTCTCTTTCCTTTTCTAACCTGTTCGTATTGGTGCAAATTGATATTTTTATTATCGATTATATTTTAGTCCATGTGGACTGTTATCTGGGTTTAATAACCCCGTATCGCACATTCTCGTGAATATTAAGCCCCGGTTTCTCCAAGATTCTTTGAAACTATTAATTATCTACAAAATTTACGCCGTATGTGATATTTAAACTACGCAGGTGTTCAAAATAATATTAATTCTCAGAGCTTTATTTTCTGGTATTATAATCTTGGGTTTTACAAGTTTCTATAGATATTATCTGTTACTAACGGTTCCATTAACTTCAATTAAAATTAATACTCTTTAATTTTTAGTGAATCCTAATTAAATATTCAATTATTATCTGTACGTTTCGTTTAATACTCGTTGCCCAAACTTGAATCAATTCATATAAATCTTGCACGTAATTTCCATTTGATTCTTTACTTTGGAATAATTAAATTACACGTTGAGCATTTTAAAACTGCTTATTTTTATATGAAGCGTCTTGTAAATAATTTTAATCTCTTATTTTTAATAAAACGAATGAATTTTTATTCTCCACGGGTTTTTAATAAAGCGTATTATCTAATAAACTTCCTTATACACGGTGATTAAAATTATTTGATGCAATCCATTAATTTTCTACCCTGGTCTAAATATGAGTAATATATATATATATATATATATATATATATATATATTGCTGTGAAACCTCCAAAATCCGGGAACTACGGTTTTCAAATCGAGCCCCACAGATTGGGCGTCAAGAATGCTGTGAAACGTACAAAAAGCTATTAACTTAATGGTCTGTTGACTATCTTCTGTTAATCGCCTCTTTACTCTTTTCCGCCTCGGCTGCTCACCTAGTTAAACCTTCATCCTCATTCATAAAAAAAAAACAAACACATTCCTACCACAAACATCAACGTTAACTCTATTTACATCAATATTCACAATACATTAAAATTTCAAAATTAAAATTCAGCATAAATTTCAGTATCAGAAAATTTCAAGATTAAATTTGTTATCATTTTAATGTGCATCCAGAATTAAAGTCCTTGTAGGATGCCTACTAATTAATATAACAATATATGCAGACCTGAGTCTGAGTACAAAGGGAGCATCTCCCACCCCTTTACGTTAATTAACCAGGTTCGTCTAATTGAGCTCAAAGACATACCCAAATTTTCATCATAATCCAGAACATAAATACTAAATACCCCTTTCTACTTAAACAAGAAAATTTCACCTTAAAATTAAAAATTTGTTGTTAGTACAATTTCACTACTGTCCATTTTAAGCAAATCAATTACAAAGTTATTCAACACACACCAAAACATCAAAAATCGAACAACAAAGCATAAGTTACCTGAAGGTTAATGCACTCGTGGCGTCAATGTACATCGTCCTCTGTTAATCACACCAATCCAACTGGGTTATGTTTAGGTCCTCGTATTACTGGTCGCCTTTAAAATTTTCTACACCACCATTCCTTTAAAGTTGTTTCAGTGCTTTTCCGGAACTCATTTGTGTATATTTGAAGCTTGTTTTGTGGATACAGACACGTTTACGAATCATTTAATTATTAACACCCCCGAAAAATAGCAAAGAAATTCATACTTCTTTCACAAATATACGCCAAAACTGCCTACTTTTGTGTATTCATTTGTCGTTGCAAATTTGACTAATTGGTACAGTGATACTCGACTTTATTACCTTGTATCTTCTTTTCTAAGTGCACTAAATTACATTCATTGTAGCACGTAAAGAACAAACTGTTTTAAATTACCAAAATATACGAGCAAACTGTTTAAATTATTCTATCAAAATCGGAAAACTAAAAAGCACTGTTTAACGCATTGAATCAAATCGAAAATCTAAAAGAGCGAACCTCCTATTAACCCGGGTATATATAGTGGTTAGCCTGTCTGTCGGTTTTGTCCTCAAAACGGCCAGTTTCTAGAATTTCGTATACTATGTTCCCATCTCGACCGCCTGTGCGTCGGTTCTTATTAAATTTGCACTCGCACCAGTTAAATCTCAGAAATTTCGACACGGCTCGCAACGTCTGGAAATAACTAATTAATTTTTCTACAGAAATGTTATTTTTACCTCTCAAGTTTGCCTCTTATTTTCAACCAATCGCAACCCAGTGACGTTGCTCAACTCACGCCTTTTACTATATGTGTCTCGGTCTTGCGCATATTATCTGTCTCTATTTACCCTGTTCCGAGTGGTACAAATCGATATTCTTTAGTATCGGTTATTTTCAATCCATGTGGACTTGTGAAATAACCCACCTTATTAGCATTTCCCGTAAATATTAAGCAACGGTTTCTCCAACATTCTCTGTAACCATTTGTTATCTGCAAATTTTACGCAGAACATAAAATATTTAAAAATACGCAGGTGTTCAAACATAATACTTCTACGATCTGAATATTATTGGGTTTTTACTAGCTTTTATACATATTATATGTTACTAATGGTTCAATTAACTCCAATTAAAATAATACCCTTTAATTTTTAGTGAATCCTAATCAAATATTCAATTATTATCTGTACATTTTGTTTAATACTCGTTACCCAAACTTGAATCAATTAATATAAATTTTGCACGTAATTTCCATTTGTTTCTTTACTCGGAATAATTAAATTACACGTAGAGCATTTTAATACTGCTTCCTTTTTTTTATAGCAAGCGTCTTGTAAATAATTTAACTCCCTTATTTTTAATGAAACGAATGAATTTTTATGCTTCACGGTTTTAATAACGCGTACCTTTTCCCAAAGCTTCTACACGGTGATTAAAATTATTTGATGTGATTATTTAATTTTCTACCCTGGTCTAAATATGAGTATTTTCCCCCTATTTGAATACAAATAATCCCACTTATTTGAATGCAAATATAAAGCATTTAGACTGCCACAAAAAAATTTACAAAAAAAATTGCCTATCTCTCTCTACCCTTATCTATTTAACTTACCTACCTTATCTCCAATCCAAAAAAAAATATTTACACCTGTCCTATATCCCTATCCTATTCCTAACTATCACCTTGCAAAACCAGCAAATTACAAAACGTAAAAGTTCAATAAAAATGCATCTAATTTACTTCATCTGTTAAAGAATCCCATTATAAAATTTGACTATGTGATATTTTAATTGTAAACTCGACAAAATTCGAGAATAAAATCCAGCACATTGGTAAACAAAAATAAGGAATCATACGTTTGACTACGTGCGGAATTAAACGGAAAAATTTGAATAAATTCCTATACAAATAAGAGGACGTGACTTGAAAAGGTACAAGGTGTCATGGTCAACGGAATCCACAGTGTAAAATTTTGATATCTACGTGATGTGCTAAAGCATTGTGACGAAATATAGGATGGTAACTCCATGGAAATCCGAAACGCTTGCACGATAAGACAACTGTAACGCCTCAATCAACAAGATAAACTTGGTAAGCCAATTATAACAGATGGATAGGCATACCTTTAAATAGCGCACGAGTTGATAAAGAGTCAGTCTTTCTACCACCAAGGCACATACTGTACTTGTCTGAACCAAGATAACACACGAAGTTAAACTATCAAATTAAATAATAATATTTAAGTGAAAATGGGTGATTGAAAATTTCAAATACTACTACAAGTGAAAATATACAACAGAAATTCGCCGTTTGACATTTAAAATGTATGTCCAAGATTCTAATTAAACATAATCTTTAATATTTTATTGACTTAGGGCACCAGGTAGTACACCAAGTATTACACCAAGTATTAAACTAATTATTGAACTAAGGGTTGAACTAAATTCAACTAAGTAAACGATTAAGTGTTAAACTGGGCGTTTAACCAAGCTGTGCTACGAGATTCAATAAACAACTACCAAACAAAATCAATAAGAAAATCTAACTGAAAACAATCCAAGGTAATAAATAATAATAAATAATAAAGGTAATAAATAATTTTTATAAATTTTTTTACATCTTATGGGTTCTTTTAATGTTACGGCCGCTTCTTGGAATAAACGTTTTTTTATTAATTAGACCATACTAAATTGATGTATTTCTTCTTAATTTTCCTCGAAATTTCTTCCATAATCTCGTATATTCAAGAAAATTCTTTATTTAAAATAAATATATGTTATACAAAAGTCAACTTACGTGAATAATTTAAAGCTTTATAATGCAAACCAGGTGCATTTCTATAGAAAATATTTGCTTTTACGGTAAGACGTGTTTTTAATACACATTAAGATTAAAATTTGGGGTTTTAAATACACAAAATTATATATTTTCATGCACAGAAATGGAATTATTTTATTACAAATGAATGGCTTTGTATTTATTTTAGAGTGATCGATTTGCATTCGTATTTAATAAGTTTTTAGGTATCTTAAAAATAATTATTTTTACGTATACAGCTTACATTATTTGCTATGTATTTACTATACGCTTATATCATACAAGGTGATTATTTATACACATGGGATTGCATTGTTGCTTGGTTGACGCGATAATTAATGAATAAAAGGACGCTTGTATTATACAGGGCGTATCTATGAATTTTCGGAATTTTCTATTTTTTTCAAATTCTTTTATATCTTGGTGGGATTTATTTGTAAAATTTGGGTTTAAATGACCTCTCGTGACCCCTTATCACGTCAATATATATACTGAAAGCACATTTTGAAACCACGGTGTCATACCTGAGCCTTGTGTATGGCTTATCATATATTCTTTTAATAAAAATATCTTGAACACTTAACAGAAATAAATGCCGCTCACTATAAGTCCCTATAATTTGCTTAGAGATGCAATCTGAGTTTGGTTTTGCCTTAAAAGAATTAATTCGCCGTAATACTTTTTAATTATTCTCATTAAATTCCTGTTATAGTTACACAAGGTTGCTCCATTCATATTAATACACTAACGTATTTATTTTTGTTCGATAATTGTAGGTTGGTTTGGAAACTCTAAAATTTATTAAATTTGTCAGTTAGCATCATTGATCTAGTATAAGAACTGGTCATTTCCCTCATGCGCAGGTAATGCGCTTGGTAACATTAGATTCGGAAACGTACTTGGACTTTCTTGCTATCTTCACAACAGACAACATCATGTCTGCTGATAATAAATCGATAGCATGGAAGCAGAGGTTTGATTAGTTTTGATTAGAACGATGACCTGCTTTACATCGTGTTTGTTGGAAACGAAACTGACCTGCTTTACATCGTGTTTGTTGGAGACAAAACTCCTCAATCTGCAACTTATTTGATAACTTTGAACAACTTTTATGACAACTTCAATGACCACTTTTGATGATAATTTGTAACAGAATCTTTTTAGTTTAACGATATGATATTTTGCATTTTTACATAAAGAAAATAATTCAGAAAGAGCTTTGCTTTGCCCTTGTCAAACAGATTGTTGCTGTTAGTTGAAGGACTTTTCCATGTCATAAAGAAAAACTCGTTTTGACCTAGGGTAACTACTTAAAATGAAAGTTTTAACATCTTGCTGTACCTGGGGTAAGTCTCAGTATTTACTTTTAATTTTGTATCTAGATCATTTGTTGTGTTTGCTGAATTGCAAAATTTTGAGGTTTCATAAATGATATTTTGTAAAATTTCGAGCATATAGGGCATTTATAACATGCTTGATGAAGTTTATGAACTTGTAATTTCTTGTTATTTTAATCAATTCTTTGTCAGAACATTTGTAAGAATTCTAATACTGACCTAGTTTTTCTAGTGTAATACTAGTTTGTTTGTCAGTTTAAAATACCAGTTTAAACAACACGTTAGATACAATTTTGTTTCAAAATAACCTTGCTTTGTTTGTGCTTTAAGAATACGTAACATCTGTGGAACATTTGTAAAACAATTAGTTGAATAATTATTCTTTGATTTTTCATATTTTTAAGAAACATGTAATCTTTCAACAGATCTGAGAAAGAGAACAAAACAAATAATTGTAAATTTTTCACTTTCATGAAGTAAGTTATTAATCAGTATTACTTGACTGAATTTAATTATTGAATAACTATCAGAAATTTTGAGGTATTGAATTTAATGTCTTGTATATTTTTGTAAACATCTTAAACTAACGAAACTAAATTTTCGTTAATACATGAAACTTAAGTTATAATCTGAGTTATTTTCTTTGGTTCCACAAAAAACGTATGAAAGTGTGGTCGCACGCTATTTGTTCAGATTTTTAAGACAATATCACCTAGATATTGGTAAAATACTGAAGGTTTAATATTCAGATAGCGATAAACTTAAAAGTGGAGTTTGAAGAAGTTGTTGGTATTTCACAAAAATTATTTTGTACGTATGTGTTTAAGTGGACAACCACAAACAGTGGTCTTGTTTATTATTAATAATAAATTCTTCCTTACAGGTTTGAAATAGAAAGGACTAATGGGTCAGTTATTTTTTATTATTGTGATTATGCTTTTTGAAACATACGGGTTTCTGTGTTTTCCCTGTTTTCCCTTTGTTTGTGGTAAAACAAAATCGGCTCTCGACCCCCCTCTCGCGCAAGAACGCTGGATTAAGTTGTGCAGTTAACTGTATTAACTTACAGGAGTTTGCTTTTTAGTATTAGCCGTTTGTCAACCAACTTTACTCTGGGCTACTTTAATGTTCAGAAAACCCCGTTGTACTTCAGAGATGTTTCGTATTAGACTGTCGCCTCAGGCAAAGGATTATCAGAGTTTAGTTTCATCTTCCCCTAATACACTTTTTGTTACGTTAGCATCCAGCTCTAAACAGCTACAGTATAAACTGCATATTATGTATTTGAATGCTCTTTCTTGGAAGCTTACGATTGTTAAAGGAAATGATAGCAGAAAATTTTAACCAAGTATCTTAAAAGTGGAGAGGAAATTATAGCCACTCCAGAATATTGCGTGGGAAAGTAAATCACTATGAAATATGCTTCTTATTGCCATATCAGTCACATTTACATTTGATATAATGTAATGCCAAAAATCTGAATGTATTTGACTGTATATGCTACAAACATTTTCCAATGACTAGGTGAAGAATTTATCCAGGGTAGATATCTGTGAATCTGTCCAAGCATAAATGTATTCAAAGGAAATTTTTTTACAAAGGATATTTTTAAGAAAAGAATTTAAATATGATAATAGAACAACTCTGAATAATTCTAAGTGAGGTAAACTCAAAACTTTTATTGATGCAATCTTATTTTTTGCACACACCAATGAAACACTGATATCTGAAATTTCAATGCACATGCATATACACTACAGTGGTGTAACCTATATTAGACGCATCAGAAAACCCATTAAAATTTATTTTGATGTTACTTTAAATTCCGAAAGTAAACAAAAATCGCTTTCAAACTAAATTCAAGTGTCTGTGATAATTTGAATTTCAAAGGCATTGTGCATCAAGTATTTAGCTGAAAGTAAGATTGGGCAGATTAACCTGACTGGGTCATAGATTCTCCGTACAACAGAAAGTATATTGCATTTTGTGCAAGGACATTCACTACTATTCCTGTTATATGAAAATAAATTTTCTTAAAGACACCACTGAAGTTGCAAAACCTTTGCAAACAAGGCTACATCCTTGTCGAAAAGAACTGTAACCCTTAGATCAGAACTAACAATTGAACTAATAACTCTTGAATGTCACTTGCCCGCTTTTGTAATTTAAACTCTTCTTACTTTAATAACTCGATCAGCACTTGGTGAAGGGCAAGTGCAGATTAAATAGACAAGCTTGTGCGGATTACATCATTTACATACATTTGCATGGCCAGAATAGGGTAGCATGTTAATTCAAATGTAACCGCGTTTAACCTATATTCTGCGGTCGAATGTTAATGAAAAAGCACCACAAATTTTTCTGAAAATTTCTGTCTTGTTGTGTCAGCAGCACTTGGCAAAGCATTTGTTTGTATCAGCAACTAAAACTACTGAAAAAATTAGAAAAAGCAATAATCGAGAAAAAATATTCTTTTGTAATTTGGGCCCCTGAAGTAAAGTGTTGTTAAGACTGAGCCCTGTAGACCCCTTTGAGGATACAACTCAAACTACTTTAAGTTTGGTACCGGTACTTTCTGGCTTTAAGATGCAATGATAGAGAAGATAGCATGATAAAGCATGATAAATTTGTGTGATTGTTTTACAAATAATCTCTCAAATTTACAATAGCATTGTAAACTTCTGAAACTTGAAGCGGTCTTGTTTCTAAAGAAATAAGGCGATGAAGGGCTTGTGAACAAGTATTGTCTTGATCGGGTGCAACCACTCGAACTGGGAGAAAACTTCAAAGCAACCACTCGAATCGCGTGTTGTAGTTATATTTTATAACACTTCATCCTATTTAATTTCTTCTGAAAACAGAATTGGTTTAACAGAAATTGGTTATATTCCCAGAACTTTGGAATTGGACTTTCTAAAAGCATCGGTTAATTTGTAAAAAAAAAATGAATGAACTTGAAAATTGTTTACCTGTTTTGTAATTTTACCTACCACCAACCACTTAAATGTCTTATTCGGAGCAGTAGATCTTCTAAGTTATCCAAGATGTTAGCTTTCTTTAAACTTTGTGAAAGTACTTCTGCATCTAATATTAAATCTATTGCCTCAGAATCAAACTATGATTTATCAGCTAGCGATAAACCTTCCAAATGCTTGCAATTGATATTCTTCGGTAAAAATGGAGGCATATGGGAACAAAGTTTACAGACGACAAGAACGTTGAAAGAAAATTTGAGATCATCTTTATCTTGTAACTTTATTCGACAATTAGTTGACCCACCAGAAGAAAGTGAGGTCATTAGTTAAAACCAAAAATTGAAATTGAACCTGGGCACCATAGCATACATATATGTCACATTCATCGCTTTGTAAGGAAATTACATTAACTATCTGAGTGAATGAGAACTCCAACAGGTTGAAACAACCCAAATGCATTGTACATATCAACAACAGTGGTCGTTAAAATTACAGTATTTTGAACAAAATTGGTAATCCCGCACATAGGATTCGAAAAACCATTACAGACTTTTGGACCGTAGACATACTTTGACCACTGGACGTGACTGCAGGAATTAATGATGCCTGAGGAGGACTTGTAGCTTGTAGCAACAAAACAGAGAATGATAACATAATTTGCTAGAATGGAAATTATAGATGGAAATACAACTACTCACAGAATGAGAAGATTCCTGCTTGAAAAAAATTGATTTTTTATTTTTCAGGAGCATTTAAATGTTGAACAGACTCCAAAGATTTACATCTGTTCTCCAGAAAGATGTGAAAAAGGAAATAAATTCCAATGTCAGAAAAATCTTATGCTGATTCTCTTTTTAATGTAACTCCCGTTATATTATTCACCGCTTCAGAAGCGAAAGACATTTGTTTTGGCAGAACTTGATAAATTTTTGCAGTACGAAATCATAATTTTCACTCATGTCTGAATTGCTTGAAAGGAGTTTTAACAGTTCAGATTGTAAAAAACTTAAAAGATGCTGATATTTCTGAACCTTAAAAATAGATAGATTGTGGTTTGTTATATTTTCAAAGAGCTCGCAAAAGACAGGACACACTTGTTACAGCTTTTGTTTTTTTTTTAATTAGGTTATTATGTGTATAGTTTGTGGTTTTTGGGTTCATATGAATTTAGGTCAATAACTCATAATTTAGCGCCGCATTTTATCAAACTCGCATTTTCCCAAGTCTTAAAGAATGTGTGGTTATCGTTTAACCAATGGTAAACGTTTTTATTGTGAACAGGGAATGATAAGTACCATGTGAACGCGTGATTTTAGCAGGGACCTTATGTTTGACTTTCATACCGTGCGGACCTATTAAATGCGGGGCACGTTAGTGCAACGAATTGTACCTATAAAATCCTTTGCATATCCCGTACCTAACCACCACAAGTATCTTTTCCAAAACTGTAGGTTTCAGCAACATTTTGCTGCAGAAATAACACGTAATTTAGCGACACATTTTATCAAACTCGCATTTTCCCAAGTTCTAAAAAATGTGTGGTTATCGTTTAACCAATAGGAAACGTTTTTATTGTGAGCAGGGAATGGCAAATCCCATGTGAACTTGTGATTTTAGCAGGGACATTATGTTTGACTTTCATACCGTACGGACCTATTAAAATTGGGGAATTGTACCTATAACATCCCTTGCATATCCCATATCTAACCACCCCAAGTATCTGTTCCAAAACGGTAGGTTTCAGCAACATTTTGCCGCAGGAATCTGGACAAGATATAGGAAAACGACTATGCCCCTGTGCTCATTTAGACCTCTTGTGCTAGTAAGTATGTGAACGTTTGATACTACATGTTTTTTTTTTCTCCTTTGAAGATAAGCATACTAGGAACAGGTAGCTTAATGCTAGGTTCTATTGCTGAACTAGTAAGAGTGTCCAAATTCGCCTGAGAAATTTTTGAAACGAAACCCTTATGTTGTACATAATAGAAATTTGAGTCTGTTGCCGTATCGCTTTCTCCTCGACAAATTGCATATTGTTAACTAGACCAACAACATACCTACTATCATCTTGCCCTACAGTTAGATGTTTCGTGCTAAAGTAAGTAAGTCTGTAAACATTTAACGTAATAATTGGTGTTCCAACTAATGGGTGGTTTTCTATGACATAAAATGTTTATTAATTAAAAATGTTAAAAGCTGGCTCTTTATTTCTTCGTATTAATAAAAAATTTTACCTATTGCATCATGCACAGCTATACTAATTTGAATTATATGCAGTATATTTGTTGGTTGGTTTTGTAACTAATATCTAAACTAAAAACATATCAATTCCATTACTGAACAAGGATATATTTTTCAACTTTGCATTTAAATAATATGTTGCTTGTTGTAGAACTTTATAGATTTCAACACTTTAGGATACACTGCTGGCGACGACTAGTGATTTTTTGGTACACTGGGTTATCTAACTTATTGCAAAATACATGTTATGTGCAGTTCCTGTACATGGATATTTTTATTCTTTGTGGGAAAAATTTTTACATTTCTTATTTTTTTTATGGTTATTTTAATTTTTATTAACGGTTTTGACTGCTTTTCAATTTAAACGATTGCTTATTTACCGCCCTGTAGGATTTTTATTAAAATATCCAGGTATAAATTAAATGCTGCAAATCTATTTCAATGTATCATTAATAGCTAATATTTTATTATGACACATGGACTTTCTTAAAGATTAGAATAAGTTTAAGAACATTTGTTTTCAGGAATACTACAATATGGTGTACATGTTTCTGCAAAGTTATTTCCGCTTGCTATCTTTATATGACTTATTGATATGTTAATTTTCTGTAATTTTATGCGGGAAGTTAGATCACCAATCCTACACATGCTCTATGATTCTACAAATTTGGTTGCAGATATTCCTTATATTATATGTTTTATGGAACAAGAGGTGAACATGGGTTGCCATTATAATTATGCATGTCTTTCTAGCAAGAACAGAACTGAATTGCTTTCAGCTTTATGGAGAGAATAATAAGTGATGTTCTACGAGTAACCTCGGATTATTTCTCCTAAGAAGCATTACTTTGTTTCGTTTGTGTAAAATTAGAAATATTCTACGTCCTTCAATAAAGAAGAATACGATTGTGTAATGTTAGAGAAAACGTTTGGTCTGTTAAGAGTTGGGAATAGCATACGCATTCTCATATCTGCGACGATGGTACTAAATTTAGGTTGATAATATTTAATGTGAAATGGAAACATTTAATCGTTGGTTTTGGGTTATTGTCTGGAGACTATTGTTGTTACTCATTTCTTATTTGGTAAATCAACAATTTTAATGTGCAATTTGTTGTCGTGTCTGCTTTGTTAGTTTGAACTTCACGCATGTTGTTAGTGATAAGAAGAAATGCTCCGACAAGTTGTTTGCTATATAGATATGAAGTGTGTCAATGATGTAGTGTTTATTATACAACGATAACAACGTTTTATTATTTGTCATTTATGCAAACTTTTATTTAATGAAGAACAGTGCCAATATATTGCAATTTTGATTGGAGGTCTTTATAGAAGATGGCTGACAGTGGTCGGTCTATAGCTTCAGTTAAGCAAAGTTTGTGTTTCTATTGTAAAGAGAAAGTGACATTTAAGTTTGTTCAGTGTTATACATGAAAGAATAAAGTGCACCCATCATGTGGCGAAAGAGTTGGTGTAATTTAAATTTAACATCTGATTGTTTACAATATCAATGCAAGTCTTGATTAAAAGATAATGCAAGTACCAATGAGATGGATTATGCATCAAACTCAGTAGAAAATACTGGCAGTGCTAATTTAATCAAAAACATTAATTTTTCTACTTCAGTAAGTGATGTGATAAACTTTCTGAAAGTGAAGAATTTGATGCTATTTTGTGTGATTTGGTTAAATGCCAAACAAATGCATTGCAGCAACAAATTAAAGGCATTAATTGAAATAACAGCTCTCAAGCAGAGTAATATTGACCTTATCAAGCTATTAACAAGAAATAGTAATTATTCTTCTATAAGCAGGTTTAATAGCCATGAGCATTATATTAAGGATTATGATTTAAATATACAAAAGTAAACTCACCTACAAAAAACATATTGATTCTAATAATGAAGTGAAGTCAAAAACTAGAACAGTACATAATGTAAATTTAAATATGAACCTAGATGCAAATGAAAATAGTAGTAGATTGGGAAACACAGATTCTAGTGCAAATACTAAAAATAAAGAAAATTTAAAAAGATTTATCAGCAATCTCAGTATTTGATTTTCAAAATACTGAGATTGCTGAAGAACGAAGTGATGCTGAGTGTATAAAGTTGCCGAAACTCAATTCACAAACAAGTACATTTTCTCTTTCTCACAATCAGAATGCGACGCAGGATACAGATGACTCCTTTACATTGGTGCAGAAGAATAGTCACAAAAAAATAGAAAACTAACGTCTAATATAGTTATCGGTATTGGTATCTCCAATAATCAAAATTCTGAGTTGTGTGCAGTTGTGATACATGCATGGTTAATTCTAGGTGATACCAAACATGAAATGCTTCAGTGGGGACTGTGAAAACCATTTAGCAAATTATTTCCTGGAAATCTATTCATGTGAGTCTTTACCGACTAATGGTATACACGAATGTTTTCGTGTCAGAGTTGATTTTCAAGAATATGATACAATAATAAAATCTGAAAATTGGTCTGAAGGCGCGATACTAAGACGTTATATTTTTTGCAGGCAAGCCGTTCACTCTCAGTATAAATAATAAGTGACGTGATAGAGATCGTGATATTGCATATGCATTAAACGAATCTCCTAAATGCAACTTACTGTATCAAGATATGTGGTCTACGTATAAAAATTACTACTGTCTTGTTTGCCATACAGTCTTCGGATTACGGTATTATAATTCTAACTAAAACATGGTTGGAAAGAGATATACTTAGCTCAGAAATATTTTCAGATTACTATCAAGTATGTTAAAGTGATAGAAATCATGAAGCTTTAAAATGTCAGGGGAGGGGGGCTTATTGCACTTAAGTCCAAATTTATTGTGACGGAACTGGGAGATTGTAAAAATGTGGACTTTGAAGATGTATGGGTGAAAGTCACTATTGGAAATTCACAATTTATTCTTGAAACTATTTACATGCCACCTAACTAATCTGTCCTAACATTTCAAGATTTAATAGATATGGTTGAAAACATAAGATATATGAATAATATCAATAAGGTATGCATACTTGGAGACTTATTTGTCCAGATATCTGTTGGCAATTAGATAGTGATTAATTTGTGCCCTCAAGATTTAATAATACACAATCAGAAATAATTATTAATGGTATGCATTATTTAGAATTACAACAGTGTAATGGTGTTTTAAATAATTATGGTAAAATGCTGGATTTTGTTTTCTGTGACAACCTGTAGTTCATTAGAGTTAGTAAAATAGATTTATCAATTTGGAAATTGCTTTCTGTCTAAAAAAACCTGTCTGTGATCAATAACAAAGTAAATATTAAAGATCAATTATTTAACAAAGCAAGTTTTTCTAAAATAAATAAATTCTTAGTAGAAGTTGACTGCGGATTTCTGACAGATGCGTTGATATTGATGAAGCAGTACTTCATTTATATGATATAGTTTACCAAGGCATTGATAAATATGTATCATCAATAACCATCAAAGAAAATAAATTTCCTAACTGGTGTAGTTTTGGAATTTAAACAACTCATTGCACAAAAAAATAAACTATATAAGAAATACAAACATATAAAATCAATTTCTGATTATAACTCTTATTCCCAGGTTAGAAAGGAAACTAAGTTCCTTATTGAATGGTGCTACTTAGTGTTTGTATCAAACACAGAATTAATGATACCAACCAGTTTAAAATATTTCTGGTCTTACATATCCACACTTAAAAAAAATACAGATACATTAAACAATGTTGTGCACGGATGTCAAGAGCGATAATCCAATTACTATAATTAATTCCTTTGCAATACATTTTCAGTTGTGCTATTCTGCATATAATATGAATATTCAAAATAATATTGCTGACTTTAACTTCAATACTTTATCTGAACACCAATGTACTAAGGATAAAATGCTTAATAAAGTAAAATCTTTAGATTATAAAAAAGTTCAGGTCCAGATGGTATTCCACCTATATTTATTCAACAATGTGCATATTTGTTATCAAATCCTCTATGTATAATTAATCAAAGATCCCTTAAAGAGTCATGTTTTACATGACCATGGAATAACTCCCATCTTTATCCTATTTATAAATCAGGAGATAAGACTAATACAGAAAACTACAGAGGCATTTCTTTAATTGCTAATATGGCAAACATTTTTAAGGCCGCCATTTCAGATGAAATTTTTTACACATATAGTGGATGAACAACTTGGATTTTTTCAACAACAAGCAGTCTAACAAGAATTCAAAATTATTTAATCACTAGCATGGAAGAAGTATCACAAGTAGATGTGGTTTGCATTTGATAGTGTATGTCATGTTCTACAATTGCAAAAGCTAAATGTACTTGGAATACGTGGTTTATCTATGGATTAAATCTTATTTAGAAGACCGTAAACAGTATGTGCGACTATGCGGAGTTACGTCTTCAAACATAAATGTTATGTTAAGAGTACCGCAAGACTCACAGCTTGGGTTCATCCTCTTTCTACTGTATATGAATGATATAATATCAATTTTCATATATTGTAAATGCCTTGTCTGCAGATAACTTAAAAATATATGCAATTGTCAAATGTCTTCAGGACTGTTTTAATATGCAGGATGACATGAATATATTAGCTATTTGGTATGATAAAAACAACTTAAAACTAAAATAGGTGAATGTAAAATAAAGCATTTTTATAGAGTAAAACGATCATTGCTACATACATACAGCATACAAGATATTGAATTGGAATCTGTAGTGTTGATGAATGATTTAGGTGTAATGTTCAATCGTAATCTTATTTTCAATGTACATATAGATAATGCAATTATGAAAGGTTTCAGAATGCTAGGCTCTATCCATAGAAACTGTGACATAATTTGTGTTACCCATGCAATAGAAACTGTTTATAACTGCTTAATGTGTAGTGTTCTGGAATATAATAGTGTTATAAGGTCGCCATTGTATAAGTGTCACAAAATCAAGTTAGAGGATATAAAGCACATTTGTGAAGTTCCATCTTTTCAAGGCGTATTTTCCTTACAAATATTTATTGTACAACGTTCGACTACAGCTTGCTGACGTTGAGAGCCTGGAGTTACATAGGCAGAAAGACATGCTCATGTTTACATACAAATCATTAAATGGCCTGATCTATTATCCAAAATCTGATTTAGAATTCCTGGTCATGGAACTCGTTCACTTTAGATTTTGTAGGAAGATAGATGCAGAACAAATTATGGATATAGTGAGTTATAACTAGATTAGCTACCAATATGAACATAGTGGTTACAAAAGTTCCTGAGTTGAATATATTTAATGTGTGTATTGATGTTTTTAAAAACTGATCAATAACTTTCTTTGTGATAATACGCATAATTAATAATTTATAATGTAATTTTGTACAATTTATATTTATATGTTCTTTTCTTACCGATTTGGGATTCTTTTCCTGTGGTTGTATTGGTGAAAAATAAATAAATAAATAAATAAAATAAATAAAATGATTGCTCGCTCTATATTGAGCTGCAACTACTGTAAAATGTACTGAACAGGAAATCCTAGAGGCTTGAATTAACATAGGTACAGTATGTCATGCCCTGCTGTGAAGATTGCTATTTCTTCTCTGTGTCACTTTGATGACTTCCATCGAAAAGAATTGGATCTGGATTTTGCTGGTTACTTATCGCAAAATTTGAGGTGTTGAGATTGGTCTTGTTTCACTCGGATCGTCGGAGTTTGCTTGGGATGATAGCTGTTACTGTTTTGGTATTTATTTAGAGATTAAATTTACCTTGACTGACTATAAAAAATTTCTATATAAATATTTAAAGTACACTATTATTTAAATGTGATGTTTTTACATAATTTTTTGTTGCATCCGCAGCGAAATGCATTTTGTGTACACAACTTTTCCTTTATTGCTGTTGTTTGCTATTACTTTATTATTTTTTGTATTTATTTACCAAGAATTACTTGTAGACAATATGTTAACTTTATGGTTTTTATGACTATTTTGATATCAAAAATTTAAGATTGGGTTAAACATACAACTGAAAACAATTCACTATATATTTTTTAATTTCTGTTTTATACAAACATTAGGATTGAGGGTAGCAATTAGTTTGAGGTAATCAGGAATGTATTTATTATTTTACGTGAATTTTTGTAATCTGTATATCCTCCGGGATATTTTTATGCTAGTTGGTTTCCTTGTCTGTAACATGTTTTTTTAATTATTGATTTGTAAATAAAATTCCTTTGTTAAGGTTTCCCTTTTTTCTGTGACCCACCCCACTCTACGACTTTTTAGCTGGCATATCCTTCTTTGGATTATTTTTTTTTGTTGCCGTATTTGGTGCTGGCGATTTTATTTGCTTACTTTACTTTTCTTTCTTGTCTGCACGGAATACTATAACAGCTGCTTTCTTTGACTAGGCTATCTTTCAAAAAACTTCAATACAACTCCGCAAATTCCTTTTTCGGATATAGAAATATGGCTAGAGTAGGTTCAGTGGCATCTATTGCGTCATTAATTTTTCAATGTGTGGTAATCGCATTTGTGGTTTCGAATTTTGTTTTAAATCCAAACTGTTTTCCGACAAAATGCCAAACTTATTAAGAAAATGTATAATTCTCACCTTTCAGCCTTTTCAAATATCTTAGCCAAATTTGAAATAAGTGAAATGGGTGTATAGTCAATTTCTTGCAATTTACTTCGTGTTGTATAAATAAACCTAAATATAGCTACTTTGAAATGGTCCAGGCAGGTGCCCTCAGAAAATATTTTATTTATTTCGAAAGTTAGCAGCTTAGCAATCACGCGTATAATTTTTTTTCGGAATTTGCCTTGTAATATTGTCAAGTCCATTGGCTTTATTTGATTTTAATTCTTTCATGTAATGTTTATTTCGTTTTCTGATACTTTTGATAAATATATTAGAATTGGTGTTATTTGAAATATCTGCATTTTAAGTTTTTTTTTCACGATTTTTGAATGTCGTTAGCTAATTTCTTACCTATCCCAATAAAAAAAGTCATTGGACAGATTTACTATTTCCATCTTATAGGTGGTAACCTTTCCATTTGATTGCATTGAACTAATATGTTGATTTAATTTTGGTGTGTTTTTTAATTTTTTTTGCTGGAAATGTCCCATAGTGATTTTGGATCTTTAACATGCATTTTGTTAGTATACTATCTTTGTTTTGTATTTCTTATCAGGGTTACTAGCAGGTTTTTATATGATTTGTATTGGATTTCAATTCAAAGTTATCAGACTCTTTAAGAAGCTGTTTGTATGAATGATCTTGCATATTAATTGAATTTATAATACTCTTAATTGTCCAGGGCTTCTGTCTATTATAGTTGTGCTTTCCTGTTATAGTGGTGGCAGTAATATCTTTTTAATTTTTTCCACTAGTACTGTGCATGCCTTATTTGCAAACAGTTCATTTAAATTGCTCCAATTCTCATATTCTATATCTGTTATTAAATGCTTATAACATAAAATTTTTTAAATGGTAGCTGCAATTGAATAATTTTGATCTTTTTGTTATTTATTTGTTTAAAATCTACTATTATAGGGAAATGATCGGTGATTTTACTGTGCAATGTAATTAGTGTAATTGTATTTTGTTGTAGATGCATTTTGATATAGATATTGTCAATATGTGTCTTAGAGTTATTTTTTATTCTGTTGTAGTTATTAATATGAGTTGATGTCTATAGTACTTTGATATATTCTGATATTTTTGGTAATTTTGTCTTATTACAGAACACTTATGTTATTATCCCCTATTATTATTTCTGTATTTGATGTTCCTTCGTTATAAATATATTTTTTAGTGAAAATTAGGAAGATATCAATTTTAAAGCTGGGAAGTCTAAACAATGCATTTACACTCATTTTAAGGTGTGGTAAATTCAATTTAACTATATTTAATTGGTCAATACAGATTATAGTTGCCTCACATTAATTTGTTCCTGTATATAAACTATTATCCCATCAAACTTGAAATGTTCTTTGAGATATATACGCCCCACGTTTCCGGCGCCTATGAAATATCATTTTATTTGAAAATGAAGTTTTTCTCTTCTTTACTATATTCGCGGTCTAGTCTGGGAATTACCCCAAGGGTGAGCAATGAGTTTGGGCGTGGGTATATGGTGGGCTCGACTACTAACGGGAACAAAAAAAATAAATGGACGCCACTGCATCTATACAGACAATAAACAAGACTAAAGTATCCTACAGGAAGACGCAGAAACCTATAGGATATAAATGATTACAAGAAAAACTTACAAACCTCAATATATAATACCTCTGGAAATCTCTGCTTTAGCTTCCGCGATGTCGGACCTGCAAGAAGATGTCACACAAAAATAAAATATAAGACACCGTTTGTGTCTTACAGCAACAAAATATCTCGATCTTTATAGATCGATTAGCCTGAATTCAAAATCTTAATAACACCTTACTATGAGAAAATACTCTACTGGAAATTACTTATTCCATTTCTATTACCTGATATTGTATCAACTTTTCCACATTCAAAATTTTCTGGTCTAATTTGATCAATGTTAATTTCAATAAGTGAAATAAAAAGACAAAGGTATCAATTCAATGTTTAATCTAAATATATATCTCTTTTGTTGCAAAAATTACTTGTAAATAAATTTCATTAATCAATATATAAACTTTAAAACTTTTCTTAGAGTGTTCCTCTATAATCAAAATAATCAACATTAAATAAGTTACAGAAGTTTCTGAATATACTTCTCTACATAGAGAGGTATTAGCATTTATAAGTTAGTTAATACAGTTTAGTTTCTTAAACATCCATGAAACAGATCTGTTTTGGCTTACAAGATTTTTATCTAAGGAACTTGTTACATAAACAGTTCATATGGTTTAAGTATGAAAATAATAAACTCAGATTAACATATGTCAAAAACAGCTTAGTTCTTCTACTAATTACAACAAATTGCTAGAAAACACCTTTCATCCAAAGGTGGACTTTATACATGTTTTTATCACTTGACAAGTGCATCATAAAAGCACTTTGAATAACAACTTTTAGAGCATCTAAAGATTAAAAAATTCTCTTATAAAGCAATCTAGTTCGAATGAAAATATTTGACTAATTAAATTTTAGGTTATGTTTCCAACTAAATTTTTACGTAGTATATAAGCATAAATACATTTAGCAAACAAATTTGAAATTTACGTTATTTAACGAAGGTTTCTCATGATTTCATAAATAGTAATTTAAAGCTTTAACCTTAAACAGCACACGAAATTGATTTTCAGCAAAAGGTTCATAAGTACCTGGTAGATTTAGTTTTCTTACAGCAACGATGTTGACGAATGTAATCGATGAGCTCGGACACTTTACTTCCCATCTGTTTGATATTTCGAAAGACACAAAACAGGCCTGCACTAACCGCAACTCCTCGGACGCTCCAAAACAATCAACTTCCCAATGCTCGACCAAAATCCAACACCATCGCTTAGCGTGTTCCTCAAATTGTGCACTAAGATTTTCTCACCACGTGTTGCAGCTGTTGCTTTGAATTGACTGGGCGGCTTCCACGAGAGCTCTTCGTGGAGCCTCCACGCGACAATCCAACAGCCCTACCATTCCTCTAGAGCTATCCTCCTCTTCCACTTACAAGCAGAATTCACCATCCTTGTAAGTGAAGTCTACGTACCACGGTTGCTTGCAAGATGGCCGTATTCTTTATTTGTCGATGCTCATAGCCTTCGCGTCATTTTCGCGCAGGCGTTATGTTTAACAACGCTCTAGTGGACGCCAGAACGCCCGCAATATATGCAACACAAACCACGCTCAAGGCATCCTCGATATTGAAAGTATAGAAGTCTGTTAAATACTCCTTATAGGTAAAAATAACATAAACGGAAAAGTTGTTCTTCTTTATAGTTCATTAAATTAATTAATGATTACACGCTAAATGACAGATTCGCAAAATAATAGCAGTTAGAACTGTTTTTCTTTATAGATATGAAATGTAACAAAATTTTGTTACACTGCCTCCGATCAAAAAGAAAAAAACTTTGAGGTTAATTATATCTTAATATATACATAACCGAGAAGTTTTTTTTATAGACGAAAACTATCGCCTTAACCAAAAGATAAATACAAAAAGAAGCATTACAACAAATCGAAGTAATGAACAAAGTAAGTTTGCACTTTGATTTCTGAACAAAAAAATCATGAATGAACTCTTGGATTAAGAAGAGGAAAATGGGTGCAACCAAATGAGTGTGTAGGTAACTCTGCGTACCACACATCCGTCAGGAGTCAATATAGGTATGTCGTAATCGGTAAAAAGTCATAATCGGTAAAAGTCAAAATATTGTAGTCTAACACTCGAGTTGCAACCAAACGGGGACCAAAAAACAACCCACTTTTCAAAATATAAACTGAAATTCAAACAAAAAGCCTGACATGAACTATCGCAAAATAACAACAAAAGATTTACTTTCCTACTACTACCCTTGACATGACTAACCTTACTAATATTAATAGTAAAACAAAACTCACACCTATATACAGAAATATCAATACTGCTCCAACAATGATTATGTATTTGCTGGTCTCAAAATTCCAGCTCAATACATTCAGCAAAATTTGATTATTGCCTCTACCAAAAATAAACTGCTCGTCAAGCCACTACTCATTGTAGCTTACTAATGAATACTTGGCTTCTTCAGCTTATAGCTATTCATAGCCCAATCGCTACTCTTTTCTTTGGGACACTCCAGTCTCAAAAAATCCTCAACTCTACTGTGGCCACACCAAACATCTCGAACCAAAACTACTCAATACTACAATGGCCTCACCAACTAGGTTACTCCGACCTACGACAACAAACAGCACCTACCTTCCTCGCTTACTCTAGACACAACAACACATGACGCGATCAAAACACGTCCACAAACATGAAGCAACAAACATTTGACTCACTCCCACTTCGGGCTATAACAACAACACGGGCAGAATAACTCCCTTTTTTTTTTTTTTTTTTTACTGAATAATCCATTAGTGCACATTTAAAACAACACTAGTCGAGAAACTTCAATCTCTACCAGCAACGATATACTGGCAAAAGCCTTCAATTTGTCTTCACCACTCTATCCCATAACCAAATTTATACTATATTCTTTACGACACAAATACTAAAGATAACCAATCAGTCCTCTGGTACATATTCTGGATCTACGACAGAATAGGGTTTTAGATCCTTGACATGCCACCTGCCTGCTTTTGATCCATCTAGATTAATTAGATCGTACACCACATTCGAGCACTTCTTCTTGACTACACTCAAAATAAATTTTGGAGCCAGTTTAGCAGTAAATTTATTAGCCGCGCTCGACAACACCTTATTGGACCTCCACACTTTATTGCCAACCTCAAAAGAAATGTTTCTCCTCCTTAGATTATATCGATTGCTTGACCTTTGATAAGCTACATGCAACTTCGCACGAACGTCTTCAAATACTTTAAATATACCTTGGTGGTCTGAAGCATATAATGGGCGGCTACCAGGAACGATTTCAACATCAGCTTCAGGAATAAATCCACTACCGTAAAATTTACCGGACATGGGGACGTGTCGGCCAAAAACCTAAAAAATTCGGAGTATAACCCGTCGACTCATGCTTAGCAGAATTAATAGCAAACTGAATCTGCGCTAACTCAGCATCCCAGGTATCATGTTCTTCGAGATAGGATCGAATAGCTGTCCCTACCGTCCTATTAATCCTCTCAACAAAATTACATTGTGGCGCATAAACAGCATTATACCATATCTTTTGAATTTCAAACCTATTACATAATGACTTAAAAATTCGACCAGCTAAATTTGAACCATTATCGCAAATAATAAATTGGGGCACTCAAACATTAAAAACACTTTCTGTTCTATAAACTGTTCTATGACATGTGACTTTGCACTGCGTAGAGGATGTAGAATTGTATATTTTGAGAACCAATCTCCTACTACCAACAACCATTTAAATCCTAATTTTGAGCGAGGAATGGACCCATAAGATCTAACGCGATAATTTGAAATGGAAACTTGGCCTCTTTCTCCTTTCCCATTAAGCCTAAAGGACCTGCATTAGAAGATTTTTGCGCACCACACACTAAACATGCACGACAAAATTTCAACACATCTAAATTCATCTTGGGCCAATAATAATGTTCTTGGACTCTAGCATTTGTCTTCGAGAACCCAAAATGTCCTGCAACTGAGGGGTCATGACACGATCTAATGACTTCTTCTCTTTGAACCTTCGGCACTAAATATTTCCACTCTACTACATTTGACAACATAGGCAAATTTGATGGGATAAACTTAAAAACAAAATCGTTCTCAACTTTCCATTGAGGGTAATCCTCAGGCGACGCCAAAATTTTCTCACGTAACGACACATACCAATTTTCTAAATTATCAAGCTTGACCTCTATTAAATTTACAACATGTTTTCTTCCGGAGTTGCACGACTTAGACAGTCAGGAACTACGTTAAACTTTCCTTTCTGTGTACTAAATCAAACGAATGTTGTCTTAACCTTACTGCCCACCTAGCTAACTTTCCTGTAGGGTTCTGCAAATTACTCAACCAAAGCAACGAAAATGATCGGTTACGACCGTGAAACGAACTCCTTCAACCCATGGACGGAACTTTTCAATGGCAAAATTACCGCAAGGCACTCCTTCTCCGTCGTTGAATAATTTCGTTCAGCTCGATTAAGGGTTTTGCTGGCATACGATATAACACGTTCTTCTCCACTAACATTCTGAATTAATACGGCACCTAGACCCGTATTACTTGCATCACACTCAATAATAAAAGGAGCAGAATAATCCGGCTGCGCCAGAAGTGGTGCAGACACTAAAGCCTCTTTAATCGACACAAAGGAAGCCTCTGCTTCTGAAGTCCACGTAACGACTTGACCTTTTTTTCTTTTCTTGACTAGATCATTGATTGGTGAAACTAACGATGAAAAGTCTTTAATGAAACGACGGTACCAACTACACATACCAAGGAATCTCTTAACTTCAGTGGTGGTCTTTGGGCGTGGAAAATTGACCATAGCTGACACCTTATCTGGATCCGTCCTTAAAGAATTTGACCCTACTATATAACCGAGAAACTTGAGAGACTTCTTAAAAATTCGCACTTTTCTAAATTCAACGTTAAATTTGCCTCTCGAATGCGTTCCTTGACTTCGTACAATAACTTTAGATGTTCTTCAAACGTCGATGAGCACAGAATTATATCATCCAAATAGCAGAAAACGTATGGTTCGAATTTCGGACCGAAAATTGCATCGACTAAACGCTGTTGAGTCTGTGCAGCATTTTTAAACCAAACGGCATCGTCACAAATCTATACTGTCCCGCGAAATAACGCTAAACGCTGTTTTGTCCTTTGATGATTCACTAAGAGGGACCTGCCAAAATGACTTTCGCAAATCAAGACTAGAAATATAATTAGCATTACGTAACATCCCTAGGATTCTGTCTATATTAGGAAGAGGGTAACTGTCATGGACCGTAACATCGTTCAATGCTCTCCGTCGAAGCAAAATCTATATTCTTTACTATCTTTTTCTTGACTAATAACACGGGCGAATTCCATGGACTCTGACACGGTTCTACTACTTTTAATCGAATCATTTCATCTAACTCCTTATCCAACTCTTTACTAATATAGGGAGCATAACATAGGGTCTTTTCCTGAAGGGTTTTGCATCTCCTGTATCGATATCCATCTCAATCATATTAGTACGCCCTAATTTATCAGCACTAGAAATTTCTCGAAATGAATCTATGGCAGTTTGCGCCTGTGACCTCTGATTAATCGACAAATCATCCAAATTGAGTAAACAGTCACTATATTTTAGGGGAACTGATGATGGACCCACATACGGAACACTACTTTCCGCATCGCCTTGCACATGCCACGAATTATTCTTAAAATTTGCTATCAATCCAAATAGCTTAGCAAAATCACTACCAAATATAAATGCGTGTGGTAAAGATGGCACTACGAGAGCATTAAGAACACGACATTGTTTTCCTACTGAAATGGGCAAATCTACGATTCCTTCAACTGGTTTCAAAGCTCCATCTGCTGTAAAAATACCTTGTTTCTGTGACCTGAAAATTTTTAACTCTAACCTATTGATTAAAGGAATAGCAAGAGACCCAACTACCGATGTAGTACATCCTGAATCCAAAAGACCAGTGACATCTATGTCAAATAATTTAACCATCACATATGGCCGATTATCACCAGATTTTTCAACAAATAACGAATCAGTTTTGGGCTGAGGGTTAGTACGACAAAATTTTTACTACTTTTAACCATTCAGACCACTCTTTTCTACAAAAATAATTCTTCTGTTCACAAATCATAACTGCCGCCTTTTGAGAAGGAATGGAATGCCGGCCGCGCAACATCCATCTCCTCACTCGTTTTTGAACATGCTGGACACCTATCACGCGTAACTCCTTTATGACCGCAACCGTAACAAAAATTCTTTTGGGAATCTACAATACCGAAATGAATGACCATGTCGCGAACAATTCCAACACCCTGAAATAATTTTCGTTGGACCTGAAGAACTAGCTTGGGTAGGTACTGGAAAAGTTTTATTATTACTTATAGTCTGAACTTGTGGAGCACACGTTTTTTGATTATCAACACGAGCTTCTGATGTAGAAGAATCTTTCAAATAAATAGGGTATTTACTCTTTACTAAGAATTAGCACTATTATGAAATTTAGCTGAGCTAGTCGACTGACTGAAAACTGATTTTTGTTTCAACATCATGGCCTCTTCCAATTTTTTGCATAGTTTTATTAACGTAGCTGTATCCTCAATATCTGAAAGAGCTAGTTGCGATATGAATTCTGGTAATAAATTTTTCCTGAGTATCCTCACTTTTGTAATTTCTGCTGGGGTATGGGGTAATCTACTAAATAAACTTTCTACATGAGCAACGAATAGAACAATTGGTTCATCCCTCTTTTGACGACGATTTTTTATTGTCTCCCAGATCTCTTCCTCTGAATGAGCGGGTAAAAAATCTTCTTTCAAACGACTCTCAAGGGCTTCCCAATCTTTTACGGAATCTCTAATACTCTAAACCACACTAAAGCATTTCCGACGAACAATTCGACAGATGACTCAAACAAGTCTTTATATGATACCTTACGTGATTGTGCCAACTCCTTTATCCTATCCAAAAGAAATACAGCTGCTTGGGGTCTCCTGAAAATTTAACTGACCAAGAGCCAACAGGGATCGGTGGTGTAAAATATGGAAACGTATGCATAGGTGCAGCTACTGCTAACGAAGTTGTGTGATTTGCATCACTTGCACTGCTTGACCCTGGGCTCGGCTTCACCTTCTCGTACAATTCAGCTTCGACAGTAAGGATGGTTGCTAACAATTCCTTTTAGATAGTTCAGCTTCTTTCAGTTTGTCAGACGGGAGTCTCATACGTTTAACTCGACATGATACATGGGCAAGCCTAGAAAGTACCCTTTTAAAGATAGAATCTCCCGAATCACCTTCAAATTCTAACACCAAATGTTTTATTGAATCGATGGTAGCATTTATCTCTACATTCTTCCTCAAATTCTACCCTATATACTGACAGATCTACTAAACAATCAGGTTTCCTACTTCTTTCGCTAACAATCTACCTAGAATTTTCTCTTTTCCATAACCGGCCTAGCACTTTCTATTCCTCGGATTTTTAATTCGTATTCCAGCTCTTCTTTGAGTAAATGAACAATTTGAAATGTTTCAGCCATTTTAAAAAATTTATTTTGACAACCTAAAGTTATTTTATTTCTTGACCAACTCTATATGACAAAAAATTTCTCTAATGCGATCAAACCTGTTGTGACATTCAAATAACTAATGCTTAAGAGACTTGAGGTTCCAGACACGATATAAATCCTATGAAAATTTACAACCAAATTAATTTTGAGTTTACCAACTAAACCAACACAATAAGGGATAATGAAATAACTAATTTTTATAAATCAAACATCAACGAAATCGAGCCCCACGTTGGGCGCCAGTGCAATGTTCTTTAACTATATACGCCCCACGTTGGGCGCCAGTGAAATGTTCTTTAATTATATACGCCTCACGTTGCCGGCGCCTATGAAACATCATTTTATTTGAAAATGAAGTTTTTCTCTTCTTTACTATATTCGCGGTCTAGTCTGGGAATTACCCCAAGGGTGAGCAATGAGTTTGGGCGTGGGTATATGGTGGGCTCGACTACTAAACGGGAACAAAAAAATAAATGGACGCCACTGCATCTATACAGACAATAAACAAGACTAAAGTATCCTACAGGAAGACGCAGAAACCTATAGGATATAAATGATTACAAGAAAACTTACAAACCTCAATATATAATACCTCTGAAATCTCTGCTTTAGCTTCCGCGATGTCGGACCTGCAAGAAGATGTCACACAAAAATAAAATATAAGACACCGTTTGTGTCTTACAGCAACAAAATATCTCGATCTTTATAGATCGATTAGCCTGAATTCAAAATCTTAATAACACCTTACGTATGAGAAAATACTCTACTGGAAATTACTTATTCCATTTCTATTACCTGATATTGTATCAACTTTTTCCACATTCAAAATTTTCTGGTCTAATTTGATCAATGTTAATTTCAATAAGTGAAATAAAAAGACAAAGGTATCAATTCAATGTTTAATCTAAATATATATCTCTTTTGTTGCAAAATTACTTGTAAATAAATTTCATTAATCAATATATAAACTTTAAAACTTTTCTTAGAGTGTTCCTCTATAATCAAAATAATCAACATTAAATAAGTTACAGAAGTTTCTGAATATACTTCTCTACATAGAGAGGTATTAGCATTTATAAGTTAGTTAATACAGTTTAGTTTCTTAAACATCCATGAAACAGATCTGTTTTGGCTTACAAGATTTTTATCTAAGGAACTTGTTACATAAACAGTTCATATGGTTTAAGTATGAAAATAATAAACTCAGATTAACATATGTCAAAAACAGCTTAGTTCTTCTACTAATTACAACAAATTGCTAGAAAACACCTTTCATCCAAAGGTGGACTTTATACATGTTTTTATCACTTGACAAGTGCATCATAAAAGCACTTTGAATAACAACTTTTAGAGCATCTAAAGATTAAAAAAATTCTCTTATAAAGCAATCTAGTTCCGAATGAAAAATATTTGACTAATTAAATTTTAGGTTATGTTTCCAACTAAATTTTTACGTAGTATATAAGCATAAATACATTTAGCAAACAAATTTGAAATTTACGTTATTTAACGAAGGTTTCTCATGATTTCATAAATAGTAATTTAAAGCTTTAACCTTAAACAGCACACGAAATTGATTTTCAGCAAAAGGTTCATAAGTACCTGGTAGATTTAGTTTTCTTACAGCAACGATGTTGACGAATGTAATCGATGAGCTCGGACACTTTACTTCCCATCTGTTTGATATTTCGAAAGACACAAAACAGGCCTGCACTAACCGCAACTCCTCGGACGCTCCAAAACAATCAACTTCCCAATGCTCGACCAAAATCCAACACCATCGCTTAGCGTGTTCCTCAAATTGTGCACTAAGGATTTCTCACCACGTGTTGCAGCTGTTGCTTTGAATTGACTGGGCGGCTTCCACGAGAGCTCTTCGTGGAGCCTCCACGCGACAATCCAACAGCCCTACCATTCCTCTAGAGCTATCCTCCTCTTCCACTTACAAGCAGAATTCACCATCCTTGTAAGTGAAGTCTACGTACCCACGGTTGCTTGCAAGATGGCCGTATTCTTTATTTGTCGATGCTCATAGCCTTCGCGTCATTTTCGCGCAGGCGTTATGTTTAACAACGCTCTAGTGGACGCCAGAACGCCCGCAATATATGCAACACAAACCACGCTCAAGGCATCCTCGATATTGAAAGTATAGAAGTCTGTTAAATACTCCTTATAGGTAAAAATAACATAAACGGAAAAAGTTGTTCTTCTTTATAGTTCATTAAATTAATTAATGATTACACGCTAAATGACAGATTCGCAAAATAATAGCAGTTAGAACTGTTTTTTCTTTATAGATATGAAATGTAACAAAAATTTTGTTACAAACTTAGTAATTCGACTTTTGTTATAGAAATGTTTGTAACCATCGATGACATATAATTCAGAAGTATTAGAGGACAATGTTTCAATTGCTATATTTATAATAATTCTATTGTTATAGATTAGTGTTAGGATTTCAAGTTCATTATAATACTTTTCTATATTTTGAAGGTTAGTGTGTAATATAATAAAATTTGCTTGGGCACTTTCTAATATTGTTAAACAGTTGTTATTATTTAGTGCTATTTGTTACAATTTGTTGATTTTTAAAATTCTTATGTTTCATAGTCATAATATTAAGATATATTTATAAGATTAAAGTATAAATCTAAAATAATAATAATTGCTTATATGATTTTTGCGAGATATTTTGATTGGTATAATAGCATCTCGGTCAGATCTGAGGAGGTAGATTGTTCCGTCTCAGGTCTAAATGTAACTTGAGGTTCATGCTGAGCTTCTCTCTTGCTAAAGTTAATAATTTTATTTTTGTTGATGTTAGGTTTTCATTAAAGTATATTCTTTGAATTGTACTATTATTCCTGGACACACGGCCTTTTCCCTTGTAATATGTGGTAAATATCAATAGCATTTTCATCTACTTATGCATGCATCCTTTTTTCAAAGGTGGATATTATTTTGTTCATGTCTTCATTGTTGGATACTGAAATATTATATATATCAACATATACTATTCTTATACATTATTCTATTTCATTATATTTATCTTCTAAAATTTCAACCTGCTTTTCTAGTTTTTCAAGTTTTTGCGTACATAGCATTTTGCTTCAATAGCTTCTTTATCTTTCTCATCAAATTTCTGGGACATCAAGATGGCAGACTTTTGCAGTTTGGCTATTGCACAATTACCTTTAAATTAGAATTTTCAGAATACGTAGGTTTAAAGTCGTGTTTTTATCAGGATTATGTTGATTAAGTGTTTTTCTTCTTAATTCATCCTAGCTTGGTTATGTAGACCAGAGCAATTATTGCAGGAAGTGTCCTTTCCAGCAAACGCTTTTGCCTGCTTGGCATATTTAGCACAACATCCTTCTGGCGGTGTTTGCATATTAACAGATCAGAAGCTGTAACTTGTTTATTGTGGACACAACATCAATACTCTGAATATTATTATTTCTTATGCCTGTTCTGTCAGCAATTGGTGGTTAATTATAATAATGTTTTCATTTATGCTATGGCATATAAATATACAATGCAGTTAGTAAAGATTAGCTGAGATAAAAGATAAGCAGTTTATCACTTAAGCAAATTCAAATGACACATGCGTTGATTGCATTAATTTTATAGGAGTAGTTATTTATGCTCGTGTGCATTGCCTAATGTAGTTATTTTTACACAAACCTCTCTAATAAGGAACTCTACACTTAGGTTTATGGTTTCACCAGTTTTCAAAATTTTCTATTTACTGAAACTGTACAAAAGTACATAAATTTCCAGAGTACTATGTATGCATGTTTCAGTTTCAACAACAACCTTTTATACGTTTATTTTGTAAACGAAATATTTAGTATGCGAACTTGTGCTCAATTTGACAAACTGGAATTTTTTACAATAATTAAGTTCATAACCGTTTTATTTGAAAAACACTGTATCTTCTCTGACATTTAATCGCACAGCATGAAATTTAGTGACAATAGAATACAACATATGCTATCATAAACGATTAGTAAGCTTTTCAGTGGTTTAAATATTCGGATCGATAGAAACAAATTTATGTTAACACAGGAAATATCCTTGTAACATGTCAATTGGCTGTTGCCTTGCCATGTTACATCGTGCGTCCCACTTCTTTGCATATAAACGTATTCTTCATTTTAATTTTATATTAATACTATTTACAATCACAATTTAGTTTTGATTTATGTAACATTGAGTATTAGAAAATAATATACTAAATACATTGATCTTTAGTTTTAATTTAATATTCTTCTCTTTGTATACATAATATAAATATTACGATCATATGTAATTTTCTAATTGGTAAACTTTTGAATTATGGCTTTAAATCTACAACTGGTGTATACTTGAATCTGCCATTTAAGATGATTTTTCTTGTTTCTCCCCCTCTCAAACTTTGTGGTTATCTTCTAACCAGAATAAATTTTCGTTCTCTTAATATCTGACTGCTATCTTGTGCATTTGTAGTTTTTTGATAAAGAAGTTCTTCCTAAGGCCAAGATGTCATGCCTGGTATGTAAAAGGTGTCCTTTCATTTATTCTTGTATAAATACAAAAATGTCATTTTAGCCTATTAGTAAAATGTATACGGAGGAAGTATACTTGAATTACCCATTCAAAATGTTTTTGAATGTAAGTTGATCTTAGATAAATTTTTTGATTGTTTCCTTATGGCATATTACAATAGGGTTCTCTGGTGAAGTGTCTAATTATCTATTCTTGGCTCTCCAAGTCTATGCATTAAAATCTACTACCAACAAAATATTATCTATTATCGTACAGAATTCTAAGTTGTCATTTAGTTACCTTCTAAAAATAAACTAAATATCCGTTAAGAAAATATATGGTTGTGGAACAAAAAAAAGTTTGGCTCTTACGAATTTGAAGTTTGAGGTTAATAATGAAATTAAATATGGATGGTAGTTGTCTTAATAAAGCTGTCTGAAAAGATGAAAACTTTTATTTTTTGAACAAGCCGGAGCTTGATACTTAAGTATACGTTTCTTTCAATTTATATAAATATAGGTATAAGATTTATCTTACTTACTTTAGTGATAGAACAATGTGCATGTGTTTCTGTTTTAATCTCAAATATCTAGAAAAATAATGCATTTAAAATATAAAGTAGTATGTTTTACTTACCTATTATAATAACTAATTTAATGTTACTATTACTTTTCTAGTATAACCTTACAAGTGTAAACATAAAAGCTTTCATCAAACCTTTTTGTAGTGATGAGGTTACTTTCAACTTAAATGTTTAATACAAATTTTCTTTACTATGTTAAATACAACAAAGCATATTCCTGACTTCTTTTTACTTAGGAAGTTAATTTGAAATTGTGTCTATGGAGAACAATAATTTTAGGTTTTCTAATATCTTATCTGGTAGAGTTTAAGACATGTTTTAAAATTACGAGAGAGTAGATATATGGACTACACTTAGTGATTTTATCCCATGTAAACTCGGTTGTAAGAAAATAAGAGAATGTATTTTGTTTTTCTAATGTTATTAACTAAACGCCAATATACAAGTTGTATTAAAATATTTTCTCTTGTAATATTTTAATTTACATCCCTATAACTTGTCTAGGTAAAATTCAATTACAATTTTATTAAATGAATTTGATGGAGACACTAATGATTTCAAAGAGTAAAGTCGCGTCTAGCACATGTTGTGGCAGAATACAATGTTTATCCATACTTTAGGATGATGATAATGAGGTAGCAGCAACTTTCAGAAACGAAAGTTACACAACAGCACTTTTGTTAGAAACAGATCTTCATGAAAAAGTCGAAAAACATGAATTATCTGCAGGGGTAAATGATGTGTCTCTAGTAAATCAAATTCCTACAATAAATGTTTATCCACCAACAGTAACTTATATATAAACTGAATTAGCAGAAACGAGAAAAATTACTAACGAAGAGTTGTATTTATCTGCGAATGAAATTCTCCAGTAGCTCGTTTGAAACAGGATTTCTTACCTCCAATTACTGAAACTCTTTTATGGGACGAAATTAGAAATAAAAAACAAAAAAACCAATGAAACTGTAACTATCTATAAAATGAAAATGCAAAATTTATTTCGCAGATTTAAAAAACCACCTCTAGAATCTACAAGAACACAAATTATTTCACAAAATTTATTACCTGACTTTATAACTCCTCTTTCTATAATTTTACCTACAATAAACAATATCCATGTTGGGACCGTGTCATTTTCTAAACTAAGGTCGACGTTTTGCCCACTTTTGTCAGGGGCTTTATCAGGACAAGAAAATAAAATAAATAATAAAAATAATAAGAATGATAATATTAAATAGACAAATTAAAGTGTAAAGAGTGTGTAAAGTTACTTCTGAACCAGCAGACTCGCCAGCTCATGTTTACTTAATATTATCATTCTTATTATTTTTATTATTTATTTTCTTTTCTTGTCCTGATGAAGCCCCTTACAAAAGTGAACGAAACGTCGATCTTAGTTTATAAAATGACACGATCCCAACCCGGAACCATAAATATTTATAATATATCTGATTTAATCATAACTACAAAAAGACTGGAAGAGTATTTTCATGTAAAAAATCAACTACTAACTACTAACTATTTTAATAAACCCAATACATATACCTACACACCGAATGAAAATAACTATCCACAATATAATAATAAACAGAAGCTTGACGAAAATATACAAACTGAAAACGAATCAAATAACTTATACTGTAAATCGGAACATAAGCCAAAGTACTGGACTAACAACGACAACAAACACAACTCAAAACAGTTTAAGCCCATAACACAACTAAATACTATTCAATATACCACAAATACAAGAAATCCAACACAAACACATACCTCAGTAAATAAAATATATACACGTGAATTTTCTAATACTTTTAAACCAACATCCCCTCAATGTTGGAAATGTTTAAATAAAGATCACACATACCCTACCTGTAAACTTAAAAGAAAAGTTTTTTGCTGCAGATGTGATATACCTAATGTAAAAATTCTTACATGTCCTGTCTGTTCAAAAAATAGTTAAGGGAGTACTAACATAACATTAACCGCACTTGTACTCAAAATTCTCTGGCTAAACCTAATAATTTCTACGAAAGTAAATTTATCTAAACAAACAAAAAATTTACTTAAAACAATACCTTCTTATAAACACAAGAAAGACAAACATACTAAAAATAACTGGTTCTAATGGTTAAAAACTGTTAAAATTTTTTATAAAAGTAGTTCACATTTAATAGAGACTTACATTTTTGTGACTAAACATTTAGACAACAGACTATATATAAAAATAAAATTACTAGATATCTATATTACTGCACTTTTTGATTCTGGTAATAACATATCTGTTATAGGCTCCTTAGGAATGTCTACAATTGAATCACTTAATATAAAAATATTTCCTTTAACTATACATACATTATTTACTGCAGATGGTACCCCACAAACAATTTCTGGTACCTTACATGTGATTTTCTAATGCTCCACTCGAAGGTACTATATTGGCCAGGAAGCGAGTTTTTTTACCTGGAAAATTTGAAATTTTGCCGGACCCTTGCTGTTCTAAGCAAGGTAGGGATCTTTAACGTGCGTGACAACACTCACACACGGGACCTCCATCTTATCTCTCATTCGAACGAGGGTGTATTTTTGTGAAAAATGCTCGCCTAACATTTTTCAAGCGGACCATGTCGGGACCATTTTTGGTACGATAGACTTACCAATCTTCATAGGAGAAGCTTGTCATTTTATTACCTGTCTAGTAGTTCCTGCTCTTCCACATTCATTTATATTCGGAGCAGATTTTGCAAAAAAATTTGAACTTAGTATAGACTTTAAAACAAATTCTTGGGAACTTGAACTTCTTCGAATACACCTACTTCTTTAACTACTTTATCTTTCAATTATAATAAAAAAGTAATCTGTTAATTTTAGAAGATTTAAATCAAAATGAAAGATTTGAAACGAGATAGTAATTGCTAGTATCGATACAAATTTAAGTAGAATAAGATAACATTTTTATGAATATAGATCCTGGCGCATATAAACCTATCAGAAAACGCGCGTATCCAATGTCTCCCTATATGTTAAAAATTTTTAATGAAAAGGTAGATGAAATGCTTGCCTTAAATGTAATTGAAAAGTGTACGTCACCATGGTGTTTTCCCATATTGCTGGTAAAGAAACCTTTGCGTGATTATAGAGTTTGTTTTGATGGCAGAGCGCTAAACGATATAATTACTCATGAAAACTATCCTATGCTTAATGTAGACCGTATTTTAAATATGCTTAGAGGTGCTACATATATTTCAAGTTTAGAATTAAGACATAGTTTTTGGCAAATTTCTTTAACTGACGAATCAAAAGATAAAACCGCCTTTAGTGTCATCTCTAGAGATCAGTTCAGGTTTCTCACAGTTCCTTTCTGCCTTTGAATTGCAGCTCAAACACAACAACGTTTGGTTGATACAATCTTTGAACCGGAATTAGAACCTAACATTTTCTGTTATCTTGATGATATCGTAGTAGTAACTTCCATGTTTAATGAACATATCGAATTATTACAAACAGTACGTGGCCACTTAAAAGAAGTGAATTTAACACGAAATTTAGAAAAATGTGATTTTTTAAAAAATCTCTAAAGTTTCTAGGATATATCGTAGGATCAAATTCCATCAGAACGGATCCGGAAAAAATGTTTGCCTTGATAAATTATCCGAGACCAAAAACTAGCACTGAAATAAAACGTTTTGTCAGCATGGTAAGTTGGTATTGAAGATTCGTTAATGTCTCCAATAAATGACTTACTTTGAAGTGAAAAGAAAAAGCAACCTATTGCTTGGACTCCCCAGGCAGAGTCTTCTACAATTAAAACAGACATTAGTATCAGAACCTATCTTATGTTAACCTGATTTCAATTAACTTTTTATTATAGAGGCAGATGAGATATAGTCTTTTGCAACTTACCGCAGCCACCAAAGGTCGACGCTAGCCTCGACAGAGTTTGTTTAGACTTTGCTGTACACCCATATTTTCCTGTAAAAAGGTAGGGTGCACCCTTATGAGAAAAAAGGTAAACGTAACTTACTTTGATAGCTTAAATTATAGCACTAGGACCATTCATAAAAATACTCCGTATCTACTTAGTAGTAATGTAATAAACGTACATTGAGGTGCAACAGCTACAACTATACAAAAAAGGGTGTTTAAGGAAGGGAAAGAAAGTAGTAATCTTTTTGTAATTCTAAACTATTCAACACACCTAAATATATTTAAATAAAAAAGTTTATGTTTAGTCACTATAAAATTGTCTTAAACGAAACGAATTTTGTTGTTTGCCTAAACGTAAATCACTCGATGCCTTTTGAAAAATAGCAAAAAAGTGGAGTTCAACATCTACATTTGTTAAAATGATAATAGACAAACCAGAAAAATAGCACAGTGATGACGTGTCTTGTGACATTTAGGTGTCAATCACCACAACAAGTAATTAAAACTTTATATGGCTGTAACAACTGCCTACCAGATGCAAACCTGCTCTGACAGTGACTTATAAGGGTTTTTAAGCAATGGAGTGTAGTCAACAAAAATAATATTATTCTGCATGTTTAATTTATGAAAATATTCCATATATTATAATTTGGATTAGAAAGTAAAATACACATGAATTACAGTTTCTGAGAATAATTCAACTTTCAGAAGTCTTTTACTTAGACAGATATGTTATACAATTTCAATGGTATATAATGTTTGAAGTTATTTAAAGGATTTATTTACTTTTTATGTATTACCTGAGCAATTGATGGAATGCATTATCAAAGTTTTTATTACTATTGCATCATTTGTGCACCTTTAATTATTTTACTTGTATCTTTATTGTCAGATATTTAATGTTGCCAATTCTATAACTCTTTTGACTGTAAGTTGGTTTAAAATGCTAATGTTTCCAAAAATTTATGATATGTAGTTTATTTTTCACAACCGAAGAAAATGGATAGGATTAAATTTTTTTCATTAAGTATTTTTTAATTAATAGGTTCATGAATAAGCTATTTTAACATATGACTTTGTTTTTCTATAGGTCAGAAGTCTAAAGCAATTGTTAAAATAAACGACATATTTGAAAAGCGAGGAGGGATTTTTGAAGGATTTATTGAACTTCCGCCATCAATGCAGCCTTCTCAAATTGTATCATTAACTCTAAATCATTGTAATCTTATTAAGATGCCCTATTTTAAAGATTTGGTAAACTTAAAGTAAGAAATTCTTATTTAAAATACTAAAAATTTTCAAAATATTATTGCAGCTTTTTGAATTTGTCATTTAATAAAATTAAGACATTAGAAGGTTTTACATACTTTCCAAGACTTCAGATTTTAACATTAAGTTATAATTATATTGAAAACATTGCTTATTTGGAAAATGCACCTATATTAGATGTTTTAATAATTAACAACAATAAGTTAAAGGTAAGTATAAATTATTTCTATTATAATTGAATTAAATTCCTTTTTTCATCATTTTAGAAAATTGAAAATTTAGATCATGTTCCTCTACTAAGATTTTTGGAATTAGAAGGAAACCAAATCCACGTTATACAAAATTTAAATGCACTACCGGGTTTAATAAAATTAAATTTATCAGATAACCTTATTGTGAGTGTCGCTGGTTTGGAATATAACTACAATTTAGAAGTTCTAAATTTGAGTAATAATTTAATAAATGATGTTTATGGTGTTTCCCATTTAATCAATCTTGCTCGTGTTAATGTAAGTTTCTATACTATTAATATTTTTTCTATTATTTAATATATTCTGTTATATCAGTAGCGCCTAACAACTTAGCTTGTGTATCTATATGGAGCTTTATATTTCTCGTATATGCATATGTAATATTTTAGTGAAGCCCTTCAGCACATATTAAGGTTTGATTGTTAAACTAACTCCTAGTTTATCTATAAGGCAAGTTTAGCTTTATTATGTGATGTTATGTGGATGGACATGTGCTTTGTATATATGTATGCATGTGTGTGTGTATACATGCATGCATGTGGGTGGGTGTATGTGGAAGTACTTGCATGTTTGTATGTGTATGTTATGTCAAATTTTTAACGTAGGAATGTTACAAAATGTGTAGCTTGTGAAGTTTTGCCTAAATGTATGGTTGAGGTGTTAATCCCAAATTTTTTTGTTTAAAATTTGCCCATAGACAGAGGAAATAGAATAAATGGTTAATATAAATGGAAAAACTTTGAAAGAGAAATTAGGTAGCCAGTGTTAATACCATGGAGGCATGAGCATGGTGGTTAGGATAAAAGAGATTGTAGAAGAATTTTTAATGTAGGAATGTTACAAAATGTTTAGCTCGTGAAGTTATGCCTAAATGTACGATCGAGGTGTTAATCGCAATATTTTCTATTTCAAATCTGCCCTTGGAAAAACTCCATAAGGGAAATTAGGTAGACAGCAAGAACACTATGGAGGCATGAGCATGGTGGTTAGGAGAAGAATGGATTGGGTGCCACCTAAACAGAGTAACATGTGAGAAAAGCGGTTAGGACCACTTCAAATGATTGATGAAATTAAATGGGAATTAGCAAACTCTGTATTTTAAAATTTTACATGAAATGCTTAAGTTTTTGTTGAATCCTCAAAGCACACCAATCTTTTTTTAAACTCAATAAAACTTGCTCTTGCCTAAAATCTGAAGATGTATAAAACAAAATTACTTGAAGCTATTTACTTAACGAAAACTTGGTGACTCATAAATTTCATACTACACCAAAAATCAAATAAAACAAATAATAGATTTACTCTCTTAAAACTGATCTAGTTTCTTATTTTCATAAATGCTCTTGTCGAACCTACCAATCTTGAAATTGATAGCTAAGCGTCTCTAAATTCTTGAATGAATGAATAACTCAACTATCTAACATAATTAAGTTACAGAACACAAATTTAATGTCACCTATGTTATTAACAAAATAAAAAAAATAAATTTTAATTGACAAAATGAAGAAGTTGTAAAACTAAATATTAATTTGCTGAGTACTTTGAGTAATAATTAAAATTTTTAATTTTTTATATTATTAAGAAAAATGGTCAAATCGTTAATTCTATATTTAAAGGCTTTTAATGACGAGTGTCAGTACAGAACACATGATCCAAACTTGGCATGCACGTTTAAACAAAATGATCTTTTAGTAAAGTGCAAAATTGTACATAGTCCAAAAGGGGTTAATAAAAATTTTCTTTGAACTTAAATAAATAACAACATATCTCCAGACATGCAGTTAGAAAATACTTATATTTTAAAGTGAGCTGACTAGAAACGGCATGAAAATAATATAGGTCTTATAAAAAAGGATTTTGTAAATTGTTATCATCCATCTGCTCAACCATTCGTGTTAACAAACTTCGTCTCTGTCTTAACGTAAAGTCCATACCCAATGTAAAGGATTCAAGGTCGAAATGCACCCTGGAGATTATTTTTTTCATTAAAATATATGCCTTGACTGAGAACAGTTAAATGATTAGTTGCTATCGTTCTAATGTTGTTATTGTTTTGTTGTTCACAAATTACCAAATATAAAATTTCAGAAAGTTATTCTATTTTATTTTAAACCTTCAAATCTAAATGTCTAAATTACTACATACCTTAAGCTAGACCTTTGAGTTTCTTCTGTACGTACAACCATACAAAGGCAAATAAGGAAAACAATCTTAAGAAGATTGTCCACACTTAAAATAAACAAAATGGTTTGTTTGATGCCTGATCTAGCTCTTTGGACAGTTCAATAAGAAGGTTACTTGCGAAAAGGCCTGTATATAGTCATTCCAACACCTAATTAAAGTATTCAAGGCTGGTGGTTGCCAGCCGCCTGCCAAAGAATAAATAACATAAACAAGACATCAGATGACAATTTTTTCATTCATTAGTAGTAATTTTAGGGAACATTTTAGGTTGGCGCTTTACCTGTGCTGGTATTTACTAATATTTCATATGAATTTGACATTTAGTGCTGATTTTTTCTATTTCAAAAAACTGTATTCCACTATCAAAACTAAAGTTTGCAATTACTTTTACACAATAGTATGAGCATTCCAAACATTGCTATATTCTGCAACTTTAAGGGAATGGGAATCTGTTCAAAAATTCCTCCCACAAGATTTGCGGACTTGCAGAATTTCAAGATTTCTTGAAATTGCAAGCTGACCTGCTTTCAACTTTAAAACGAAAATGTTTCAAGGTTGCATGTGAAAGGTATTACTAGCTCCAAAACATTTGTAGCCTCCAACAATTTTCCCTGTTGTTACAATTGTAATGGATTCCACTTGATCAGTAAATGCAGCGAACTTGTCAAATGATCAACAAATGATCGTATTTACAAGGTAAACAAATTGAAACTTTTTCTCAACTACTTGTATAATGGACATTTGCTTTACCAATGTTCTTCTCACTGTACTTGTAGAAAATGCAAATCAAAATATTACTCACTCTTGTATGAGAATAGTCAATCTTCACCAACTTCTGGGACAGTTTAATAGTTCTCCTTTTTTTTTGGCAATTTCTACTAATATCTTCCAAATAATTTTACTTACTCTGTCAACTCGTATTCTTTATTCTGACAGCAAACCATTCAAAGTTTGAGGTTTATTAGACTCAGGCTTAAAATTAAATTTTATTACTTCAGATATTTGCAATAAGTTGACACTACTTACAAGCTCAATTGGTATCACAGTTTCTGGTCTTGGCAAAGCCATTTCTAAAATTTATTCATGGGCTGATTGTATACTTTTCTTTTTATCATTCGGATTTTAAAATAACCATTCTTGTCTAGTTGTTGACAAAACCACTGTTAGTCTTTCCAGTTGGCACATGCATGTGGCCAAACGAAGTATTCCTAACAATATTTACTTTTCAGATCCGTAGTTTCATAAGCCTAGTACAATTGATATTCAATATCTTATGCATTGGTCAAATTTACCTAGTTACAAATGTGCCAACTCCTTTGACTACTTAATTCGGTTGTCATTGATGGTTCATTGGACTCTTGTATGTAACTTTAAACTCAGTGCCATCATGCAGCACTTATTTCAATTCAAGATCAAATACCTTTCTTTTGGCAGTTGGAGTATTCTCTTACTGATAAGGTGTTCTTCACAGGAGGAAAATACATGTAAAGTGCATTTTTTTCTACAAACACGAAACGGCTTCTGATGACCACTTCATAGTTGCTATTTCATTCAAGAGTGATCCTGCAATTCTGGGCAACTTATTTTAAACTACATTAAATTGATTCAGTTCCCTGATAGAAAACTACAATCTAACACAAACTTCAAAGAATGTTACATTTTTTTTACGCAGGAATTATAGGAATCTGTGGCATATGTTTCCTATCAATTTGAGTTATTCAGGTACCACCTTCTATAGGAGGAATGTCTCAGCATTAAGCCCCGCATGGTTTTTGAAGGTTCTTCTAAATCTTCTAATGTCTACTCGCTGAACAGTATTCAAATGATCGATCCCATTATTCAGCAAAACCTTATTTCAATTTTAGTGCGCTTTTGCAAGTATACTTATGTTTTGTCAGTGAACATTGAGAATATGTATTACAAAGTTTACATTAACCCAATTCAGAGACCTCTTCAAAGAATCTTGTGATGATTCTTTGCTTTCAAGCTAATTGCAACTTTTGAATTATCTTCAGTCACTTACAGTATGGCATAAGCTCTTTTCTGATGATTTGTTATCTTTTAGAGATAGATGTGTCAGTCAGGGATATGCATCTGCTGCTTTTCAGTATTATCTAAGATGAGTGTTACATAGATGATATTTTGACAGGTTCAGATAGGCTTTTGAATGCTCCAGTCACATTTACCAAGAACTTCCCAAACTTCTTTCTACTGCTGGTTTCAATCTTTTAAAGTGAACTTTGAATAGTTCACAAACACTATCTAGTCATGATTCTTCTGATATTCACCCATGCTTTATAGAGTGTGGACTCCATGATCACACTAGGATCTCATTTGGTCTTTCCAATACGATAATTTGAAATACGATAGTTTGAAATATTCAATTTTAAATGCTGCTTACTGGCATTTTTACTTATCTTCTGAAATATTATCTAAAATATTCATGCGTGCTTTTTGGCTAGAAAGGATTTCGTGGGATGATCTGACTCCCGTTTCTCTTTTAAATCAATGGACTTCCTTTAAAAACCTAATCGTATTAAATAATCTTGTTGTTCTACATTATGTTGTATGTTCTAGGTGTATACAAGTCGAGGTTCGTGGATTCTCTGAGGCATCAATTTGTACTTATGGAGCTTCAAACTACTTGTGTTCCATTGATTTTCAGGGACAAGTTAATGTCCGACATTTGCATGCAAAGGCAAAGGTATGTCATTCGAAGCCGAATATTGTTCTACGTTTAGAGCTTGTACAGTTGGTTTACTAGTGAGACTCGTTGTTCATTGTTCCAATATCAAAGTATGAAGCTTAACCGCTCTATTTTTTGGTTTGACTTTACAGTGGTTTTGGGATTGCTTAAGATGAACCCCAATCCACTTAAAACATGTATCTGCAATATGGTAACAGACATTCAATCTTTAAGCACGCTGTGCCACTTGAAGACATGTACCTACTTAGGACACTCCAGTTGATTTGATTTCTAGAGGTTTATCTTCTCAATTATTAGAATCTGTTCTATGGTGGAATGGTCCATACTGGCTATCTGAACTAGTGAGTTCATGGTGTATTTTAGCAGATTATGCTTTCAATTTACCTGATTTGAAGAGAGGATCTATTCCATTAGGAAACAAAGATAGATAAATTTTCCAATTTAAGTAGATTTGAGAGAGTCACTAGTTATGTTATTTGTTATATAAATAATTGCCGAAATCCGAGGTATTCTGACTCTCTTTCCTGTGAAGAAATCACTTATTCGCATTCTTGTTTGATTAAGAGTGTTCAGCATGATTCATTTTCAGTTGAAATGGCATGCACAGATTTGAAAACAAAAAATCGCTAATATGAAGTCTTTCAATTTTACTCCTAAAAACTTGCATAGTAGGCTTTGGAATTTGTAGAAATATGGCACTATCGGCTCAGAAAATACAGTTCATCAAGCTCTACAATTTAAAAAAAAATTGGTTAAAATCGCACGATAAATAAAGATTTTACAGGGTGTCTCAGAAACAAATGGGTCACACTATATATATATATATATATATATATATATATATATATATATATAAAGACAAGTTATTTGCAGTCCGCAATAAGAAATAGTATATAAAGTAAGATGTATCTGTAAACAAACTTTTATGAAAATAATAAGAGCTATTGACAAATACAAATCGGGCTGGTAGTTATATAGCCATTAACAAAACATTAGCTTTATTACTTCACAGGGGAGGAAACATCCACTGACCGACGGTTTCGGCTTGTTAAGCCTCATCAGAGTGGAATAGTTCCCAAGAACCCTATAAAGTAATTGAAGCTATTATAATGATATAATTTCGAAACAATCACTGTACTATGGCAAAAGTAAATAAAATCTGTACTTCCACACTTAGTGTTGATGTTTTATCACCTGATGGCGGTTTTATTTACTTTTACCATAGTACAGTGATTGTTTCGAAATTATATCATTATAATAGCTTTGATTACTTCATAGGGTTCTTGGGAACTATTTCACTCTGATGAGGCTTAATAAGCCGAAACCGTCAGTCAGTGGATGTTTCCTCCCCTGTGAAGTAATAAAGCTAATGTTTTGTTAATGGGTATATAACTACCAGCCCGATTTGTATTTGTCAATAGCTCTTATTATTTTCATAAGGGTTTGTTTACAGATACATCTTACTTTATATATATATATATATATATATATATATATAAATTGAAGTTTTATGTATATCATGTTGTAACGAATGATTATGCAACTATGTATTTTCGACGCTTGCAAATATTCCTTTGGTACTGTATGTTTTCCTTCATGTGCGTAATATAAATTTCTATGTTGCTGAGGTTTCTAGTTCTTTTCTAAGTCTCCCACCCCACTCTATGGCATTTTTGAGCTAGCCCGAACTCAATTTCTTTTGGAGTTCGATTCTGTCCCTGTGTTTTGTTATGGTGTTTGGTGTAGGCAATTTTCTACTACTTGCTGTGCTGCGTTCTTGTCCGCACACAATACCGTAACCAACCGTACTAACAAAGAGATGCAGTATGAAAATTAAGAAAATTAAACTAAAGAACTAGTATGTAAAGGAGGGGGAAATAAGTTAAAAAACCAGAATAAACATAGAAAACGAGAGCATACAAAAGGTTTGCGTTTTTTGCAACGTAAGAAGCCAAATAACACAAGATGAGAAAAGGCAAAAGATATAAAACGATTAGCACAAGGTCATGCTACATTTAACAAGATAACTCAACTACTCTGTTTAAAGACAACAAACATAGAAACAAAAAAAGATTGCTGGAAGCATTTGTGTGGAGCACAGCACTGTACGAATGTGAAACTTGGACAGTAGGAGAACCGGACAGGAAAAAGATAGAAGCCTTAGAAATGTGGTACTACAGACACATCATGCAGATATGGACAGACAAAGGTAAGAACAAAGAGGTTCTAGAAATGGTAGTGGAAGAAAAAAATGTAGGGGAACAGTAAAAAAATATAGGAGAGATAGGATGATATGTCATATGCAAAGGCATGAGGGAATAGTACGGAATAATTTGAAGCAGAGATAAACCTAGATTAGACTATTACACACAGATAGTGAATGATGTAGGCTGTGGGAATTTCAGGGAAACGTGTAGGTCAACTCAGAATAGAAATCAATGGCGTTACGCATCTAATCAGTTCTGGAAGGGAAAACCTAATGATGATTATTGTAAACAACCAGAGGTGTTGATTTTGCAATACTCTCAGTAAATGTTGATTGTGCGTAAAGATTAATTGGAAAGTTATTAATTTAGCAAATGTCTAAGTGGTAAGGGACATTGGTAACCGTCATGTTGCTTAACCTCCTTCACGTACCACTGAATATTGGTGAAATGAGGTATATTTTTATAACACTATAGAAGGGGAAAAATACAAATCATTAAAAGAAAAGAATTAGCACATGTCCGTGCTGTATTTAACAAGAAAAAGCAACTGCTATGTTTGAAGACAACAAACATAGAAACAAAGAAAAATTATTGATAGCAAATGTGTGGAACATGGCACTGTAGAGCTATGAAACTTGGACAGTAGGAGAAGCAAGCAGGAACAATATATAAGGTTTTGAAATATTGTGCTACAGATGGACAGATAAAATTAAGAATAGATTTCTAGAAATAATCATCATTATTAGGTCTTCGGTTCTGGAACTGGTTAGATGCCTACCCTCATTGTTTACTATTTTGAGCTAACCTACACATTTCCCTGAAATTTACACAGTCGGCATCTTTCACTATCCACATGCAATTAATATGATCTAGGTCTATTTCTACCTCTTTCTTTTCCTATCTCTGCTTGTAATATATCTCGTACTATTCCCCAAAAATAGCTTACAATGTATCCTGCCTTTCTATTTCTCCTTTTTTTTTTTGTTTTTCACAGATATCTCTATTCCCCTACTATTTCTATAACCTAGTTATTATTGACTTTATCTGTCCTTGCTATCATTCTCATACATCTGAAGCACAACATTACAAAAGGCTTCTACCGTTTTTCTGTCTGCTTCTCCTACTGCTCATATTTCATAGACGTACTGTGCTGTGCTCCACACACATGCTTTCAACAATTTTCTCGTTTCTATGTTTGTTGTCTTTGAACATAGCCGCTGATCTTTCTTGTTAGATGCAGTTTGGTTCTTCTTCTATTGTTTTACAATTATATATGCCATTTCCCCGATATTCAGTAGTATGTGAAGGCGATTAAGCAGTCTGTGACTGCCAAGATCCCCCAACACTTGAACATTTGCCGATTTAATATTTTTTCCAATATATCTTTTTGCACAGTCAACACTAGTTGCAGATATTTCACAACCAACACCTGTAGTTGTTTATAATAATCATCAGATTTAAGTGCACTTATTTTTTTCATCATTAGGTTTTCGTCTTGGAACTGGTTGGATGTGTACCTCCACTTACTTATATTCTGAGCTAGTCTACATAGTACCCTGAAATTCACACAATCTATGTACATTACATGTGATTTTTCAATGCTCCACCCTAAAGTACTACATTGGCCAGGAAGCGAGTTTTTTTTACCTGGAAAATTTGGAATTTTGCCGAACCCTTGCTGTTCCAAGCAAGGTAGGGATCTTTAACGTGCATTACAACACACACACGGGACCTCCATTTTACCTCTCATCCGAACGAGGGTTTATTTTTGTGAAAAATGCTCGACTAACATTTTTCAAGCGGACCGTGTTGTGATTCGTACCCGGGACCTTGAGCGTAGTAGTCACACACATACCACTATGCCACGGAACCGCCACAATCTATGTACAGCTTGGATCCCCTTCTATTGTTTTTTAATTATATGCTCTATTTCACCAAGATTTAATGGTATACGAAGGGGATTAAACAGATTGTGGCTACAAAGATCCTCCAATACTTCAACACTTAGATATTTGGCAAATTAATAGTTTTCCAGTAAATCTTTTTGCATAATTAACATTAGTTGAGAATATTGCAAAACCAATACCTGGAGTTTGTTATAATGATCATCAGGTTTGAGTACCGCTATTTTTTTCGTCATTAGTTTTTCCATCTTGGAACTTGTTGGATGCGTACCTACATTGATTTCTATTCCGAGCTAACTTACACATTTCTCTAAAATCCCACAGCCTACATCTTACACTATCTGTATAATCTAGATCTACCTCTACTTCTCCTTATTTCTGTCTCTGCTTTTAATATATTCCGCTCTATTCCCTCATGTCTTAGTATGTGGCCTATCATCCTATCTCTTTTATTTTTTACCATTTTTCACATATTTCTTTCTTCCCCTACCATTTTTAATACCTCATTGTTCTTAACTTCGTCTGTCCATGTTATCTTTATCATACGTCTGTAGCACCACATTTTAAAGGCTTCTATCTTTTTTCTCTCCGCTTCTCCTACTGTCCAGGTTTCATAGCCTTACACTGCTGTTCTCCACACATATGTTTTAAGCAATCTTTTCCTTGTTTCTATGTGTGTTGTTCTTGAACATAGTAGTTGCTTTGTTAAATGTAGAATGACCTTGTGCTAAACTTTGCTTTATATCTTTTGTGCTTTTCCCATCTTACATTATTTGGCTTTTTAGGTAGCAGAAATCCTTAACCTCTTGTAAGTTCTCGTTACCTATTTGTATTCTAGTTTTTGATTTATTTTCCTCTCCTTTGCATACTAGTACTTTTGTTTTATTTTTGTTAATTTTCATACTGTATCTCTGTTAGAACTGCTTCCATTTCATTAAGAGCAGCTTTTAACTCTATTTTGTCCCTGCATAGTAATTCCAAATGTCTTCCTGCATTTGACAGTATTCATTGCCTCTTCAATGTACAAGTTAAAAATTAATGGGGATAGGGCACATCTTTGTCTCACCCCTTTCCTAATATTTACTTCTCGACATTCCTGCTCTAATTCTATTACTGCTGTTTACTCTTTGTATAAGCTATGTACTATCCTTCTTTCTTTAAAACTCATTCCAATATTTTTGAGTATTTGGAACATTTTTTTTTATTTTACATTGTCGAATGCTTTTTCCAGATCTACAAACCCTATCTACATGCTTTCCCTTTTTTCTATTGTTTTCTCCATTATCACCCCCAGAGCTAAAATAACCTTCCGTGTTCTCCTGTTTTGCCTAAACCCAAATTGATCTTCTTTAGTATTTCTTCAGCTTGTTTTTCCATTCGTCTTTGTACAATTCTAGTTAATATTTTGACAAGTGTGCTGTCAAACTTATTGTTCGAAAATTTTCACATTTATCAGAGATTCTTTTTTATTTGCTATAGTGACTATAATGTTACGTTTGAAATCTTTGGGTATTTCGCTTGTCACACATATAGCTTACAAGTGCATTCACCTTATCTGTACTTGACGCCCACCATTTTTCTGACTCTTTAATGTTTGATTCAAACTAATCTCTAAGTATAGGATATCCCAAGTCATCCTTTTCAATGTTTGATTACTGTTCTAATGCTGTTAGTTTCTTCTTACATATACATTTCCTATATATTCTTGCCATCTAACCACTTCCTTTACATTTTCTATAATGATGTTTCCTCCCGTGTCCCTTACATTTTTGCTATATGGTTTTATATCCCTAAAATTCATTCCAATTAGTTTGTATGCGTTGTCTGTCTTTCCTATTTTCATCTTAGTTTGTACCGCTTTGCACTTTTCATCAAACCATTGTTATTTAGCTTTCCTGCATTTTCTAATAATTTCCCATTTTATGGCTTTGTATCTCTGTTTTCCTGTTTCGTCTGATTTATTTTTTATTTTCGTCTTTCTTCTATTAAATTCAGGATATCTTTTGTATCCATGGTTTCTTATTTTCTTTTTGTGTATAGGCCAGAATATCTGTGACGGCCATGTCTAAGCTGGATTTAATGTTATTCCATTCTGTTTCTACTTCCTCAGTATAAGAAATTTTCCTGATGTCTTTCAGCGATTCATTTGACTGTTTTTCAAATCTTTCGTGGATATCTTTATCTTTTAGTTTCTCAAAGTCAGAGTGCCTTTTTCCGTTCCTTTTTTCAAATTTTTAAATTTAAGAGCGGCTTTGATAATTACGATGTTGTGGTCAGTGTTTATATTTGCTTCTGGGTGACTTCTGCAGTCTTTTACTTGATTCCTAAACTGTTGTCTAATAAGAATATAATGTATTTGATATCTTTCTATATCTCGTGGCATTTTCCACGTATATCGTCTTCTAGCATGATGTTGAAATAATGTGTTTGTGATGATTAAATTGTTCTTATTGCAAAATTCTACCAACCTATTTCCTTTGTCGTTTCTCGTGCTTAAGCCAAATAAACTTACTACCACTCCTTCCCTACCCCCACCTACCACTGCATTAAAATCTCCCGTAATTATTAAATTTTCATGTCCTTTTACGAATCTTAGTATGTCTTTGATATCTTTGTAGATTGCTTCTATGTCTTCCTCACTGTAGCTAGAAGTGAGCATGTGAACCTGTATTATTACTGTATTCGCCGGTTTAGATTCTAATCTAACTATGAATACTTTTTTGTTCTGTTGTAAGTAATTTTCTACAACTATCCCCACAGCGAATTTTTCCTTCCTCTGGTCCTGTATGAATTACCTTAAACTCTCTACTCCAAAAATCCCCCGCTTCTGGCCATCGAACTTTGCTGGTCCCTACTATGTCAAGTGCTAACCTATCCATTTCAATTTTCAAGTTCTCTAAAAATAGTAGGAGAAGAAAAATATCAGTGGAAAACAAAAAAATAGGAGAGAGAATGATAGCACACGTTCAAAGACATTGGGGAATAGCGCAGAATATATTACAAGTGGAGAAAGGAAAAGAGAGAGGTAGAGGTAGACTTAGATTAGACTATTGCACGCTGAATTTTACAGAGAGATACCATTGAATAATTAAAACAATAATTAGTTCCTATATAACCGTCTAATCCAAAGTCTTGGGTAATTAATTTATCTCAAGTAGGTTGTGCTTTGCTCACTGCTAAATCAGAAGTTACTAAAAATACTCCTTATTTTATTAACTTTGGTAATGAAACAATATTTAAATACTAATATAGAGGACTCTATTGAAGATCCTAGACTAATTGAAATTGACAATGCATGTGCACTTGGGTATGAGTGTGCATGCATGTGTGTGTGCATGTGCTTAAGTGCATGTGAGTATGCATGCGTTAATACATGCATGTGTGCATGCATGCATGTGCATGTGTGCTTGCATACATGTGTGCGTGGATGTACAAATACATGCATGTGTGTGTTACTGTGTGCCTGTGTATTGTTTTATTATTATTTTATTAAAACTTAAGTGTAATTATACATTTTGCAAAAGTGATTCCTCTAAATACAATTTTCTTTATATAAATAATAGAATCGATTATATGCTTAGTTTTAAAAATTATTTTCACCAATTCAAAATGTCTGTATATCGTAGCACATAGTAGTCAATCAAACACAGAGTATGTTGCTTCAAAAGTATGTAATGTTTCTTTTTGTTGGTGCCAGATAAATTCTTTAAAAGTTTTTGATTGTATTTGCTATGTTAATTGCTGTATATAATTTACATTATCACTTCCGAATCTGTATTTTGTGATAGTACACCAATATATTGTGCTTTTTGCTAGCATTGTTATATAGTTTCCTAGGTTACCTTGTTTTGACTTTTCTTTCTTTCCCATGTACAGTACCCCAGTGAAGATATACTTTTGATGCACGATGGTCTTCAATAGCCTTGTGACAATCTTTCATAGGTCTGCTGTATAGTGCATTCAATTAGTAAGTTTCCTAGGCATTTACTTTCATCTTACACCAGGGGCACAAGCAGTTGTTACAATATTTAACTTTTTTCAGAAATTTTGGATCTGGGTCGTTTTTTTGAAAATCGCCATGCATCCGCTGAATCAATTCTTAGTGACAGCATTCTGAAGAAGGATGAACACATGGCTTTGTCTTTGAACCAGGTGCCAATTTGTGTTTTATTATACTTTAAGAGTCCAAAACCAGTAACTTTTGAAGTGTGCAATGGTTATTCTTTATAATATCGATGCATTTTTATATATTTGAGTAATAAACGAACAGGTCCCTGCTATTTTGTGGATTTTTGTTGTAAAATTGGTGTGAAAGTATGCTCGTAACCATTTCTAGTGACGTAATATTTCACTTTTGATCAGTTTTGGCAGATGTATAAACTTTTTTTTCATTTCGTTATTAGACAACCATGTTTTATTATGCATGAAGTTCCTGATGATTTTGAACCCTAACAAAAACCATACACTGCTAAATAAAGGAGGTATTTTTTTTTGTCGCTTGACTAATAAACATTTTGTCGTAGGTAAATCTACAAGATTGCTGCTGTTTCTAGGAAAATTTGTTATGCGGATAATTTCTGTAGGTCGCAATTAATATAAACTATCTAAGAAGATATTTGCACTAAACTTATTTTTCTCTGGACAAAAAACCAATGCCAAAAGGCTTTGTGTAGATTGTTTTCACATGTTAAATGTTTTATTGGTATTGCTCATTTACTATTTTGGGAGCTGTTAATAATTCTGCTACACAAGAATAAGCGAAATGACTTTAATGTAGATTTGATATCTACAAGCCCTAGACTGCCTCCATGAATAGGGAAATACAGTTCTTTCCATATGTAGTAAACGAAAATTTTTTGAAAATGCTCAATTTGCCGGTCGTTAAAGGATAGCACTTGTAGATAGTGACACAACTGAAGCATTATATATTGATTAATCACTATCTTATAACCTGTTTGTTTATTTTTCCAAGAATTGGTTTATTTTCTCATGCAGTTCTGTGTATACAACTTCCATGTCTTTTTCCAAATTGTTTATGAAGCAGATTCCAAGAACTTTAATGCTTGTGGATGTCCATCTGAAGTTCAAGGGTTTGTCCAATCTCTTACACCAACTACCTGCCCTTAGCCTTACTGACTTATGTGTATTTAGTAATGCTTCCGACTGCCTCTGGTATATTTTATATACATTTGGAAAATGACGGAAATCTTTCTCTGTGTGATAAATATTGAAACATCATCAGCATAAGCACTTTGTTACTAATATTTGTTTATTATCTATATAGAGAGGAAAACCTGGTAGGATGTTGCGACAGATATTTAAAAAGGGCTCTGGATATAGGACAAATAATGGACAGATAAGAGGACAGCCTTGGTGTAATCCTCTGTTATGTAAAATTTTGCTAGTCAACAATTGGCCTACTTTTATATATGATGTTGCATCCGTGTATATGGTTTTAATATTCTTTGTAAGATTTTTACCAAAACTAAAGGTTTTGAGCAGTTTGAATATATAACAATGGTGCACTCAATCGAAGTCTCCCTGTTGGTCCAAATGTATTACAACCATAGAACTTTTACAAGTATTTGTGTATGTTAGTGTGTCCTGATGTAAGTGTAGTACATCAAATAATGTTTTGTGTGATATGGATGAGTTTTGGTCGGGATTTATTAAAGTATTTATTTCCATCATTATTTTGTTTTTGGAAAGTGTTTTATAATTGGTGTTTAGAATTGATGTGGGTCATCAATTTGAAAGATTTGTGGGCATCCCTCTTTTTTTGTTATCAGTTGAACCACTGCCTTTGCTGTACTGTTAGGTAGTTGCTGACATAATGCAATCAAAAATGTATTGTAGTAAAGATATTTCAGCTGGCTCCAGATTTTAGATAAAATTCGACAGTCAATCCACAATTTCCGCTGCTGTTTGTTTTAATGAGGTGGGAAATTCTTTAATATTGGCTTTTCCAGTGTTTTCATGTCTTCTAGTGTTGATGACAGTGGTCTTTTGTTTTGCGTATCTTCTGTTAATTCGTTGTTTAGGATGGTATACCATAACAAAATTTGTACTTTTAGACGAAATATGTCCTTACTTCTTTACAGGTGAAGCAAATGACTTTATCCTCTGATATGAATATTTTGTACTTCTTGTCATCATACTCCATTGCAATTGTTTTTGGGAAAATCTCATTTTCAGAAGCTTAAACTTACCTAAGTGATAATGTGACGATATTTGCTTAATGGAATACTTTCCCAAATAAAGCATAATGGAGAAAGCAGTTTCAGATTTTTGTGTTTAAAGGCGTTTTCAATTACATAATGAGAAATATAAGGTGATAGGTTGGACAATATTGATCTTGCCACTTTTTGCTTGTAAGGTATATACATAAATTGATATTTGACACACTTGTTGGAACTATGATTTTTTTTAGGACCAATTAGATTTTTAACTGTTGATCAATTGCTTTTTGCCTTGCATATTTAAAAGTGATTAACTAAAGGTAATACAAACATCTGGATTGACTTTAAATATTGGAATAATTTGAACTATTATTAATATAGCTCTATCAACTCGATTTTCGATTGGCCTTGCCAACAAAGCCCGCATATGTTGTTATAAACGTTTTAATAGTACTTTGAGTATTTATACTATGGTTTTTGATTTAATACCTTTTGAATATAAACAAATAAGAGCTCATTTACACTAAATTAAATGCATTTCAAGATTAAGCAACTATTTACTCGAGGAAGTATTCACTAAAGTTTATATTTGTAACTGCAATTAATATTAACTGCAAGTTTGTTAAAACATTTGCTTTTGCTATGAAATCTCATGTGTGTGTGTGCACACGTGCATGCATGCATGCATGCCTGTATGCACACACACACACACACACACACAGACTGTTTGGATGCAGAATTGAGAGAAGTACTTTAAGGTTGCTGATGCACCTATGCATATGAATGGATGCATGCTCAAGTGCATATTTACATGTTTGTATGTGGGTGGGTGGATGTGAAGGCACATTTGTGTAAGAATGTATACATACTGCATGTGGATATGTATATTAGTAGATAATTGGGACGATGAGTGGGTGGGTGTGTACATGGGTGTGAGAATGTGTGCATATAAACATGAGCACATTTATGTATATGTCTGCATATGCGTTTGTGTGTAAGTGGATGCATGGTGGTTAGATAAGGTGGCAGATAAGGAAGAGTGTCCGAATCAGTGGGTGGAAAATTGGATGGGCCGATGAATGAATAGATGTGTAGGTGTATACATGCATTGTGCATATCAATGATGGTTTGTGCTATTATACTAAGTGCACATGAATGTACGCTTACATGTATGTTTATTTGTATACATGCATATATTTATTTATTTATTTAGCATATATCTGCTCAGACAGAAAATCCAATAATAGAGCAGGATTCAAACTTGATACATGGAAAATATAAAATATAACAAATTACGTAGCTAAAATTTAAATTAACTAAGACTTATTTAAAATCACTTTCTTAATAGTAGCCGCAGTTGAACAATAAATGTCAAATTTGGTAAAGTACAAATTATAGTTATTGCACTTCTCAAATATGGGCAAAAATTGGAGGGAGTTAGTTGTTACTGCCCATAGGTAGAATGGAAAGTTGCATTGAGACTGAAATTGTGACACCTTGAATTGTGCCTAATTAAGGATCTCAGGACAATCAATGCCACCATGAGGAAGTTTAAATAAAAAGAGTGCAGAAAAATACTTGCGCCTTAACTCAAGATCATGTATGCCGAATCTTAACTGTACATGTAGCTGAGGAATTCCTTGAATAGGATAAACACTATCACATTTCAAAAACACAAATTTAAGGAATCTCCATTGTACCCTTTCAATTTTTAACTTATACAGTTGGTGATTCGACTCCACACCGTTGTTGCAATTCAAGCTTTGGTCAAACAAGAGCTAAATACAGAGTTTTCATCATATGTACATCAAAAAAATTAGCCGAGTTATGCACAATAAATCCAAGGGTTTTATAAGCTTGAGCTGTCATGACATTGATGTGGTTAACAAAAGTAAGTTCTGGATCAAATGCAACTCCTAAGTCAAGATATACATTAGATTTTTCTAATATAACATTACTTATAGAATAGTTGAAAACTATTGGTTTTGTCTTTCTTGTAAATGACATAAAGAAACATTTATCAGTATTCAACTTCAGTAAGTTATAAATGCAATAATTGTTAATCATGGTTAGGTCGTTTTGTAGTGTCATACAATCTTCGAGGTTATTGATACTTTCCAACAACTTGAGGTCATCGGTTTATAATAATAGCTTAGAATTAATGTTTTGGTTGATGTCGTTAATAAAAATGTTGAAAAGCAGTGGCCCCAAAACAGAGCCTTGAGGCACTCCTGAAGCAACAGCAATACTACTAGATATATATATATCCCTTGTATTTATCGGTTGACACTCTATTGGACAAATAGGACTGTAGAAACCAAATAAACGTTAATGTAAGGCCATGCTCATACAATTTTACTAATAGTTTCCCATGATCAAGTCGATCAAAAGCCTTAGATTGATCCATGTAAATTCCATCCACCTGGCCTCTGTCATCTAAGCTTTCAGAAATGTATTGTCTTGTACATATGAGATTAGTAACTGTTGATCGTCCTAGAGTAAATCCATGTTGGCATGGTGTTAACTGTGATTTTGTGCTGAATGCCAGATAATTAAAGAGTAAAGATTCAAAGACCTTGCTGAAGTTGCAATAGGTCTATAGTTACCTATGTCTGATCGATCTTTTTTCTTGAAAATGGAACAGATCTTAGAATGTCTCCAAATGCTAAGGTAGACTAAAGTTTTAAGTGACAAACTGAACAAGTAAGTTAGAGGTCTAACTAGACGATAGGCACAATCGTGTAGCAAAAAAGCAGGAATACCATCTGTACCGGTAGTCATTTTTTTGTTGGCACCCCTGTAAAGTTCTTCCAATCACCCTCCCTGAATGTTGTTGAGGAAATAAATGCTGATTGAAAAAAGTGGGCGAAAGCATCAATGATGGCCTGTGGATCAGTTAAATGTTTCCAGGAATACCGCTAATGTTTTTCGTTCCATTGATGTAAGACCAGAACTATTTGGGATTGTCCTTTAGGTTGGATTCAATATATAATAAATAGTGTTTGTGGGCAGCTTGTATTTTATGCTTGATGTGAGTCCACAACAATTTAAATTCCTCCAAAGTTTGGTCATGATCATAAGCTTTGTCAAGACGCCAAGTTTTAGATTTTTTTTTGATGTTATAAATGATATCTCTTGTAAATCACGGTGGATAGTTATTATTGCTAGGCGATGTTCTAGGGACAATGTCCACGAAAATTGAGTGCAAAATCTCAGAAGTAGCTGCAAGCATCATTAACATCTTCATAATACAGGATACCATCCCAATCAACCATACTTAAGGCATGGTAGGGAGCTATAAAATTGGCCTTCTTGAAGTTAAATTGCAGATTGTGTTTGGAACCATAATCCTTAATGAAACCTTTTATAGGCAATTTTATTTCAAGTGAGGGGTGAGCATCATCTTCCGGTAATAGACTATTACTCGATTTTTACACCAGTGTGCTGCGGTATGAGAGAATCAGGTCAAGAATTCGTTTATAGTCATTCAATACGTAATTATATTGAGTGAGACAAAAATTCTATAAAATTTATCAATTGTTCAAGATAAGTATCATTATAGTTGTTATTGTTCACGGATTTAATGTACGTTGGTATATTAAAGTCACCAAAAATCAATAAATCATGATCATTTAGTAACCTGAAGCAATTGCTGATAGAATCAAAAAAACAACTTGCAGGTAACAGTAGGAAGATTGCGAGGTATATACAAAACTATGATATATAGCTTGTTGTTATAAAGAGACACTTTGACGCCTAAGATATCAATGTATAATGATTCGACATTGTCTAAGTCGAGGTAGATAACAGCAAAGTCTCTTAGTACCGCACAAAGGATTCCACCGCCTCTGGATTGCCCTGTTAGGTGAAGTTTTCTGTCTTTTCTAAAAACATTATATTTGTTACAGAATAACTCTGCATCAAATATATTGCAATCAAGCCAAGTTTCCGTCAACACAATAATGTCCAGCTCACAACAGAGCAATGCATTATACAAGTTGAACACTTTCGATTTAAGGCTGCGAATATTTTGGCACATCTAGGACACATTATTGGCTTGTTACAATTGGAACAATAGTGGTTGAAGCCGCAGCAATTAAAGCATCGTTTTGGTTCAATAGCGTCGATGACTGGGCAATAATCATACGCAATACCCATACCGTTATAAGAAGTAAATAGGCTTAGAAAATTTTGTTGTTTTTTCTGCAGGGGGAGATGTCTAAAATTTGTATATTTGCAGATTCACCTAGTATATCAGAATTCTGAGATACTATAAATTTCTCAGTAATAGCAGATATACGCAAACGAGGATTCAATTTAGAGACATCGCAGATTGAAAACTTGTCAGACAGATTGTTGGAGATAAGGTTCTTTATTTTATCAGCATCAAGTTTACCCGGACATTTTACAGCAAGTCCACTATTCTTAATAGATTTAACTTTATGAATAACAAAATCGTTAACAACTGGATCAGTTTTCTGAAGTAGCTGGGAATTGGTATCAGAATTGCTTTGTAGAGGGTCTTTGGGTTTGATAATAACAGTGTTATTGGAAGCAGCAGAGGCATAACTTAATTTGGACGAAGATGAAGTAGATTTGAGGCCGGAATAGATGTTTAACAGCTTATCATCAAGTACTTTGGAGAGGCTTGGTGTTAGTTTAGCATTGTCACAAGTAATTGAGTGAACATCACTGCCTTTTAGGTTCTTGAGCGTCAAGATAATGGGTTGCCGTTCATTTAACACATGAAGAATCTTGTCAACAGAGGTTTCTAGTTATGAAAGTTTATTCGATTAACAGGTTCTTTCCTTATTGCAATCAGGACAATTAAAGATTAACACTTTTTCGTTTAAGGGAATAGCCCTTATTTCATTTGGACTAATATTCGCACATATCTTACATATCCTTTTATTGCATGAGCACATGGAAAGCCAAAAGTTTCTTTGTCGGGTGGTTTTGTATCGATATCGTTTGTAGAATTACATTTAAAACAATTCATTATCAGGCATGTGATAAAAATGCATATGGGATATTAAATGTTATAATACAAGCTATTAAAATTAGTAATCAATTATTGATTTTTCAGTTACTGCTTGGTGCCAAATGACAAATGTCAAATGGATGCACAAATATTAGCTAATTAGTTTAATATTAGACACAGTAGTATTAGAAAAGAAAATCCACATTAAAATTGAATTACACTGCAGAGCAACACAATTGCTGTTATAGGAACAACTATTTACTGATGAAGTGTATGTGCGTATATTTGTTTGTGTAGAGTGGCCATGACTGGTGAGTTGGGGTGGGGGTTTGTATTGACTAATGCATGCATGCATACTTTGTACATATTAATGTTGGAGTATGCATGGTAGTGCTTGTATGCAGATGTGTATAAATACATTGAAAGTTGTTTATATGAATGTATAGTTTCATTGTTCTTTGTTGAATGTTTGGTATTGCTGGTATTTTAATACTTTTTAATTCAAATAAACGTATTAACTAAACTAGCTCTAATATGAAATATTTAATGATGTACAGTAATTATTATCTGCTGAATTTAATACAGAAGTTTTCACGAAATTTTGGAACATTTAGTTCAATAAAACAATGTTAAATCTACCTCACATATGACAACCCTTACATGTGTAGGAAACATTTAAGGAAGGAACTAATATATTGTCGATATTTATATTATATTTGAGTTTTATATTTTCAGATAAAAAATAATCGAATAAGTGATTGGAAACTACTGAAAATGTTTAATGGATTTCCAAAGAAAATCTTTATGGAATGGTCAAACAATCCTCTACCCGAAGCAGGCCAGTCTTACTTTTAGTTTTTAAGTATCTTTCATTGTTACAAACTTTTAATGTGAACTTCTTTGTATTTTGATCTTATTTTAAAAATAAACATTTGATCTATTATTATCTATTAACTCCAGATGGCGGCGTGGTTAATCTCCACGCCTGTTTATCATATCAAGAAACTATGACGTATTCATCGTTCTCACCATTATTCGTCCATTAGAAAAAAACTGAAGCAATTTTTATTTATGCCAGTTGTAATCTTCACGAAGCACAGAGAGTTTAATAACCGTTACTCTAATAATTCCATATGCAGAAAGTACCTAAGAAATTAGTGGAAAAACTCCAAAGAACTGGAAGTGTATTGTAGAGTAAAAGAGCATGAATATCATCAATATCAGAAAAGAACAGGTGGAGATTTTTGAGTCTGTTAATAATCCCAAACAAGTAACTGCGACAGTTACCTTCTATTGTGAAGTGTCAAAAACCATGGTAAAAAATATTTGAAGAACCATAAGTTTCATTCAACAAACTAAAAATACTGCATCAACTAACAGAAGATGAGCCTGACCAAAAAATGAAATTATGTTATCCAATGACTGCCTGTTTTAGTGACAAATGTATGTTGTTTTTTTTAAATGGCACTGTAAACAGACAGAATGTGAGATATAGGTTTGATATAAACCCACATTTTTTCGGGATGATCACACTCAGACTCTTTAAAAACTTAATGCATGAGTAGGAATACTGGGAAACCATATTGTAGGGCTAATATTTCTGAATAAAAATTTAACAGAACCTCTATATCTTAACATGCTTCATCCAATGATTGAAGAAGTCGTAAATGCCAATCCTGATGAGTTTAAAACGCAAGTCGTATTTCAATAAGTAGGACTGCGGGTGCATTATTTTAGACCATTTGAGATTGGCTAAATGAAACTTACTATAATCGATGGATTGGTAGACGCAGTCTTATCGAAAGGCCAGCTCGTTTTTTGTGGGGATATTTGAAATTGAAGGTGTACGTTATGGAACTGGAATCATTAGATGACCTAAAAAACAGAATAAGAGACATTTGTGCTAATATCACACCAGAAATATTTAAAAATGTGAAATTGAATTTCAGGACAGACTAGTTTATTGTCAAGAGGCGCAAGGACAACATTTTGATCAATTTAAATAGCAAGTTAGCTTTAATCATGACACAAGTAAAAATTAACATATTAAATGAATCGCTCAACTCTCTAACTATGCATCTGATTTTAACAAACAAAGCGACATAACAGTTTAATTAATGTTTTGGCTAGCTTTCAGTGGTATGGAAGGGTTTCATAAAAGCAAATGCAAAACTTTTAGGGGTATACAGATTATAACACTTATTGAATATTCTTACACATACCTTGGAATGTCTCTTTGTCTAATAAAGCCTTTGAGCGTTAACTCACCTAGTCATGAATATTGCCCGACCGGAGAACGGGTGTTCTGAAGGACGGTTTTTACGATTTTAACTGTTGCAGTTGTAAAACCTCGTGTACATATTTCTTACCGTCTACTAATTTAAAATAAACACAACTAATAAAAAAACTCTAAGCTTTGTTAATCTAATCTATATTATTAAAAACGGATATTAGAGTAAATAACAAACAAGACAAAAACTAAAACCTACCTATATTTGGCTAAATTTGCATGTAGATAAAAAGAACAGCTTAAATTTATCAATTATAGACATTAAACCAATTTAATTTTTATATATGTATTATGCGGATACAGTTGTGGTGCTTTTTCATATAAGAATTTCTGTGTTTACAATACGCTCTAACTAGGCATGCACAAACGTAAAAAGTCTTTTTAACAATAAGTATCACTCATTCTTATTACCACTAATCACCTTTATTAATTATATAATAGTATGTAATGTTTAGCCGATGGAAAGCTAAAATTCAGTAACCTACAGCTTTGTTGGTTCTTTACAAAGCTCCGAAGGACCTTATAGTGCAGAAAAATGGTTATAAATAATCAAATACTCCAACCTAACAGTGAATGAAAGCTTCTATCACAGGATAATTTTACTTTTAACGCTATTTTTATTTCGCGCCTTCACTTGCATTTGTGAACTTATTTACCCACAACGCTGGTGTTTAATACTGTTCTCGAATTACCCAATTATCAAACCTATCCGCACGGCAGTCAATGCATGTCAGTCAAATTTGAAGATTTGTTTGAATTTTTGTTCCTGAACAATGGAAAATGAAAGATTAGATATCTCTTCTCTTTTATTATCTATGGGTTTTATAAGTTTTCGTCCCAGGGTCATTACATGATAGTTCTCCTTATCACGGAATAGTGCGTCTAACTGCTCGATTTTTGAGATCAAACCCTTTAATAGTGTATCTGGCATGACTGTTCCACTTAGTTACTGTAGGCCCTGTAAGAATTGTAATGGTTTTCTGTCGCCTAGTGTTTTGTGCTCAAATGATATATAGTTCATTTCTTGCGATGAGCTTAGCCTTTTAATTGATTCGGCTTTAATTTTTGTGTATTTGTCAGTCTTGGGCGGTTTAATTATGAAGTCCCAGACCGCTTCTGCAAATTTAGCTTTGAGGTTCGATATTATGTACGAGTAGTTTGTAGCAGCTTGTGTAATACCGCTAATTTTTAAGCTGTGTTCTACTTAATTAAACCGTAATTCTACATCCACTAGCCAGAAAGGTGGAACTGGCACGGCAATCTTGTTCATTTGCTTGGTCATTTTAAATGGTTTAAATTGTCTTTAAGTGTTTAAATTAACCCGATTTAACTCGTGCATCACGTTGTGGTCACCAACGTGGTATTCTGAATTCTCGAGGGTCACTATGTTAAAGCTTCCTAACAACAGAAATATAATAACTTTACAAGTTAGAAATACGAACTAATTATACATTAAAAGCATGATTCATAAAGAAAATATTTATAAAGGTTTTTGTGTGCATAATTCTTGCAAATGTTTTTTAACTCTGAACGCACTTTAATTTGTAAAGTTGCTGGATGTGATTCTATTTTGAGGAATTGAACATTGTGGTTTCACAACGAAGGCTTGTATCTGTTATTGTGTATGGATGATGTCCATGGTCAAGTTGAATGCAATGTGGAACCTAGTCGCGGTGACTGGAATAGGATTTTCATGCTTTGATACACTGCGGATGGTAGGTGGAGACGCTTGCATATGGGCGAATTTTTTAGTAGAAATTCAAGGGAGCATATTGCAGAATATCCCCAATCCTGGCATGCATATTGACAGCACATGCTCTAAGAGGATGTCCTGATGGCTTTGAGGGTGGAGCAGGTGCAATTAGTGTTATGATGAGCTCCTGCATCTGTAGTGTGGTTATACGAGTTGGCTTAATTTTATCCTGTTAGATATGGTTGTCACAACTTCCATCTTACACTATTTTAAGTTCTCTACAAGAAGTTTGGTGACTACCTTAAGAAGAGAACAATTTGGATGTAATGAGCTCTAACATATGCAGCTCTTTTTATATCCTGGGTTTGTTTGCATTGTACGTTCAGACGGTTTCATTATGTGTTTCGAGAGTTGTTTGACGAATCCATTATTGTTTGAGGGATGTTTTAAGCATGCAATCTATGTATTTGCATGCTTATTGGTTAGTTAGTTAGGAGTATGGTTGGTTGCATACTCCTACATGTGCTACTTCTAAGTGGGTCAATTTCTAATTTATGCTCACTGATTAAATGATCTACTTCTTTATGTATCACTCGTTTTAAAATTTCAATAATTTTATTGTTTTTTTAAAATCTACTACTATAGAATCACTATAATCATCTAGAGCTTCCAACGTATCTTGCTCCGATTGTTTCGTTGTCAACATCAAAATTGGGTTTATTACAAACCTTACAAACAAACAGGAAGTGATGATGCAGAAGTGTATAAAATAGAAAAGGGTATTTTTCAATCAATACACAAACAACATGTCATGCCAATCTAAAAATTTTGGATGTTGTTACCAGGATTAACACATATTTTGAAGACTTTCAAGATGGAAAAAAAGATTTCCAAATAAGGAATTCCCCAACAGTATGCTGCTATGAAACAAATTTCATTGAAGGTCATACAGTATGGTTATTTAAAATATTTTAGGAGATAGTGACTATAGATCACGCAATAACTTCTTAACTCCTTTAAACAACCCTACTTACATGTCACAAGTTTACATCACGAATCGCAGATTTGTACAAGACATTCTGCTAAAAGATGCACGGGTGTATTGATAAGACTATTCCCTGTACTTGCTTATGGAATGAGACTTAAAGAACAAACAGTCCTCGATAATAATAATAATACTGTTTATTAACGGTATGCAACAAAGTTACAGTTACCATAAACAAATGCATAAAAAATGTCTTAAATAATTAGATTACAAGATAATACTACATATTGGAAAACAAATGACGTTTGACTGAATTTTTGAAGGTGTTTAGTGTTTCAAGAAAAAAGTCAGTTTCACTCAAAAAGTTGGCATTTTTACAACATCTTTCTAAAGGTCTTTGCATTCCATAATTGGTTTGATGTAAACAGACATTAAAAAATATAGATCTATCAGCCCATTAACAATTTTAAAGAGTATTAAAATGTCTTAATAATTACGACGAATTTCTAATGTTGAGAGATCCAAGTAGTGTAAAATATGAATGTATTTAATTTTCCCATAAGGGATGCCTAACTTATAAACAATTACATGAATAAACTTTTTCTGACGTTTTTCCAGGCGTTTTATGTGAATAGAGTAAAAAGGTGACCAGACAATACTTGCATATTCTAGTAAAGAGCGAACTAAGGAACAATAAACCCCAGAAAGACTCTGTATATTACTAAACTCTGAGAGACTTCTATTCATAAATCCCAGAAGCTTGAATGCTCTATGCGTTAAAAATTGAACATGTTCAGTAAAATTTAGCTTATGATCAAGAAGTATACCCAGGTCCTTAAATGTAGTGACACATTGTAAAACTTCAGAGTTGATGTTGTAATTAAACAAAACAGGATCTCTGATTCTATAATAGCGCATCACTTTGCATTTGCTAATATTTAGGGATAGCCCATTTGACGTACATCATAAGGCAAGTTGATTAATATCATCTTGAATAAGTGAGCAATCACTCACACATGTTACCATCTTAAATATTTTTAAATCATCTGCAGAAAGCAGAAATATACAATGATGAAAACAACAAGCAATGTCATTAATGAAGGAATTGAACAATACAGTCGAGAGATGACCACCCTGAGGTACTCCAGAAGTTATATTAATTTCTGAAGAAAGTACGTTGTTTATTTTAACAAATTGTTTCCTCTGAGAGAGATAACTATCTAACCAGGCAAGCAAGTTACCATGAACACCCAATTTCGAGTTTGAATAATAAAATTTTTACTATGAGTGAGTCAAACGCTTTAGAAAAGACAGTGTAAATCACGTCAACTTGGTACCGCTTTTCCATGGCATCAAAAACAAATTCTTCGAAAACCAAAAGATTTGTAACTGTTGACCTGCCTGGAAAAAATTCGTGTTGTTCAGGAATAATAACTTTATTAAGAACAGGAGAAATCTGAGAACTAACAATGATTTCAAAATTTTTGCGAAAACTGATATTATCGAAATAGGTCGATAGTTTTCAACTTTCTCTCTATCGCCATTTTTAAAGATTGGTATAACATAACTATGTTTCCACTTCTCCGAAAAGACCCCATCAAATAATGATTTCTCAAAAATTTTATGCAGTACTGTAGATAACACAAATCTACACTGAAAAACAAAGTATGGAGATATTTTATCAGGCCCATGCCCTGAACGTAATTTAAGTTTAGTTATTTGCAATAGAATCTCAGTAGGTGAAAAATAACAATTGTTAATGGATATAGCATTGTTAATGACTATGTTAGGAACAGTGGTGTCAGATGAGTTATAAAGTGAACCAAAATGATTTGCAAATTGATTGACAATTTGTGTAGGATTATCAGATATTGTATCTTTAAAAGACATGGTATTGGGTAATAAATAATTATTTCTTTTAGAATTGATGAAATTCCATAAAGTTTTTTTACAATTCACTGAGCTTTGTAGGTCTAGTAAATACTTTTGATGAGTAGTTTTGTATAGAAGCTTGCAATTCCTACGTAAGTTAGAAAATACTATATAATCCTCAATCCGTTTTGACGGCTTTAAAGTTTTGTGAGCACGTTTTTTGTGCATAATTGCTTGTTTTAATTCAGAAGTGAACCATTTCGGAAATTTAACATTCTTACTTCTGGATCTAGGTACAAATTGATCGATGCAAGCATGCAGATAATTATAGAATACATTTACAATATGGTTAATATCATTACTAGTGCTAAACAGTAAAGACCAGTTAATATTTCCAAGATATTCGTTAATTAATTGATAATTAGCAGAGTTAAAGTCTCTAAAGTAGAAATCATATTGTAATTTGTCAAAATCCTTCAATACAGAAATGTTAAATTCTAGCGCCTGATGATGTAGATCACAAGTTAACAAGGGATCGTTTACCTTATTAACAACAGCATTGCAGCTGGAAAAAATTAAATCTAAGAAGTATCCATTACAGTTTGCTATCTTATTAACCTGAAATAGATTATGAAATGCTAGACCATTGGCAATACAAATAACCTTGTCATTGATTAGTCCTGAAACACTAGAACCCAACTCTGCATCTTCCCAATAGATGTTAGGAAGATTAAAATCACCACATAAATATACTGAAGAGAATTTAATGTTTCCTAAGATTTCATTAACTGAGTGAATATAATTTTTATACAATACAACAGTAGACTTTGGAGGAATGTACTCTTACATTTAAAACGGTAGTTAAAATTAAAAGTTCGATAATTACAACACCGGTAGCATGGTATAAGAGACACTATCACAGTTGGCAGCACCAAACCTTATACGGATTTAGGCGCGGTTCAACTACTGATGATGTCATCAATATTACGCAATGCTACGCAAATTTAAATAATTCAAAACACAAAGGATAATGCAAGCAAATTAAGTAAAGAGTTACTCACATCAGAAATTCTGCTTCCGCTTGCAATTTCACTCGGTAGGCCTCTAACCACTCCAGTCGGGCTCCTCCCGGAGGAATTAGAGATGAACGTCGACGCTACCAAATGCGTACAAATCAGCACCGGCTAGCTGAGCATGTCCCTCAGGGTCGTCTCGGGTCCAGTTTCGCCTCGAGGTGGCTGCAATTTACCTATGTAGGGATTTGACAGGAAAATAAGGTATGAGGTAGACAACAAAAGATAATTAGATAGGGATTTCTACATAGGTACAGCTACGATACGTTACCCAAGACAAAAAACCAGCACTTAACTCAAAGGTATTCGCGAAAAAGCCACGTTGTTGCGAGAGAAGCGGAGAACTCTCCCACCCCATTGTCTAGTATTGCCCTAACCCTCTAGGGATAAGCACACTACGCAGACTCACTACCATGACGTACGGAAGTACCGCCTAGTCCATTTAAAAGTTACCGCGTACCGCGTATTTGAAAATTATGGCGGGAAACTTCCGTATATCAAGAAAACTAAACCTAAAACATGTTTAAGTGCAAATTCGGTTTGCACGTAACAATCGCGACAAAGCCACAAAAGAAAAAACTTAAAAAAAGAAAAAGTCTGTTAGCACAGTAACAGCTTAAAATCTAAGTCCTAACTACCCTATATAACCCTAACTTAAAACCTACAAAATGTTTATATAAGGCGCCACCTGGTTTTTTCGACCGATAACACGTCTACCGAGGTACCAGGAAACGGAATAGGTAGCCCGATAGTCTGTGACTACACTACTTACCAATAGCACAAATTTGTCGGTGAGCATGAAACACTACTTAAACTAAACGGGTGCGACAAGTCGCCTAAACTATCTAAACCTATCTAAACTTATCTAACTAAAGCTAACACAAAAGTTGTTATGTGCAAACACACATGAGTGTTGCATTGAAACTTTTCTTCCTTTGGCAAGAAATGCCCAAATTTAAAAATGTTCATGAGAGTGCGTCACCTTGCACTCCAGCAAATTTTGTTACTGGTACTTTGGTTTTCTAATGATGCACATTTAAAACTTGTCCATGACATAGTTGTGAATCAACAAATTTACCAAAAGTACCGCCTACTAAATCCTTATATGCTAACCTGACAAATTACATTTCTAAATCGGGTTAGCTTTTTCACTTAAATTTCAGAGAAAAAAAATAATTCCCACGTCTGGTCATATATACCACACGTTAGGACGATAAAAAGATAAGATAAGATCTCAAATTGATGTTAAAGATAGTAGATAAGATAATGTTATTAAGCTTAAGTTGTTATCCTCAAAGGTAATGAATAAGATAACGGTATTAAGCTTTAGTTATTTTTTTTGAGATACTCGATAAGATAACACGATATTAAGTTAAAGTGATTATAAGAGATAGTAGGTAAAGTAACACGGAATTTAAATAAGTTATTACTAAAGATAACCGGTAAGATAACGCGAAATAACTCGAAGTCATTCCTAACGGTAGTCGGTAAGATAACGAGAAATTAAACCAAAATTATTACTAACGGTAATCGGTAAGATAACGATACTAAACTAAGGTTATTACTAAAGGTAATCAGTAAGATAACGATATTAAAAACTAAGGGTATTGTCAAAGATAATAAAGAAGACAAAGATATTGGCCTAGTTATTACCCAAGACAATGATAACAACAAAAGAGTGGCTCCAGTAGAGCCGTTTAAATGGGATTAACTTGTGCCCTCTAAAAAGAGAGACCCGTGAAGCAGGTCCGTTCACACGAACAGCACGGGGGACCGGCAAAGACATTTGGGTGCATTCCTGCACCCAGCGTTGATCGATATCGGTGAAACTATCACCCGATATCCACACGGTATATAAGATATACACATTCACTCACACATTCACACACTCATACATACCTTCACTGCCAGAGCCCATGCACTGACAGCGGCACCGCATGACCTCACGAAAGATTCGCAGAGACATGGTCCAGGTGTCTGTGGAAACCTTCCGCGCAACCACACGGTGACTAACAGAAATGAAAAGGCAGTAGAAATAGGAAAGGTAAAAAGAAGGATGTTGGTTTTTGGAGTGCATAAGAGGCACCTCCAGGTAGAAGAAAGTAGAGGAAGGGCTCGCATTGAGCAAAAGCGACAGAGGGAAAGGTGGATAGCAAAGCGCTACTCAACCAACCAGTGTGGTCAGTAGCTCGGAATGAGGGAACATCATTCTTATATGGCAGACGGGTGTTCCGGGACAAGAACAGGTCCACCGAAAGAAGAATAAGGCATAGCGGAGATAGCGGGTTAAGAAAAAAGTATAGTTTTTGGACAAGCGTCCAAGAGAAGGTAGAGAGTTGTCCCTATAAAACACAGCGCAGTCTGGAGGACCACCTGCGATATTAATCCGACAAGATAAGGTATACACAATTTTACAATTCACTAGACTCCTAAGAGAGCTAGTACGATCATTTTCCTAACGAGTACATTGACTTCGATAAGAAAATCAGACAAAAGTTGACACAACAACTTACAGGTATCATTACAGATACAAACACACAAAACAAACTGTTTTAAGGCAGTTTTTCAAAACGGTAGCACCCTAAACACACAAAAATGCCCAATTATAAGCAGTTAAATACAGGTACACTGTCCCCATATGCTAAAACAACCGAGAGTTTAATAAGATATCAATGAGAAGCAATAGCATCTCACCATAAAGTTCAATAAAAAAGAATGAAAAAAAAGTTTATAAGTTATGTAGATTTAGTAGAAAAAGAAAGAAATAATGATGTAGTATAATGTGGGCGACTGCAATAATTCAGAAGAAAAACACATGGAATAGGTAGTCCTAGTCTTTGCAACTGCGAATATGAACTATTTCTTACAATGGCATAGGTCATGACTCCTATGTTGGCCCAAAGAAAAAAATCATCCACTCAACATCAGCTAAAACCAATCATAAAAATTCAATGAGTTATTTCAACCAAAGTTACTACAATTACCACACAATTAAACCATATAAGAGAAATACTAAAAACCAAATAATATGTAGTAGGAAAAGTTCAAGGGTTAATCAAATGAAACGACAGAGTTATATTGGGGGTGTAGAGAATGAAGTGATATATATCTAACGGTATGGTGAAGGAAAAGTCAACCAAAAGGAAAGGTTTTAAGGTAAATGAGTTAAACGTATAAAACGTAGGTGTATAAGAGAAGGAATAAGTAATTAAAGTTAACTAATTGATGGCGAGAACAAAAAAATATTAGGTAGATAGTGAGAAGCATGGAACATGAAAAACCTAAGTAGCATTTGGGTCAGCAGAGAATGGCTTAAGGTCTTTAATATGCCACCTGCCTTGGCGTTTTCCTTCAGCATCCTGAAGTTCGTAGGTAAGGGGACTAATAACACGAGTGACCTTACAAAGAATGAATTTAGGGGCTAATTTTGAAGAAAATTTCTTAGATGCATCCGATAAGACATAGTTCTTCTTCCAAACTTGTTCGCCCAAGGCGAAGGAAATATTTCGTTAACGTAGATTATAGTGGTCCTTACTCTTTTCGTAAGCTTTTAACAAATTTTTTCTAACGTCGTTAAAGATAGAAGGTAATGACTGTTGGTCCTTGTCCCAACGTACTTTATTGTCAAATTCAATTACGTTAGTATCGTCAGGCACTAAACCATAATAACTCCCATCGATTGGGGTATATCTTCCAAAAACAAGAAAAGACGGAGTGAATTGGGTTGCTTCGTGTTTAGATGTACGCAAAGCTTGAGCAATTTCAAAGATATGTTCATCCCATGTAGTATGGTCTGAATTAATATAGGAAGAGATAGCGGTAATTAAAACTCGATTTACTCTTTCGGTAGGGTTTACTTGGGGGTGATATTTTGCGTTAAACCAAATTTTTTGTACTTTATAACTTTTAACGAAATTCTGAAAATCTTTAGAGATAAATTGTACACCATTGTCACAAAGAATAATCTGTGGGACACCAAAGATAAGAAAGACATTTTGTTCTAGGAATTTAATTATAGCTGCGGATGTAGCTTTACGTAAGGGTTGCACCATAACAAATTTAGAAAACCAATCGGTAACAACCAAAAGATATTGATTACCTCTTTTCGATCGAGGGAGAGGTCCTAATAAGTCAAGCGATATTAATTGAAAGGGATAAGATACACGCTTAAAGTTACCCATTAAACCAGGGCGAGCGTCTTGTGAACTCTTATGGGAACCACAAATTTTGCAGCTCTTAATGTAGCGACAAACAGATTGCTTAAGTGTGGGCCAGTAATATAATTCAGATATTTTGGCGAGAGTTTTTGTAACACCAAGGTGTGCCGCTATGGGATCATCGTGACATAATTTGAGCACCTCACTGCGGTTTGCAGTGGGCACGACCAGTTTCCATTCAGGTATATTCGATATTTTATGTGGGGACGAAGATACAAATTTATATAGTCTATTATTAGTTACACAAAAGGTAGGGAATTTGTCGGGGTTATCAGAAACTTTTTTAATCATATTGAGGTACCAGGTACCCAGAATTAAATTTGGAAGTTTAAGAGAAACGACATCACGAGATAAGGCATCAGGTACGATATTTAGTTTGCCAGGCCTATGCCTAACGTCAAAAGTAAATTGAGATATACGCAAGTTTCATCTTGCCAAACGACCTGCGGGCTGTTTCAAGTTATTAAGCCACGTGAGAGCTGCACAATCAGTGATTACGGTAAAGTGTGTACCTTCGACATATCCTCTAAATTTCTCGATGCCAAAGATAACGCCCAATAGTTCTCGTTCGGTAGCAGAGTATTTTTGTTCGGCAGAAGTTAAGGCACGACTCGCATAAGCGATTGGATGTTCTAAACCATTGTTTACCTGGAATAACATTGCACCTAACCCAGTAAGTGAAGCATCGGTTTGTATAAAAAACTTATCATCGAAATTTGGAGAGATTAAGATAGGTACTGAAGTGATTAATGTTTTAATTTGTTCGAAAGCCTGTTGGGATTCTAAATTCCACTCGATAGTTTGGGATTTCTTTTTATTTTTAATCAAAGCGGTAATGGGTGCAGATATAGTTGAAAGATTGGGTAGAAAAATGCGATAATAGCTAATCATTCCAATTAAGCGTTTGATTTCGGTAACAGTTTTAGGTGTTTTAAATTTAGTAATAGAATCGACTTTAGCAGGATCTGCTCGTAAGCCTGTCCCATCGATAATAAAACCAAGAAATGTGAGGGACGAACGACAAAATTGAGACTTTTCCCAGTTTATCTTAAAACCTGCTGCGTTTAAACGTTCTGCAACTTCATTTAATGTGGCGATATGTTCATCGAAAGAATTTGAGATAACTAAGATATCATCTAAAAACACAAAGGCACGTTCCTGGTGTAAGATAGGACCTAACGTTTGATCCATAGTACGTTGTAAAGTTTGTGGAGCGTTACAGAGACCAAATGGCAAAAAATTATATTCGAAAAGACCCCGGCCTGGAACACAAAAAGCAGTTTTTTGACGAGAAGATAAGTCGAGAGGTATCTGATAAAAAGCTTGTCTAAGGTCGATAGATGAGATAAATTTTGCGTTTCGAAGCCGGCTTAAAATCGAGTCAGTTCTAGGTAGAGGGTAAGCGTCAGAAACAGTCACGGAATTCAACTTCCTGCCGTCAAAACAGACACGCCATTCGTCATTCTTCTTCCGAACTAGTAATACGGGGGACGTCCACGGTGAATTTGAAGGAGAGATAACACCAGATTGTAACATTTTGTCTATTTCAGCATGTAAATGCTTTTGTAATGCAGGCGATAAGGGATATTGACGTTGCTTAAAGGGAAGGGCATCACCTGTAGAGATAACGTGTGTTGCAGTTGTAACGCAACCAAGTTCGGAGGTATTAAGTTTGCGAAATTTGTCGATTGTAGCGTTAAGAGTTATATTTTGGGAATCAGTAAGAGAAATTTTGTTAGATATTCCTGTAGATGCACAAGAGTTCGTTTTAAGAGAGGTTTGCCATGAAAAATCCTGAAAATAAAGTGACAGATTAAAAAGTTTACAGAAATCAACGCCTAGTAGAAAGGGATACGCCAATGCAGGGACAATCAAAAATAAAACGTCACGTTCAAGAGATTCTACTCGAATTTTTAACTTAAGGGAACCAGTTACATGTATTTGATTATCGTCAGCTAAATTTATGGAAGTTTTTTCGGGAATAATTTGAATTTTGATATTTTGTTGAGATAATTGATGTAAACTTTCGTTATTTATAAGAGAACATGAAGAACCTGTATCCAATAACGCAACTACATTTAAGGAACCAATTGAGATAGATAAGTGTGGACGTTTATCGAAGGGTTTTTTAACAAGTTGTGAAACGGCAGCAGTCTTTTTATGGTAAAAGGAATTGACGGTTTGTAACCACTTAGACCACTCGGCTGGAGTAGTATAGCATAATTCCTCTAATAAAGGTAAGGCATTTTGAGCATTAACAGTAGCGGTATTATTGTTAGATAAATTTAATGACGGTACAACGTTAGAGGTAGTTTTATGATTTGAATTTATTGGCGTCTGGGTCCGTTGAATGATTGGTGATGAGGGCGATTTTAGTTTGTTGAGATATTCACACCCTGATTTGAAATATCTCGACGGGAGTTTCCCTATACGTTAGGATTACAGTTGGTGCAGTTAGATTTGTAGATATTTGAGCGACCACAACCATAACAAAAAATATTTCTAGGGTATGTGCAGACATTATAGTTATGTCCACTTCGCTTGCAGTTCCAACAGGTAAGTGAGTTGTTAGTAACGGTAGGAGGAACGTTAAGGGTAGATACTTTACGGGAAGCTCGAACTTGGCAAGCTAAATCAGGTTCTAAAAGACCAGATAGTTTCTCGGAGGGTGGACGATATTTGTTAATTCTTGACTTCACTTCCTGAAGAGAACGACATAAGTCTTTAAAGTGGGCTAACGAAGAGACTTGCTGCAATGCCAAACGTTCTGAGAAGTAGGGGTTTAAATTTCTAAGTAATTGATCGATAATTTCGGGTTCTGAAGGTTTTTTGTCGAGTCTGCTATATAAAGCTTCTAATGAGGTAATAAAAGAAACAACATTTTCGTCAGGATCTTGGGTTCGGTTACGTATTTCGTTCCAAAGGTCGTTAATATAGCCATAAGGTAGGAAATCTCGTTTTAAACACGCAACTAACTCCTCCCAGGTAGAAATTTGGTCTCGTATGTTTCTGTACCATATTAATGCTGAACTTGAGAACAAGTCACCTGCTGAGACAAATAGGTCGTGGCCGGTACACCCGCGAGAGATTTTGAAATCATTAATACGATCAAGAAAAGATGATAAAGAGACCTGCGAATCAAACCCTTCGAAAGTGAGACTCCATTTGTATACAGGTATAGATTTTCCTACAGGTTTAGGTTCGGCAAGCACAAGATTTGAAAAAGGTAACGATATATCTACGTCTGCATTAGGATTAAGTCTTTCAAGAATAATTCCTTCAAGTAATAATACTTCGGACAACAAACTTTGTTTAGATTGAGTCGCTTGGGCATCGTCATATAAAGATAGTAGTTCTGTACGTTGCTTGACGTGCGTTATTCTTGAAGTCAATCTCCCTAGCTCGATATTACTAGCACCAGGATCAGTTCTATTTATTATACCCGATATGTCATCCAAAGATAATTTAATTTCCGATACGTTAAGGGGCCAGTCGCCAACGGGTTTCTTTAAGATAGCAACGCCTTTCGTTTCCTGTGCCAAAATAGCCCTGAGCTGAGATCTCCTATCATTCTGATTACTAGCGGCGATAATATTCCTACACTCCAGCTCGTAAATTAATTCCAGCGATTTTAAATGAGAAACGTTCATCGTGAATAGAATATTCGAGGCACGATATATGAGATATACGATATTAACGGGAATCAGGAAGTTTAACCACAAGGTTTTCTTGTAAAGGTATAAACCATAATGCAGTTTTTAGAATGTAACATAAAAGTTTCAAAAAACCTGTCTTCTAAAGTTAAGAAGACAACAAAAGTTATATTTTAATAGATAATCTTGTAATAACTGTATTTAAAGGTATCTAAACAAGATAAATGCTTAATAAGGAGATATATCCTTCATAAGCTACAAGAAAAACCCTCCAATTTAGAAAATACACGCATGTAATGCATTATTTAACCAATAACCACAAAAATCCATAGTTTAACGTTACATAAAAAGATATTAAAAGGCAATTTATTTCAATAACGTTTGTAACATAAGGTTTCTTTAAAAACAAGTTTAAATATTAGTTAGATTGATTAAAACACTTTTTTTTTAAACAAACTAGAGAATCCTAGGTGCCGTTTTTTTTATTATTACAGCAAGGGTTATATTTTACACTGATATAAGGTAGATAATCGTTATAATACACGGGATTTCAAGACGTGCAATTACTGTAAAAATGCTTATTTTGTACTTACTTGAGAAAAAAGTGAGGTTCACGCATACATTCGTGTAAAAATTTAAAGTTTTTTATAGGCACTACACACATTTTCAGATAAATAACACATATTTGCAGATAAGTGCAGTTTGAACTTCATTATAAAACTACAATAGGGTAAATAGATCAGCATTTTTGATAAAAGGTACATGTTATAATAACAAAGTTTACATTGCAAGCGCTAATCTGTCAATTGCTGAAAATATTCTGGTGAATTTTTCCAAGGTACCAACTGAAATCAAAAAGCCACAGATATCTTAGGTAACAGATAAATAAAAATTATTGATTTTATTTAGATGAAAAAGCTTGTTTAATCCTTAATTAATACCTTCCATAGGCATACCACCTAAAAAAAAACGTTGGAGCGCCAAATTCTTACATTTAAAACGGTAGTTAAAATTAAAAGTTCGATAATTACAATACCGGTAGCATGGTATAAGAGACACTATCACAGTTGGCAGCACCAAATCTTATACGGATTTAGGCGCGGTTCAACTACTGATGATGTCATCAATATTACGCAATGCTACGCAAATTTAAATAATTCAAAACAAAGGATAATGCAAGCAAATTAAGTAAAGAGTTACTCACATCAGAAATTCTGCTTCCGCCTGCAATTTCACTCGGTAGGCCTCTAACCACTCCAGTCGGGCTCCTCCCGGAGGAATTAGAGATGAACGTCGACGCTACCAAATGCGTACAAATCAGCACCGGCTAGCTGAGCATGTCCCTCAGGGTCGTCTCGGGTCCAGTTTCGCCTCGAGGTGGCTGCAATTTACCTATGTAGGGATTTGACAGGAAAATAAGGTATGAGGTAGACAACAAAAGATAATTAGATAGGGATTTCTACATAGGTGCAGCTACGATACGTTACCCAAGACAAAAAACCAGCACTTAACTCAAAGGTATTCGCGAAAAAGCCACGTTGTTGCGAGAGAAGCGGAGAACTCTCCCACCCCATTGTCTAGTATTGCCCTAACCCTCTAGGGATAAGCACACTACGCAGACTCACTACCATGACGTACGGAAGTACCGCCTAGTCCATTTAAAAGTTACCGCGTACCGCGTATTTGAAAATGATGGCGGGAAACTTCCATATATCAAGAAAACTAAACCTAAAACATGTTTAAGTGCAAATTCTGTTTGCACGTAACAGTACACACATCCTAGAACGATCTTATTATTATTAAGTGTTACCTGGACAAATATATTTTCAATATTATGAAATGTAAGCTTGTTTGAGGTGATCTATCGACTCGATAAATTGCATAATTAAATAAGTCCAACTCATTGTCATTTATATCACTATAAAGCGATGTTTCAGTAAACAATCACATCATAATCGCAAACATTTATAGCAGCTGAAAGTACTTGTAACTTAGTGCGTAAATCTCTAACGTTCTGATAGTAAACGTGAAAAGTCTTAGCTTTCTTACTACGAAATTGAGGACTTTTATTGCTGCCAAATGCATGAGTTCCATTGTGTGGTGGAACAAAATGTTTGGTTAGCTTTGGTTTACCCCTAAAAAAGGAATGGAATTAGGCGTTTGAGGAGCTGGTGTGGTAGTAAGAGGTTTAATGTTCCGTGGTTTGAAATCAAAATCACGAATATAGACATTGCTTTGCCAATATGATGGTTCCATAAAATAATTTCTAAGGTGAGCGGGGACACCCAATTTGAATGAACTGAACATATTGTTACTGTTTATTCGAAAACAAATTGCATTAGGTGCATCAGTTTTTAAATAGCTAATAATATCCTGGGCAGTACGTGCCTCTCCATTCTGATTATGAGCAATTCGACTTAAGTGCAACCATGCACGTTTGCCTACACCAACTAAGGCATTAGAATTATCCTGGACAGGTGCAGCAGAGCCCACGATAACAATCTATTTGGGTTTTTTATGCATGAGTAATGTTTCGAATCCGAATTATAATGACATCAGGCCCCAGAATCTCGAGAGATAAACTTATAAATAATTATTTTTCTAGTTTGTAATTTACAACCATTAAAATAACTGATTTATATTTTCATTTGTAGTTTTATAATGTAATAGAATAAAATATATTAGGTAAGAATAAATTTAAAAAAAAAGGAAAATCAAAAATCAAATAATAATTATATGCGGCTTGAAGGACCAAAATACACTAATAGGATGAACCAGAAGAAAATTCGTTTTAGAAAACCCAAAGCTAACAAAAAATGTTTATTCAGCTTGAAGGACCAATATACAGTGATGGGATGCACTAAATGATAATTCGTTTCAAAAAACCCAAAAAAACCAAAAAAAATTAATCTGGCTCGGAGAGCCAATAAACCAAACCATGTCAATAAATGTAAAGGAAATAGGAGAAAGGAAAGGTATATGGCAAGAATGACCGAGGACAAATATGTAATGGCCTAATACTGCGCAAGTCATCAGAAGACAGATATTGCCAGTAAAGAAATAGTAAAGTTTTCTACCTCAAGAAAAGAAATTGGTTTCTTAGAAAAACCAAAAAGTAAGAAAAGGAACGAGAAGAAAAACCAACAGTACAAGTCAAAACGAGACAATAACTGTCAAGCCCCAAAATATGCAAAGGAATGACGAGAATGCTGGATAAAAAATTGTGATACTTCAAGCAAGATAACAAGAATCGTATTAAACGAATAACTGAAGAAAAGAATAGCTAACTAGGCCGTAAAGTTGACTAAACCGTGATTTCCGAAGAAAAGGAAAAAGTCCAGAAACCACCTATCACAGGAAGTGGATGAAAAAATTTAATCAAGTCAGCATGACGACTAACAGTAAGAAAAACCATTCTTAGGAAGAGAAAGGAATCTGTATCGAAACGAAGGAGAAGCAAACCTTAAAACAAAAAAACCTAAAAACAGCACAAAAATGTGTATGGGTTTGTGTGTGTGTGTGAGTGTGTGGGTGCGTGCATGCGTGCGTGCTGCGTGCGTGCGTGCTTGCTGCGTGCATGTTGCATGCGTGCATGCTTGCGTACATGTGTGTTGGACCACTTTAGTCGCCTCTTATGACAGGCAGATCGTACCGTGGCAGTATTCCAATCTGGACCCACACAGGGTGGGGTGAGTCAGTGTGCGAGCTGAACGATAAGAAAAGAACAAAACCAATAACTCAAGGAAGTAATAAGAAAACGCAGAATCCAGAAGTCTAGTTCCAAAGGAAAGCAAAATTGATGTAAAGGTCTGAGGACAAAAGGACTAGGAATGGGGTTTAAAACGTTTGCGCCGCCAGCAGGAAATCGAAGTAAGGTTAGGGCATTAGGATGGTCATGATGGATAGGTTTGAGGTTTTTAACATGTCCGATGCTCTTGGCACCGGAAGGATCGGTAAGTACGTAGGTCCAAGGAGACACAACTTTGCTGATAGGGAAAGGACCTAGGAATTTCGGAAAGAGTTTAGCATTGAAAAGCATTGGACATAGCGAAATTACGGCGCCAAACGGAATCGCTTAATTGAAAGGAAACAGGGCGACGATAGAGGTTATAACGGTTATAGCTGTTACGGTAGGCAGTGGAAAGTTTGTTGAGAGCATGAGAACAGATATTTTTGAAGTGTTCAGGATCAGGGGAAGAATGTTTGGGATCAGTGATATACAGGTCGTGTATTTCGGACTGTTGTCCAAAATAGTCTCCGGAGAGGAAACTTGCGGAAGAGTGACGTCCCAGTAGCGCTGGTTGTCACTGATATAGGAAGTAAACGTGGTCTTGAGGGACCGGTTAATACGTTCGGGAGGAATGGCTTGTGGATGGTAACGAGTGGTGAAAAGGATTTTGGAATGATAACGGGCACACAAGGAAGTGAACTGATGACTGTGGAATTGTACATCGTTTTCTGTGATAAGGTATCAGGGAACATTGAAAAGTAGGGAGACTTGGCCTTCAAGGGTTTTGGATACGGGCACTGCTGTGGCGCTACGCATGGAAAAGCAAAGAGAAAAGTTAGTAAAGTCGGCCACTACAAGGATATAGGGATGACCACACTATGTCACAGGAAACGACCTGTCAAGGATATAATGGTTTGGCCCAAAGAGCAAAGAAACCATGAGCAACAACAAAATTACAAAAAAATTAACCAACCAGGAACAGCAGAATAAATTATAATACATCTAAAATATACCCCAAAACAAAACTATTAACTTCAGTATAGGCGTAACCAAAGGATTAAATCTCAAAAGCGTTGTTTATGAGATTAATTGAGAAGTTACAATAAGTAGAGTTTAATACACATTTAGAAAAATAATAGAACATCGCGTCTTCACAGAACAACGGTTCGTCAGTAAATGCTGAATATAATTTCTTTTACATCTTGAGGGGTGCGTTAGAACAAATAACCTTCAGGAGTGCATAGTATAAGTCCTTATTATTGACGTGATTAATAAAACGTATTAAACATAAAACTATTAGATAAAAGTACTTAACATAAGGAAGCCTCTATGAAAAAAGGCACTAGTGTTTTTTTATAACACTCAAGATATTCATTAAAATCAAACATGTAACAAAGGAACATTAAGTTTATTTAAAAATGAAAAGAAATTATTAGCACTGAGACTTACGTACCATCAGGCAGAGGACAAATTTTTGAAAATGCACGTTGCAACAACACCATGAGACTTCCGAATTATGGATACATCTGCCAACACGTATCAAACCATTTTGATCAAGAAACTGAGTTAAATTTATTATTCTACTTTTATTCATAAGACCATTTTCAAATTACAACAATTTTATTTCTGTAGAAAGTGATTCAGTTTGAGCAATTTTTACTAAACATAAACGAGCGGAATCAATTTCTTTTAGAGCTAGCATGCCATAATTTAGCATGGTTTTAGAAACAAACCAATTACGTATAAAGCAAATACAATAGGCTAAAATCCTTTCAAGTTTGCTTAAATTTGAATAGTTTTCAAATGGAAAACGTATATTTTTAGAGGATACAAGAACTGCAACTTTAAGCTTTAGTTCAGGAAAATTCTCTTGAGACTCTAAAAGATGAGATTTGGTTAATTCAGGTTTTGTGAGTAAATTGGGAATTCCACCATTTACTACAATTTTATAGTTGAGAGGGCATTATCCCATGAGATGGCAAATCCGCAGGATCGTCGTTGTTAGATATATGTGACCAAGTCCAATCACGAGTAATTATTTGAACATCAGTAAATCTATAAGCGACAAATGTCTTCAAAAGATGTGGAGGTGTTTTCAACCAACCAAGTACAATGGTAGAGTCTGACCAAAGGTAGCAATGTTGAATCTTGCACCTTAAAGAATTTACTACAACAAACAATAATGTTGAGAAAAGGAATGCTCCACATAGTTCCAATTTAGGAATTGTTAATGTTTTTAGAGGGGCTACTTTATTTTTAGAGCAAAAAGCTGACAATGTACTGAACCATTAGAGCTAATTGAGTGAATGTAAATACAATCTCCATATGCTTGAATGCCTGCATCACAAAAACCATGAATTTCTATAGTGACGGGGTCTACACATATTGCATGGTAAGGAATTTTTAATTTATTTAGATTCCCAAGTTCAGCTCTAAATCTACTCAATTTTTCATGCAAGTCAATAGTTACCGACTTATCCGAACTTAACTTTTTCATCCACAATTGCTGAAGTAGCAATTTAGGAATAATAATTGAAGGGCCTAATATACCAAGATGATAAAAAATTTGGGATATGTAATAAAGAATTGTCCTTTTGGTGATTCGTTGAGTTGAAGACAATGAGATAAAGAAATCAAGTTTAGAATTCCAATAGAGTCCTAGAATTTTAGTATGGCTATGTAAACCTAATTGTAAAGGATCAGGATGCATATTGCTTGAGGGAACGTCCTTTAGGACACGAGAATCATTGACCATCCAGTTTTGTAATAGAAAACCACCACAAGATAGAATTTTAGGAAGAACATTACAGATGTGTTGAGCCTCTTGAAGAGTGTCAGTAGCAGTAAGTAGGTCATCTACAAAGAAATCTTCTGAGATTATTATTGAGATTTGAGGGTCATTGTTATTGCATTTAATGCCTAATTGCTGTAAACAACATATGGCAAGGAATGATGCAGAGGTTGTACCATAAGTCACAGTATTTAAATTATAAGTGTAAATTTCGTCCGCTGGACTATCTCTTCATAATATTCTTTGCTGAAAAGAGTTGATCAAAACCTGACAAAACATTCTTTGTATGTCACTTAAAGTAGCAAATCTATGAGAACGAAAATCAAGAAGTATTTAGAATAAGTCACGCTGTATTACGGGACCCACCATTTCCAAATCGCTACGAGAGTATCTTATAGTTGTAACAGCAGAACCATTGAAAACCACACGTAGTTTAGTAGTACAACTTCCTTCCTTTACAACAGCATGATGCGGTAAATAATAAGAACTCTGTGAATTACCGTGAGGCACTAAAGACATGTGAGACAAAGTTTTGTATTCGTGAATAAAATCAGAATACTGTTGACTTAGAGAGTCCTTAGAGTTGAATCTATTTTCTAACAACAGAAGTACACGCTTTGCATAATTATACGAATTGTCTAACTTTGATGCAGGTTCCTTTAAAGGAATTTTTACGATAAATCTGCCATTGGAATCACTAGTAGTATTGGCCAGAGAGTGATTTTTACATTCAATTTCTTCTATAAAGAGAGGCTTTTTGAGAGAATATTTTTCAGTCTCCCAAAACTTTGCGAGTTGATCCTAAATATTTATCAATGTCGATGAGAAGTTACAATTAACGACATTAAAGATCAAATTTGATAAAGAGATAGGACCACTTACAATATCCAAATGGAGTTTTTTTGTAATTTGACTGACCGTTACCAAGAGCAATTTGCACCTAAGAGTAAATCAATATTACCGGGGCAGTTAAAGATTGGATCGGCTCGAGTAATATTTTAAGGTATCAAGAGATGACTTGTATCTATGGATCTATTAGGAATACTACCTGCGATTGTAGGTATCACTAAACATGAGGTTTTTAGAGTATAAGAGTTGTGCTTAGCTTTGAGAATAACATTGCACTTAGAGATTATATCGACATTTGAGTTTGCTAAACCTGTGATACTCATTTGAATGTGTTCGCCTTTGAGTTTTAGCTTTTCACCTAAATTGTTGGTAATAAAATTACTTTGACTACCAGAATCAAGTAATACACGAGCATTGTGAGATTTACCTTGGATATCCCAAATAGATACAAGAGCAGTTGATAATAATACATTAGTATTATTTGATACAAATGATGAGAGAGATATTTTCATCAGGTAGGATCGAGGTAGACGGCTGAGTATTATTTGCAGAAGTTTTTTCTTTTAAATTGCTTGTGTGAGTTACTTCAATGTGAAGCAGAAAATTGTGCCTAGCTTTGTATGTGCGACAAGTATATTGAGATTTACATTTTTGAGCTATATGGCCTCGAGCACGACAATTTAAACAAAGTTTGAGAGCTTTTGTTTGTGAAATACGATCTTGCACACTTAGTGCCCTGAACTTTTTACAAACATAAATGGAGTGAGAGGCATTACAAAAATTGCAATACGCATTATTTATCAGAAGAGATTTGGATCTGTGTGAGCTTCTATATGTAAAAGAATTGTTATTTTTGTGAGTTGGAATAGCAAACTTTTGAGTATTATTGTCGCATTCCAAAGCTTCCAATATGCTAGCCCTTTGTTCAAAAATCCAATAAATTCTGACAAGGTGGAATTTCGTCATTAAGAGTTTCTCAATCACGTTTTGTGATGGGATCCAAAAATGAAACTAAATTATGAGCAATAATGACTTCTCCAAGTTTATTTTTGGGAAATAACAAACCTAAGAATTTAGAATACTCTAGCGTATTATCAGTGTTTCGCCTTATGTACGCAGACGGCTCTTTGTGATCTTAAGATGATTTCTGAAAAGACCACGCTTATCATTGTATCTCTTACAAATCGTTTTCCAGTCTCATAATGGTCAGCAGTAAATGCTTGAGTTGTGAGCACATTGGCTGCTTTATCCACCATTGATGACTTTAAGTAGTGATATTTTTGAATGTTGCTTAATGAATCATTACTATTAATGAGACGTTCGAAAGTGTCACGGAATTCAATCAAGGTTTGAGTTGGCCCATTGTTTTTTAGCAACTGAATGACGGAAAGACGTACAAAAGCAGAGGGAGAATGCCTATGAGAATTTGAGTGACTCGAGCTTGAGGGTTCAGACTTTTCCCATAGTTAACAAAATTTCAGAATCGGTGAGAAGAGTGTAATATCTTTGTTTAAATTCATTTCTTTGTGTTAATTTACTGTCAAAATTATCCGGAGCTAAATTTTCAATCTGAGTTTGAATTTCATCAAACGCACTAAGGATCGACTAGCTCGATCGTCCCTACATATGCGTCCTTTATAAGGTAAATTTTGACGTCACGAAATGCGTTCAGAAACCTACAAGTGGTTACTGAGCTATTCTAACAAATACCTTCAAATATCGAAATGTACACTATAATAATTGCAATAATTATCAACCAAAGAGAATCGACTTAGAAACACTACGGATCACTACAAGTGTTATGACAATGATTTTCTTAATGAGAAAAATGTATCAAGGGGGTGTGGTCAAGTGGTTATTCAATATGGCGATTTGCTAGACTTGTAGTCGATTAACTCTATCGAGGAACCCAATTCCAGTTAATACTCCCGGAATGTGTGTTGTGGTTTGTTTTGTATTTTTCTCAATCTTCTTTGGGAATTAAACCTAGGATCGTTGTCAAAATAATAAAATTTCAAGTTTGACATTTATGACATAAATTGAAGGTGACTTTGATTTATTAATGTTTGATATATTTGGCTTGAATACATTAGGTGAAAGTTTAGAAGAATGAGTGCTTTCAATTTGTGTTGCTCCCTGGGAGCGACTTTGAGGTATTCAATACGCTTAACGTGAATTCGGTTGTTATGTATAAGCTAACTTTAGCTAGCGGGGATGATAATGGCGATGGCATAAGGTCCGTCGCTGTGGATCTTTCGGACATCTAAAATATATAAATAATAAATAAATTATTTTATTTTTAAACAACTGCAATTTATGTTATAGTGCTAACAATCGCGTAAAATTTGCCCCTAATTATTATTTACTTTGTTACGTTCCATTTTGTAGTTTGAATATTTTCTGCATTTTACACTCTATATTCTGTTGTAATAAATGTTTGTTTTCACGATTGAAAAATTACTCAATTATACGAGCGGCCTATAATGCGCGGGTGTTTGATATTTCTTGTTGTTAAATGACCTAGTTTAATTGTAATTATATAAAGTTGCTGTGTTATTTTTGAGTGCTAAAAATATGCACAAAGTTATTGACATTCTATAATGGGTTCTCCACGAGTATCGTTGAGAAAACAATTTTGTAATACGTTCGTAAGACTAGTTTACCATATTTCAAGTGTTAATTTGCGTGGTTTCCATTGTACTGCTTATTATAAACTCAACCGAGCAGTTACAAAGTTTTTCTGTTGAAAACTTGGTTTTGTTTTATGTGACTGGTAGGTTTTCGAAGAGTAATGTTCCTTCAATAGAAATTTTAATGTCTTTAGTTCGGATATTAACTCACATTCTTAAGTTCTTTAAACCAATGCTTACTTGGCTTTAACACAGAAATTTCACATTGTCTTTATCACACATTTCTTCTGATTACCGTTTGTAGGTAGAATAAGTTATGATAAGTATATTGCAGTTACCAATAACCCTTAACAGCCTACTTAAGGGAATATCGTCTTAACCGACAGATTACGATTGCTTGACAAACTTATGGTACGCGGATTATATTTGTATTACATAAACATTAAGATAAGCAAATTATTGTTGTCTATTTAATTCTATTATCATTAGAATAAAGATATTAGTGTAGGTTTTGTGTGATAGTGTTTTTGTATAAGATGGATAACTTAGTTAATTAGTTTCAAAATTGTATATAGACTTGATAACTATCCATCAGCAGTGGTATTTGAGTAGTAATTGGTGCTGGTTGATTGATTGGTCCTAAAGCGCTAATATATATATATATTTATTTGGTTTTTCTTAGGTTTAGTAGACTCCCTTTGGGCGAGCTCGTCATAGTCAAAGTAGTAAGAAGGTAAGTAAGATTTTTGTTATATTTATATGATATTTTTATTGATATATGTTACAGGGTATAAATATGTATGAACAAGCTGGAATAAACCCTTTTTGCATGTATGTTGTATATATACTAATAATTTTATTTTACGGCTATTGGAGTTGTGTTTTCTTTTATTCCATTTGTTAGACCCTCCCAATCTTCAACTGTGTTAACCTAGCATTTATTTTCTTTCCTTCTCTTCTCTGTTATCGTAATTCGAGGAGCATTCCGTTACTGATTCCGTTCCCTCCTAACCCTCCCTTCTACAGGTAACATCTTACATATGAAAAGTTATTCCTGTAGTTTACTTCTTATCAACAAAATTTTTACTGTTACAAGCGCTAACGGCACACGACACCATAGTTATTTCGCAATTAGCAATTTTTTATATAATTACACATACACTAAATTGTTGAAATGTACTAAAAACTCAAAGCTATATACAAGTAACAGAAACGACGACTCAACATGGCTGGCATGATACAAATTTTAACACGTAACAGCCTCTTCCTGTTATACTACATCCATGCAAGAGAGTACCATATAATTTGAGTAGGGACCGCTACACTTGCGGCCACGTCCCCAATGCTCCACCCGAACGCGCTACATTTAAACGCGAATAATTAAGTGCTTTATATAAATCTGACTTCAAAATTAATTAATCGTTAAATATAATTCTAAACTAAAACTAAAGTTAGGGTTTAAATAATAGCGATGACTTTAGACTGTCTGAACAACAAAACTCTGGCAAAAAGTAAGGGGGGAATTCGTAATACTGGTTAGCAGTCGCCGACTCCGCTTACCGGTGCGACCTGAAGGATCGACATTAAACTATTCACATCTAACTAAATTAGTATTTACAAATGAATTCGAATTTCTAAGCATACGCCAAATTTATTAATAGCGAATCCAGCTATTTGTTCTTACCCTATAAATTTACAATATCGTCCATCCTAGTCTAAGTAATTTATTCTAACTTCAATCTAAATTCGTCCCTAACGTTCACTATCGTTTCCTAAAGACAGTGACTGATTTAATGTGAAATTTATCTTACATATTTAGATATTTATGTGCTTTGTTTTATTTTTCTTGTATACATTTTTGTTGTTGGTTGTTTTTTTAATTGTTTTAAATTAAGTTATATCGTGCCACAAAATAAATGTTATTCCAAGTTTAAATTACCTCCTACGTCAAACTTCAAGCTACCACACCCCATCCTCCAGTTTCCACTCGGTTCTCAGCGTCTAGTCTTGCAACCCTTCCTGCGCACTCCTTTAAGGCCACCCAGACCGCTCTATAGTTAACCACTCCCTGGACTTTTTCCAAGCTCTTGGACTATTACAGTTCCTCCACAACTAGTTTCTTGTCCGCCAACTCTCTTAACCATCTCGAGTGGGCAGTCAAATAGCACGTGCTTGGCGCTTTCTGCGCTCTCTGCATTCGCAACTGTCGTTCTCGGCCAATCTGATTCTTTGCAAATAGGCTGCAGTGCCCCGTGCCCTGTTACTAGCTGCACCAATTTATGATCGAACTTCACCGTCCATATTATCTCAAGCTTATTTTTCGGTATAAATTTGTGTCAACTTGCCTGTCGCAGCGTTGTTCCACCTCTCTTCCCACTGTCCGATTAACTTTTCTTGCAGCTTTTTCTTAATTAGCGACCTCGGTACCGATGAATGCGATGTGAGAAACTCTCCTATTGCCGCCTCTTAAGCCAACTCATCTGCTCTATCGTTTCCTCGATTGTCGTCATACGATTTAACCCAATAAAACTTCAAATCTCGAAACTCAAGTGCCGTGAGCGCAATCCTCCAGACGTCCCTTTGAAGATCTGTCAAGATATTCATATTTGCCAGAGCAGTTGGTTCGATTTGCTATCGCTGATGATAGAGTACCTTCCTGTGCCCGAGTGGTTGATAACGTACTCTACAGCTTCTCTTATAGCTCTCGTAATGAAAGATTGTGTTCCAATTCGCAAGTTTAATTTCAATAGGAACACTTCCCTCTCCTCCTTATACACAACAAACGCCGCTCCTGCATGCCTTTCGTCCATTCTCGACTATCTGTATAGATTCTAATCTCCATCGCATTTTCATCGCCTTCAGCAAACTCGATCCCCTTAACATCAGCAAAATGCCCTAGCTCAAAAATAGCAATGTTTTTTTCAACCTCCCTACTGCCAAGACCAACACCTTCAACAACCTTCCGTCCTTTTCTATATCTACGAATTTCCGATCTCTAGCCTCCCTGACAATATATTCGATTGGGAGAATTCTACTAATCACCAACTCTGCCCCGTCAATTGTCTGATTTCTTTGACCTTACAACCACCTGCCCAAACAGAGGCCGTATACAGCAGTGCCGGTTCTATTGCTCCAGCGTAGACTATACTCAACGATTCGCCTCTGAACCCCTTGCTTATCTTTGCTACTGCCATCATTCTATTGTGTATTTCGCTGCCCTTACGTTTGATATATTGCACCTACGCCTTCCTATTCGATTTATTGTCTAATTTAACGCCTAAGGGGACGTGGTCCCGGTTTTGTTCCAAAATAAAGCACCTCCAACTTTGTTGTGTTGAATTTCAACCTGGCATTTCTTGATGATTCACACAACCTGCTCAAAGCCTAGTTCGGTTTTGTTCGCATCTCCATTAGCAATCTCGATCTGATGATCAACAGTGTATCGTCTGCAAACCCAACAATAGAACATCCTTTGGGCAATTTGATCCTAAAGATACTCTCATACAACAACTTCCAGAATGTGGGACCAGAGCATGACCCCTGCGGACATACCCTTTCCATCGGTCGCTGCACCACTTCCTCTGGAATTTGAACCTGTGCCAGTCGCCCCGAGAAATACTCTTCACTAATGACATTAGGTTTCGTGAACAATCTCTACGTTTCAACTCCCAAACAATAGATGTCTGTCAGGCTGCATAAAATGCCCGGGAATAAATCAAAACATAAATAAATAATAACAAACTAAATCAGAAAACCCTCAATAATTTAAATCTGTAAAATAAATAAAGAAAAGAAAATAGATTAAAACCGCACAACTCCCCAGGATTTTTAAGTGATAGTGATTGTAAACCCCACCAGAACGTTTAGTGCATGCCCACCAGGACTTTAACGGTGCATATTCAACTCCCCTTAGAAGTAAGAAACAATTAGTTGTAGGCAGACGACCAGATTCTCGGATGCTGGAGAAATTTATAACGAAGGTAAGAATAAAATTGTGGCGGCTGTACTCGCATAAGCATTGATTTGTAGTAATAAGCAGATTTTGAAACAATTTAACTAGCACGTTTTGTGTGTAATGGCGCTAGTCGATACAGTGCTTATGCGAGTGCACCTAATAATTTATTTGGGCGATGCTTCTGCTAAATGCACTGTTACACGCTTATGCTTATAGATTTTTATTTAATTATATATATTCATATTTATTTTATATTTATTTATATTTTAAATTTACATTTTATATTTATTTTGCATGTATTATATTATTTTGGAGCTTGAATTGTTTTTTCTGACGTTCTGCCGCCAATTTTGGTGGCAGCATTTTTATAAGATTGTAATTGATTGTAATAATAATATAAATCAGTTAGGGAATGACAGGAATAGCTAGGGACGACTTTAGATTAAAGATAAAATAAATTACTTAGACCAGGGAGCACGAAATTGTAAATTTGTAGAGTAGGCAAAATTGCTGGATTCACTATTAAAATATTTGGCGAATGCTTAGAAAACTTGAATCCATTTTTTTTAAATAGGTTGCTTGATTTCTTCTACTACCAACTCTAACGCGTCAATAGTTGACTTACTCTCCATAAATCCAAATTGCCTATTATTGAAACCACCGCCGTCTTTGAGAACGTGCTCAACGCGCGTGGGCATGACTCCATTCAAAGCTTTCCCCAGTACCGGTAACAATCAATTGGACGATAGTTGCCCGTCTTTGACACATCCGCCGTTTAGAGTTTAGGGATAAATTTCACGTTCTTGACTTTCCAGCAACGTGGAAATACGCCCTTCTTCAAGCAAAGATTAAATAATTCGTTGAAGGCACCCGAGGCCAACAGGCATGCCTCCAGAGCTGCATCTGAGGTAATTCCATCATGCCCGGGTACCTTCTTATGGTTCATCCTTCTAAGAGCGCTTACGACTTCGTGACCAAGCATTGCCTTATGGGCATCTATTTCTTGCGCCTCTGTAGCACGCCTATGTATCATATCGTGCAATTCCTTATCCTCCTCTGGATATACCGATTGTAAACATTTTTCTAACAAATATTTCGTCGTCGTTTTAAATCCCTCCGTATACTACTCATTATCTTTTCTGACGTTTCCGAGCGCGATCCTTTGTTGTTTGCTTTCGCTAAATTTTTGTTTAAACCGCTTCCAATTTGCTTTTTTATTACAAAACCACGAGAAGTTAGTATATTGCTCACTTACGGGTGTCCCCACATCTATATCCACGTTACAGTGCCACCAAGCAAACATAGAACCCGGAAAATATGTGAACTAATTTCTAACAACAACATGTGGAACCAATCAGAAAGTGATTTGTTTCAAAGTACACTTGCTTTCAGGGACGAGAGTCCCATTCGTGCTGACTAGGTTCAATCATTTTTCTTCAGACATCAGCATTAAATTTCGGCGGACGTCAGCATGCAGTTTCAAGTCGACTGACCTATTTTAGCTCTAAATTAACGCAGTTATTAGTCGACCATTGATCTACATTGGGTTCATAGTCGCATAGACTTTAGGACAAAGTATCACACTCTTAGTTGGATGACCTACTTTTGGTCTATAGTCACGTTGTTTTAGTCGATTGACCTACATCGGGTCCATGGTAACATTGACCAGTTTAACCTACTGTCCTATTTTGGGTCCATAGTCGCATAGACTTTGGGACCAAAGTATTACACTCTGTTAGTTGAATGACCTACTTTAGGTCCATAATCACGTTGTTCTTAGTCAATTGACCTACATTGAGTCCATAGTAACATTGACTTTGGGACTAGTTTGATCTACTGACCTACTTTGGATCCATAGTCATATTGACTCTGAGACCAGTTGACCTACTGACCTACTTTGGTTCCAGAATCGCATAGTTTTACTACTTAAGTGGCGAGGAGTTACATATTCTTTACAGTAATATGTATTAAAAATTAAATGTAATAATTATTTTATAGAAATAGAATGATTCATTGTATTAGGGAATGTAATGTAGTAAGTGTCGATCGAGTTTATACTAGGCATAGAATAGGATACAATTATTTTGTAACACATACCCAAGTTGATACATGCAAGTAAAAAACAATGAACTGCTACCAAGCAGATTTATTTATAATTACATAGAAATAAAGACATTGTATGATTATACAGAAACAGAATAAAAGCAATTTTACAGTTTCCCACAAAACAATGTGAGACCAGAAGTTGCATGTTAAATGTAAAAAGCTCTGCCAGTCAGTTGGTTTTCGAATCTCAAAACTTTCGCATTGTTAGAAGTCAAGCTACTCGCCATTGATTATTTATTATTGAAAATAGTAACTTGTAAAGTATATAAGTGCTCAGGCTGTTTGTGAATAAAACAAGTCTGTTGGTAATTGAAATAATAAAATTAATTTTGATAGTTGTACTTCTTGAGTAAAACTTTTTAAAAAGACGCTTTCAAGAACCCAAAATCTATCTCGCCTACAGACAAGTCCCAAATCTAAACATTTCACTGCCTTCGCCAAGATAAATGCCATTTCTGTCTTCCTGAACGTTGCTATCTGGGTTACGTCGGCAAATGACATGGTTTGCCTGTCAATCCTGTCGCTGTCATTAATATCCCCCTTTTCCTCTGTCCCAGAAGTCCGTCGACTGATTGGCATGGTCATTTTTTAATTTGTTTTAATGTTTCAGTAGTTTGCTACCTGAAATTTAAGCAGACCTGGCATCCGTCTCGAAAGTAACCGTGAATAAGGTGTGTGTGTGATTGTGTGTGTGTGTGTGTTGAGTGTGTATGTGTGTTGTGTGTGTAGTGTTGATATCCGTGTTACGTTCGCCTTCTAAGACCAGGACCATCGTCAGCCGGAAATCCCAGTCATTAAGGAAGAATGCTCAACGGATATTGCTTTATCAGTCCCGACCATCGGCAGCCAAAAATCCAGATGTTGAAAAGGCAATGTAAATGTGTAAATAGGCATTTGTGTTTGAACAGCGTTTGAGAAAGTGACCGTGAGTACGGTGTGTGTGTGTGTGTGTGTGTGTGTGTCTATGTGTGTGCACGGGCTTGAGGGAGTGTGTTATGTGTGTATGAGTGTGTGTGTGTGTCTGCGTGTTTGTGTGGTTTGTGTGTGTGTCGTGTATGCGATATTGATATCCGTGTTACGTTCCCCCTCTAGAACCAGGACCATCGGCAGCCAGAAATCCCAATCGTTAAGAAAGAACGCTGAACGGGTATTGCCTTATCAGTCCGGACCATCGGCAGCCAGAAATCCAGATGTTGAAAAGGCAATGTAAGTGTGTGAATAGGCATTTGTGTTTGTACAGCGTGTGAGAAAGTAACCGTGAGTAAGGTGCGTATGTGTGTGTGTGTGTGTGTCTTGTGAATGCGGTATTAATATCTGTGTTACGTTCCCCTTCTAGGACCAGCTCCATCGGCAGCCGGAAATCCCAGTCGTCAAGGAAGAACGCTCAACGGATATTGCCTTATCAGTCCGGAACATCGGTTGCCGGAAATCCAGATGTTGAAAAGACAATGTAAGAGTGTGCGAATAGGTGTTTGTGTTTGTACAGTGTTTGGGAGGTGTGTTGTGTGTTTGTGTGTGAATGTGTATGTGGGTGTTTGTGTGTGTTTGTGTGTTATTTTCATCCGACTTGCATCCCCCTTCCCCTTAATTCTAGGACCATGGACAGCCGGAAAGCCAGTCTTTGGCGAAGAATGCTTAGCAGATGGGTGCTTGAAATGTTAATTTATGTTTGCCCAGGTTACCAAAAGGTTGGATTGAATTGATGTAATTTTATACATGTTTGAACTTATAATACTATTACATAAAAAACTAGGTTCTTTCAGAGGAAAGAATTTGTTTGTTGTATTATTTGCTTCAGGTATTTGTAAGTTTGGTTCTTAAAATTGAACGTTAGTAAAAAGAAAAGAAATTCCCTATTCTACTACTTAAGATTAACTTATACTACTACTGTTAGTTATTATTTATTAGAGACGGGGTTGTTAATATGTAAGAGCATTCAAATTCTACATATTAGGGACTCCACATACCACAAACACAAACACAGACACACACACACACACACACACACACACACACACACACACACACACACACACACACTTCATTCACAAACACACACATACTTTTGTTTCTTTTTTCTTTCGTTTCGCTCCTCGTATCTATTCCTGAGTGGGTCCGGATTAGAATAGCCTTAAGGTACGGCCTGCCTGTTGTAACAGACGACCGCGCGCGCGCAAGCGCGCGCACACACACACTCACGCACACCATTCACATAGTTTTGTTAGTTTTTTTTCTTTGTTTCGCTCCTCGTACCCATCCCCGAGGAGGTTTGAATTAGATTAACTCCACGGTACGACTTGCCTTGTTATCGTTCGTGTAGGCTTGGCTTGATTACTAGTTTAATAAACATAAGCAAAAATAATTATAAGTTCCAAAATTACATAAAATAAAAGTGAAATTGAATGATATAGCGGTTCGGAAGTCTTCGGATGGCTTCATGGTTGCTTATGGAACCACAAATAAACTTAAACACTGATAAAATGAATGTATGTACAATTTAATGGGTTGTATAACTCTTCGGTAGTCTTTGACTTTCTTCGGAATGCTTCGAAGTTGCTTACAAGGCTCAGTGTGAACTTGAACGGCGATGTACAGGTTGAAAAGGTCCAGACATCTTCGGTGGTCTTCGGATCTCTTCGGAAGGTTTCATTTCTTCCTTTTGGCACAACGTTAAGTCACAAAAAGTTATGATTTGAAATTAAAAACTACTAATTTGCAATATTTACAAGTATAGAAGGTTCAGAAGTCTTCGGTTGTCTTCGGAAGGCTTGGTGTTTAATTGTGGGTCAACGTTACGTTAAAAAGAGTTATGAATTTAAATTATATGAACTTAAAAACTACTAATTTACAATATATACAAGTAAAGAGGACTCAGAAAGGTTCGGTCGTCTTCTGAACTCTTCGTCATGCTTCGTGGTAATGACGCCTCTACGGAGATGTCGTCCCTGTGGTAGAGCTTGACAGATGCAACCACAATAACGACTTGTCGGTGAAGTATGGAACGGAGCTAACGTTCATACGTGGTTTGTTAACTATGGATTGATGAATTTTACTGACGTGCCCTGGGTACGGCGTTAGACAGCGTCACCGTCGGAGAATACGCAGGCTATGGGGAGCGCTGCGTTTCGAAGTATAGCAGGCTATGGAAAGCGCTGGTTGGAAGGTTTTGCAGGCTATAGGGAGCACTGCAAGAGGATTGATTCCTAGGCTATGGTGAGCACTACGAATGTCTTCTGCAGAATTTGGAATTATATTTATACAGTTCTATTTCCTATTCTTCCTGTGTTGAAAAACGTTAATGATGTTTTTAACCAATGAAATGCGTTTTCGAGATTTTGATTTGTAAAAGAATCTCCAAATTTTAGTTTAACCAATGAGAGTATAGATTTTTGGGTAGCTCAAAAACTTAGTTGGAATTTTTCGAGATTCTTTGGTTTGTTCTATTTCCAGCACGTGAACTCTAATATAGTCAACTGCAAATTCTCAGTTTGTTAAGTGCTGTGCGTGTGATGATAGAGTTAATAGCTTGTCTTAAGAGGCGACTAAAGAGTGTTACGTGCCGTTTCTGCATGTAAATATTTTTGTTCGTACGTATTTAAATCTTGTATTTTTTGCGTTCATTTTACGGTTATATGAGTATTCATTAACAATTTCAACCGCTTTCTTAATTTAAACGATTGCTAATTCATCATCCTGTAGGTTTTCTTAGTATATATGTTATAATTGATAATGGATATCTCATCAATTACTTTTTAAGAAACTGTTTATTTTTATTTGCGTAAAATTAGAAGTATGCGATCTCCTTTAGTTAGATGGCAATTCTAATACTTAGAAGTGGGTCCTAACGCATTTTGGTTGAAGATACATAAATTCAGTTACTACTAATGTAAAATGTGATCCAGCAGACGTCGACTACAAAAAGTTGTGTTCAACCGTGAATTAGAAGAACTTACAAGATCACGCCGTGGTGAAATTAATAATAGGAACGTCATGCCAAGCTGTGCGGTTTGCTGTTTTTTCTCTATATCGTTTTGATGATTTCTCTCATGGAAAATTGGATCTTAATTTTCTTCCTTACGTTTTTAGTTTGCTCATCGCACAATTAGCGATGTTCAGCATGGAAATTGAACTTACATCACTCCGATTGTCGGAAATGTTACAAGGACAGCTGTTACTGGTTGAGCATCTATTAAATAATAGATCGGCATGACTGTCCTATAAATTTGTTTTTATAAGTTTTTTAAAGTAATCCTACCGTTTAGGTGCGATATTAGTACATTTTTCTGTGCCAACTGCAGCGAAATGTTTTTCGGTCTGTAGATGTGTTTTTCTTTGTATTTCTGTTACCTATTATGTAAGTATGTAGGTTTTTAATAATTTTTGTTTTATGTGAATATAAAGTTTTTCAAAAGTGTATTAAACAAGTGATCGAGTACAATCTGTAAAATATTTATTCATTAATTTTCTCTTATGTAAATATTAGGCTTGAGGGTAAAATTTAGTATGAGGCAATTAAGGGGTGTATTAATTATTTTGGCGAAGATTTTTGTACTGCGTAAATCCTCTGGGACATGCTGGATAAATATTGTTTTCTATGCGAGTTGGTTTCACTTCTATAACATACTAATTTCTTAAGGGTTTTTAATTAATTTTTCTCTTTTAATTTCTCCTTTTTCTTTTTGTGTGACCCACCCCATTCTACGTCTATTTAGCTGGTACGATCTTCTTTGGATTCCCTTTTTTGTTGCGGTATTTGGTGCGGGCTATTTTCTTTGCTGACTTTACTTTTCTTTCTTGTTTGCAAGTAATATCGTAACTAGCGGTCCAACACACACACACCACACCACATACTTACGCGCGCGCAGACCCACACCATACACACATATTTTTGTTTGCTTTTCTTTTCTATCATTTTGCTCACCGACTGGGTCCGGATTAGAATAGTCCTACGATACGACCTATATGCCATAAGAGGCGAGTACCACGCTCCAATAAACTCTCTCAGCACACTCTTCGTACACACACACACACACACACATACACATACACACACACACATACACCACACACGCGCGCGCTCATACACAAACAACACCCACACACACATGCTTAACCATAACTACACTCGGATTCGTTTTGTCTTTTTTCTTCGGATCTTGTGATGATTGTTGGTGCTTTTTGAACTTCAGTTTTGCTTGTTTGTTTCTTTTGTTTCATTTTTCTTTCCCGTTCCTTTGGCAGGTTTTTTTTTACTGTAAGTCCTCACAATGACTTTATTTAATTTGCTATAATCTTCCTGTGATATGTGATTTCTAGACATTTATTTTTTTCTTTGGAAACTACGACTTAGTCGACTTTTCGGTCTATTTAACTATTCCTTTCTTAGATTGTTTGTTAGATAGGATTTTTTGTTACCAAAACTTGAAGTACATCAATTTCTTTCCAGAGTTCTTGACGTTCCGTAGCATGCTTGTACGCTCAACAAATTATTGTCTCGTTTTGGCTTTTGTTGTTGGTTTTTTTTCTCGTTCCTTTTCTTACTTTTTGTTTTTTTTCGTGAGAAACCAATTTTTTCCTCAGGTTTGAAAACTTTACTGCTTATTAGAGATAACAGCTCTTTGACGACTTTTGCAGCGTTCTGTCATTCTATCTTTGTTCTTCTTGATCGATACCATATACCTTTCATTTCCTATAGTTCTCTACATATTTGTGGCTTTGTCTGGTATATTATCTTTTCGAAACTGATGAATAACTTTTTGTTTTCGTTTTTGTTTCCTGAAACGAATTTTTTTGTGGTTTGTCCTGCTAGTACATTGCTTGATCCGTTGCTTCTAATTCTTACTTCGACCTTTTAATTTTGCTGGGGGAGGGAAAACGTTCTATTTCATATTTAAAAAAATTTTTCAGCCTAGTTAATTTAATTTAAAAAAGCATTTAGTTCCAATCATTAAATTTTCGTTTTCAATAATTTCAAGCTCGAGTTAAAGTTCGGGCCTTTGGAGCTGTGTTTTTAAAAACGTTGATACTTTAACAAAATTTATTTAATATAATTTGTACATAATAACTTTATAAAAAATTAATTAATTGTACTGGGTGAGTAGTCTAGGTAGACAACAATGCAAAAGTTGTAATACGCAGACTGACTCGGTTGAGTAGCTCAAACAACGAAGTATGGAGTTTGAAGACTGACTGCCGGTCCTTGAGCTCCCGGGCTTTTTATAACAACCTGCCCCTCACACGGCTTGTGGGAACTTGCAGATCTCATGTCTGCTTTACACTTTGTTACAATGTATCAATCTTAATTCTAAGTAACTGCGGTATGTTGACCGCCTGTGACCTGCCACCTGCAGTATCACTGCCCTCACGGATGCAAAGTTGCATTCCGTTCTCATGAACTGTCGATAACCTCTCTGGGTTATCCTTGCGTTACAATGTTGCATTGAACTTATACTTTATTTAACAATTTCTAATAATTCCTATTAGATTCAATATATCAATATATATAGGTAATTGGGGGATACATAACTCCTCCACCGTAAATGAAAAATTAAGGTTTTCTTAATTTTAAATACATAAAATACATTATTCAATTTCATTTAAAATTCATTATTTCTAAAGGTATACTTGTCGTTTCTTTATTTTCTTTTGTTTCCTTAAATCTAGAACTGTTTCCTTCATTCTTATATCTAAGGTACATTTTGTATAATACATACATGATTACAAAAATTATTAAAATGGTTAATACAATTGTCCACACACTTATATTATTATAATGTAACTTTGGCGTTTTGAGTTCATTTAATTGTTCTTTATAACTTTCCACTAATTTCACGGCGTGGTTGAGGTCGTCTAAGTCTAGATGCTCTAGCTTCATAGGTTTCTTGATTATTTCTTCGTCTTCTTGTTGTATTTTGAATTGTAGTTCCGGTAGGTTTGCAAGTTTCTTTGTTGTTATGGGATCTTGATAAACTCTGATTACTTCTCCTTTCAATTTCACATAACAGTCTTCTTTGAGGGTAATTAGTTTGCTTCCGATTAATGCTTGGTTATTTTCATTTTGGTTGCAGTGGATGGTTGCTATTACTTCTGTTGGGAAAATGGCTATCCATTTGTTATTTGTAACTTTTTGAATTTTCATATTAGTTATTTGCACTTGTTTGGTTTCACAGTTTTCGTAATGATTTGAGAATTTTAATAGTTGTACTTCACAAGGACTGTCTTCTTGAATGGTTGTTGTCGTCATCGATTGACATAAATATTGGTTTGGTGTTACTTCAGTACATTTTTCGTTTGTATAACCATATCTCAGTTCATTTAGGGATAGGAATTTGGTTTTGGGTATGATTACTTGGTATGTGCTAGTAACCTTTGTTGGAAAAGCAAATAAATGATAATAATTATAATTGTTACTTTCTACTATTGGAATTTTTATTAAAAATATCTTAATGTTGCTAAAATTTGTTACATTAAAGTAAGGGTTGATATTATTTGAGTAAATATTGTAATTTTGTATACTGCCTAGTTTATTGGTAGTATACCGGGGTTGTTTTTATATGTTATATTATTGGGTTGTCCGTTCTGCCTGGGTGGAGGTTGACGGTAAGGGTGATGATTGTCCATCTGAAATTACAGGGTGTCTTAGGTTTTTCAAATGAATGTATTTTGTTATTTTACCGTTGTCTACTACTGCTACGTTTTTATCTGATATTTTCTTAATTTTAAATGGTCCTAAATTTCTGGGTGCCGTTTTATGTCGCTTGCTTTGAAAGTTTTTCTCATACACGGTTTGTCCTATTGAAAATTTATTTGAGTCGGTATTTTTGTTTCGGGTTGTGGTGATATGTTCTTTATCGTTTTCTAATTTATCTTTTACCTTGTCGTAAGTTATTTTTAATTTTTCTTTGTGGTCTTTTGCATATTGTTGATATACTTCCTTGTTGTAGTGTATGTCATAGAGATTTCGTGAATCTGAATGTCCTAAGGTTAATTCTAAGGGTGTAAAATTTGTTGATGAGTGAATAGTGTTATTATAGGCGATTAGTGCGTATGACATTAAATTGGTTATATGTTCCTTTTTATAATTTATTCTTAATAATCGAATTTGTTCTAACAGGGTTAAATGTAATCGTTCGATTAGTCCGTTTGATTCAGGGTGGTTTTCCGTTATGAAATGAATTTTTATTTTGTGGAGTTCTAAAGTGTTTTGTATTGTCTCGTTTTTAAATTCGCTACCATTGTCTAGAGTTATTGATTCGGGTGTTCCGTAAAATGTGAAATATTGTAAAAATCCTTGGGTCACGTCGATGCTATTTTTGGATGTGATTGGTATTGCTTGGCATATTTTTGTAAATGCGTCTACAATTGTTAGATAGTTTTGGGCTTCTACTACTAGAGTATCGGCATGTAGTTTTTGAAATGGTTTGTCGGGTGTTTTGGTTAACATTAAGGGTATCTTTGGGGGTTTCCTATCGTATTTCGCTTTGTCACATAATTCGCATTGCTTAATGAAATCTGTGGTCAAGTCCTTCATGTCTTTAAAATAATAACGTCTTACAAGTTGTTTTATAGTTTCGTTAATTCCACGATGGTTGGTTTTTCCTTCGTGTTGATTTCTAATTACATCGTTTATTTCGTCAGGGTCGTCTAGTGTTATTAGTTTTCTAGTACATCTGATGAGTTCAGGTCCAGAGTTGTTGAATAGTTTAATGTATAATTCTGAAAATCTTTGGTATAAATGTTCGGTGTTGAAATAAAATTAAAATCGTTTTTTCTCGGGGGTGTATTCTTTTAGAATTTTAATTATTTGTTCCTCATTGTCATCTTTAGTTATTTGAATGTGGTATATTTTTTTATTGTCTACTTTTGTACATTTTACTGGGTTGGGGTTATTTAAAACTTCGGTTATTATAAATTGGTTGGGTTTCATATCGATTGCCTCGTTTAAAATTTTAATCGCGTTTTTTGGTTCTTCGTTTTGTGTCGAATGTATTGTGTCGATCTCGTCTGGATCTTCCCTTATTTCTGTTTCGTCTACGTTTCCTATAATGGATTCCGTTTCTAATGCATTGAGTTGGATTCGGCTTAAAGCGTCTGCGTTGTTGTTATAAATTCCCTTTTTATATATAGTTTTGTAATCATACTCTTCGAGTCTGATTCTCCATCTTTGTAATTTTGAATTTGGTTCTTTCAGTTTGCATAACCATACTAGTGGTCTATGATCGGTGTATATGTAAAATTTTCTTCCGTATAAGTAAGGTCTAAAATATTTTGTTGCCCAAATTATGGCTAATAATTCTTTTTCTATAGTGCTATATTTTTGTTCGGTTTCATTTAGGGTTCCGGATGCGTAGCTGATAGGTTTATCGCTACCTACTTTTCCTTGGCTCAATACTGCGCCTAATGCTACATTCGATGCGTCTGTCGTCAGTATAAATGGTTTTGTAAAGTCTGGGTATTCTAATACAGGGTGATTCGTTAATATGTTTTTAATTTTGTCTACAGCTTTAATAAATTCTGGGGTGTGTTCAATTTTATTTCCCTTTTTTAAACAATTTGTCAGGGGTTTGGTTATCTGAGCGTAACCTTTAATGAATTTGCGGTAGTAACCACTAAGTCCTAGAAATCCTTTAATTTCTTTGGTTGTTTTTGGTAATGGGTAATTTAGAACTGCATTTGTTTTGTCTGGATTTGGCATTACTCCTTGGGGTGTTATTACATGTCCTAAAAATGATACTTCTTTTTGTAAAAATTCACTTTTGTCTAATTGTACTTTAAAATGTGCTTGTTTAAGTCTTTCGAATACTTCTTTCAATCTTTCTATGTGTTCTACCAATGAGGTGGAATAAACTATGATGTCGTCAAGGTATACAAGGCATTTGTCCATGACTCTCTGGAAAGTAGCGGGTGCGTTCTTTAATCCAAATGGCATTCGTTTGTATTCGTAATGTCCTCTAGGTGTGCTGAAGGCTGTTTTTGATATGTCTTTTTCTTCCATCTCTACCTGATGGTATCCTGATGCTAGGTCTAATATTGAAAAATATTGGCATTTGCCTAATTTGTCTAAAATTTCGGTTATATTTGGTAGTGGATATTTGTCATCTACCGTTTTTTCATTTAACTTTCTATAATCTATTACCATTCTGTACTTTCTCTTTCCGGTTGCGTCTAATTTCTTAGGTACTATTAACACGGGGCTGCTCCATGGTGAATTGGAGTGCTGGATTATGTCTTGGTCTAATAAGTCTGCTACTTGTCTGTCAGCTTCTTCTTGGCTTGCATGAGGTAGTCTATATGCTTTTGTAAAGATTGGTTTATTGTCTGTTAACTCGATATTATGTTTTACTGTGTTGGTGAATGTTAATGGTATTCCTTCGCAATGGAATATGTCGCGGTATTCGAAACATAAGTTTTTAATTGCTCTTTCTTCTTCTTGATTGATATCGGTGTTAAAGCGGATGTTAGTTAAATTTTCTCTTAACATTTCGTCATGTTCTATTGGGTTGTAATTATTTTCTAAATTCTCGTCTATTTCCATTTCGTTAAAATTTAGTTCTTCTACGTTAATTGGGTCTGTCAATGATAATTCTACGGGATAGTCGTTTGAATTTAATATTGTTGTGGTTGCATAATTATCTTTTATTTGCACTAAGGCGGTTGGGGTTTCTACTCCTTGTTGAATTGTCATATGATTTATTATTCCTAAATTTTTGTTAGATTTTACTGGGATTTTTATTTTTCTTTCCGTTCGGGGTTCTATAGTGTATTTTTGTTCAATTTGTGTGTTTTGAAATTTAATTGGGATTTTCCGTATTTTGTCCTTAATAAGCGATTTTTAATGTCAATGTTGGCTCCTAATTTTCTTAGAAGGTCCATTCCGATTAATCCGTCATATTTATCGTTAAATTCGAATACATAAAATTTATGTTTCATTTTAACATTAAATGTTCTCGGTAAGGGTATATTTGCTACGAATTGGTGTAGTGTCGTTTGATGAGCTGTTTTAATTTTAAATGGTTCTCTTTCTACATAATCTAAATAATGTTTTTGTACGGTTCTGGGGCTAATTAATGTTTTCGATGATCCAGTGTCGATTAATAGTTTGAATTTGGCGTGGGGTATTTCTATGTATGGTAATACTAAGTGATTTATATTATTTAAGTTTATTAAGTTTGGTCGGTTATGAATTGGTCCATTTGAAAATTTGAGTTCGAGTTTTCTTCGTCGTACTCCTCGTAGGTTTTGTATTGTTCGTCACGTTCATAAGTTTCTGCATGGTTTGATTCATTGTTCGTAGGTGTCTCAATGTAATTATTCTGGTCAGTGTCAAATTTTTCTATTTCTTGATGAAATAATTCTTCCGATGTAAAATTACGTTTCTGATGAGGGTTTGGTCGGATATGTGTTATTTTTGTGTTTTGTCTGGTGTTACCAGATGAGGTATCCATTGGTGTTGGTTTGTAATAATTGTTAGGGTTGTTATGAGTATTAGTCATTGGTGTATTTCTATTGGGGTTTGCGTTGAATACTGGTCTTTGTTGGTTTAAGTTTTGATTAAATCTTGGTTGGAATGCTGGTTTCGTAAAAGTTGGGTTAAATGTTGGTTTTGAAAAATGTTTAAATTGATTATTAAAATTGGTATTGTTAAAACTTGGGTTGTTACTTCGCGGTTGATTTGTTTGTGCGTTAAAGGGTGTGAATTTTTGTTGAGGGATTGTTTGTCTTGTGGGTTGTATGGTTTTTACTGGTGAGTAACTTTTGTTCGCGTTGGGATTGTATAGTCTGTTGCGGTAATACATTACATTTTCTTCTTCTATTACTAGGCTCATAGCTTCTTCTAGATTTTGGGGTCGTTGGAATCTGATTTTATCCGATAGTCGTTCTGGTAAAGCGTTTATGTATGTGTCTAGTGCCATTTTGTCATACATTTTGGTTTTTAAATGTCTAACGTTTTGATCGGGTTCTTCGATTTTTAATTTTGTTAAAATTAAACTTCTCACGTCTTGGCATTTCATTCCGAATTGGTAGGGGGATTGATTGTGTTCCATTCTAAGGTTTATTAGGTCTCGTACCAGGCATTTTATATTACGTTGGTCCCCAAAATATGCAATTAGTAGTTGTTTAAACTCCTGCCATTCCTGTAAATCGTCCCTACTGGCGATTAAGGTTAGTGCCCTTCCGGTTAGTTTATTTATTACCAAGCGTATAAGCAATAAATTTCTTGCGTCATCTCCGGGTTTGTAGAAGGTTTTTAGGAACATTTCGGCTGCTCCAATGAAATTTGAGAGATGGGCTTCCGTGCCATCAAATATCTGGATTGTCTCCAAATAAAGTCGCAAGTCTGTGTTACTCATGTTGGTTAAGGGTTGTTTTCGGTTTTGGGAAATTTCAAAAAAAAATTTTATTATTATTATTTTTTTTGTTTGAATTGAGGTTTATTTCGCTATTTGTATTGTTAGTTTTTGCTTCGGAATTATTAATTTTCCGTTTGGGTTGTAAAATTTCAAATTTTGTAGAAATTGGGGTTGGTTTTGTTATTTGTAGCGTTAATTATGCTTGGGATGTATTAATTTTTCTTTTGGATTGAATAATTTTGAATCTTGTAAAAATTAGGGTTGATTTAGCTATTTGAAACGTTAACTTTGGTTTTGGTTATTTAATTTTTCCTTTAGATTAGGTAATTTCAAATTTTGTAAAGATTGAGGTTTATTTTGCTATTTTCGGCGTTATTTTTAGTTTGGAATTGTTAATTTTCAGTTTAGATTGTGGAAATAAAAATTTACACAGTGCGGATGTACTTGTGAGATTTATACTCAATACCGTAGTCTTGGATTTGCTTGTTTTTATGCAGCTTTTAATTTGTCTTATATTCTAAATATAACTTGAGGTTAATTGCTCTTGTACTCTATTGTCGCAATTTAAATACTTAAGTTGTAGTCTTTGTTATTTAATCACGTACGTTGAGGTAATTGCACTTACAGGTGTTATTTTCAGTTTATAGGAATTACTAATTTACTTGCTAATGCTTTTGCATAAAGTGTTACGTCTAGTTTTATTCTTAGATATCTCGGTGTTCACGATTTGAAATTGAACTCTTCGTTACGTGCGTTTTCAGGTTTACAATTATGAGCGTTTAGCGTTATTCTATTTTCGTATTGAAATAATGCACTTTATAATGCTGGTTAATTAGTTGAAAAACGTTTAGATTTTATACCGTGATTGTTGCAATTGTACACGCTTTTATGGATTAATTACTTGTAGGTATTAAATGCAAGAACTGCGTTGCTTTATTATGTCGTGATGAGTTTATTACTTATGATGCAAATTAAAATTATACTTTAGTACTGTGCAAAAGATCCTGAAAGCTATTTCTTTAAGGTAATAATGATATTGCGTTCGCAGACTTCGCTTATCTTAGGTGAGGTTTTGGGTTACGGTAGTTTTAAATTACCGTAGTTTCAATTATTGCAGAGTGTTTTTTTGCTGTGATTTATTCAGTATTATAGAGGTCAATGGTTTAATCAATCGTTCCGTGGTTGCTTTTTGAAGAATTAACTTTAGCTTTGAAATTAATTTCGCGTTCTGTGTTTTTATTTTATCGGATTGAAAATGTGCTTTTGAATCGCACTGGTTAATGTTTCTTATTTTGGTGTTAGTGAATGTGCGCCTGTTTATTTTTGGATTATTTTTGAGTTCGTTCTATTTAATTGTGGTAAGAATCTCTTAGTATCAATTCTCATTTACTTTTTAAAGGAAAATCTCTTTTAAAATTCAAGTCTCATTTGCTTTTTAAAGAAAAAATATCTCTTTAACATTCAAGTTTCATAAAATGTTATACAGTCTCGTTTTTTCTTTTGGAAATAATTCACTTTGTAATTATTTTCAAACAATATTTATAAAATAAATTCATAAACAATGATAAATAAATGGTAATCAATAATTATAATACTAGCATATATCAATTATAGTTTTTGGTTTAAAAAAGGTATGGAAATGAACTTACATTAATTTCATCTGTTTTTTTGGTGGGTTCGATCGATTCTGTATCTTGTCCACCTTGGTTTGTTTGTTGGCCTTAGACGATTCTTGTTCTGCGTCCAACTTGGTTTGGGTTCTGCCAAAATTTCGAATTAAAATTCTTGGTCACCAATCTTCCGATTTTTGGATTCTCAGTGCCCTTTTGACATCCGTTACGACTGCGCCAGTTAAAGTTCGGGCCTTTGGAGCTGTGTTTTTAAAAACGTTGATACTTTAACAAAATTTATTTAATATAATTTGTACATAATAACTTTATAAAAAATTAATTAATTGTACTGGGTGAGTAGTCTAGGTAGACAACAATGCAAAAGTTGTAATACGCAGACTGACTCGGTTGAGTAGCTCAAACAACGAAGTATGGAGTTTGAAGACTGACTGCCGGTCCTTGAGCTCCCGGGCTTTTTATAACAACCTGCCCCTCACACGGCTTGTGGGAACTTGCAGATCTCATGTTTGCTTTACACTTTGTTACAATGTATCAATCTTAATTCTAAGTAACTGCGGTATCTTGACCGCCTGTGACCTGCCACCTGCAGTATCACTGCCCTCACGGATGCAAAGTTGCATTCCGTTCTCATGAACTGTCGATAACCTCTCTGGGTTATCCTTGCGTTACAATGTTGCATTGAACTTATACTTTATTTAACAATTTCTAATAATTCCTATTAGATTCAATATATCAATATATATAGGTAATTGGGGATACATAACTCGCGTAGATGGGCAATCAACTAAATGCGTCCTTCATTAAATCCACGAGTTCGGGTGTCAATATCCATATCTTATCTACAAATCCACCTGTTGATACTCTGGTTCCTTATTTTACACGACAACTTGACGAATAAGGATTATATAGTGTTGAATTTTACAAACTGTTCTAGTGTTGTATATAATTCCCTTTTGGTGTAATTTGAAATATGCAATTCATGTCTAATTTCGTAAATATTTAAAATTAAATATGTACGAAGAAGTTGTCGAATTACAAAATCAGTTAAGAAATAATTATACTTCAGATAAAGCGTGGCGAATGACCACGGTTCGAGATGGCTCATTAACGATAACTTGTTTACGCGTTCTTCGAGATTTTAATTAAGCTTAAAGGTGCATGTACTAGTGACGATTAAAAAAAGATAATAATCAGTTGAAAGTGCCGTATGTGACGTCAAAACAAACTAACGTGCTCCATAATCTATACCCAGGTGCCAGCTTTATAGTCATTGAAGCAAGAAATCGGGAAATTTATCTTAAAATACGCGAGTAGATAGTAAAATCATTTGCCGTTGGTCAAACAAATATTGATGTTAATAACTACTTAAGTGGCTATAATACGAGAGCCTTACTTATCCCCAGAGCATGGTTATTCAATTTTATCGTTACATCAATGTTAGTGTTAAAACCAGGCTTTTTTTTATTGGAAACCTGGCATAAACTTCCGGTAGAGTTAGTATTAGATTTTTACTTTTTAATTGGACTAATTCAGAGGAAATGAATGATTCTACCAAGAAAACTCATAAGTATTTTATTTACACTGTTTTAAGACAAATACGTAACAAACTTTTATAAATAACTCAAGTTAAAATACAGTTGAGAAGAATTCATTCTAAACTGTAATATTTGAACGGATTGGATTTGCTAAGGCACAAATTATTGTTGCGAGCTACTATTAGGCAACCTGTCAAACACACAAGCGCCGTAAGCATTGTATATTCTCCATGGACCGAGAACCTTCTAGCAATTACTGGAAGATGAGTCATCCTTTTTAATTCACGGTATAAATAAGACCGATGATGAAGTACAGAGTTAGTCTATATCAGAATGTTGAATATAAATTATATCGTGTAAAGTTAAATCGTTGAGCTATTGGAAGTCCAAAAGTATATATAAATGTTATATTATGTGTCTAATGTATATGCAGCTTGTAGAATACATAAATAGACAAAAGTGTAATAAATAAATAGCTGTGTTAGTGTTGTTAATGGACCTATGGTTGTTAGTTTAAGAAGATATTAGTGCTTGTAAATTCGTTAGTGTGATAGTGCTTCATTGTTAATTGGACTGAAAACCTCTATAAATAAGGCATATTCTGTTAATTAGACTTGTGAACAGTGCGTAACAAAGACTTTTGTAATTACTTGTTTTAAATTAGTGAAACGCGGTAGTAATAGCCCGTTACACTGGTGTCAGGTCTGTGTGGAGTATATAGTGATTAATTTAAAAGAAAAAACACACAAGTCTAAAGACATTTAAGTAGTTTGTATATGCCTGTAACAAGAAGTCAAAGTAAAATGGACGCAGAAACTTTAATGAATTTCCTTAAGGATTTTAAATCTGGTATGGGAGAGAGCTCGGCTAAACTAGAAGTGACACTTAGTTGAAAATGCTGAGAAAATGGAGGAGAGGTCGGCTAAACTGGAAGTGACACTCAGTGAAAACTTAGTGAGGTCAGTTGAACTGGAATCGACCCTTAAAGAGTTTAAATACAATATGGAAGTGACACTTAGTGAAAATGCTGAGAAAATAGAAAAGTTAAGTGAAAATACAGCCACGTTAGAACAAAGATTAATAGAAATCTCCATTGCATTGAAAGAAGATTTCACTGAACAGGTAAAGACAGTTGATCAAAAGTAGGACAGTAAATTGATAAAAATGGAAGAAGATGTGATGAGGTTGCAAGAACAAATGATTTCACTAACAACGCGGCCACTTGAATTAGTAAACCAAGTTGTAAATAAGAACATTCCAGAAATAAGAAGCATGGAAAGAAGGGAGTCAACACCGTCTAAATTTAAAGTGAAACCACCCACATTCGATGGCAAAACACCTTGGCCCACATATTTGAAACAATTTGATGCTGCGGCAATAGGCAACGGTTGGTGCAACAAAGAGAAGACTCTCTCTAATAGTGGCCCTACGGGGGGAAGCTCTTAACATCTTACAAACGATTCCCGATCACCATCAGAATGATTACGGCCTCTTAACATCGAAGCTTGAGATGAGATATGGAGATGCTCACCTTCAACAGGTTTACCACGCACAAGTTAAGAACCGCTCGCAAAAGAGAAATGAAAGCTTGCAATAATTCGAAGCTGACATTGCCAGATTAGTTAGATTGGCATATCCAACGGCACCAAATAGCTTTTCGAACAACTGGCTGTTCAAACATTTGTGAATGGCGTTAAAGACAGCGAAATACAGCAAGCGCTAAGACTAGCACGGCCAAAAATGTCAGATAACACACTGGCCCATGCGCTTGAATTTGAAGCAGCTAAGCAGACATCACATAGGGTGAGTAACAAAGTTCGGTCTGCCTTAGAAGAACCTGGTCAAGCGCAGAACAGCATAGATGAAATAATCAACCATGTGGCGGAAAGGCTTGAAAGACAACGACCGCGGAGATGGCGTCTGCTATGCTGGAGCTGCGGTGAAGTTGGTCATATACAGAGACGGTGCACTCAATCAGCAAAACAACCGGTTGAGCAGCAGGAAAACTAAAGCAAGTCAACGTAAGGGGGCGAACGTTGACAGCACAACGTAGTGCCCCGGAGATTATCATCCGTGCTGCATCGTTGATGGGAAGTCTAGACAGCATTTATTTCGATGGTAGAATTAATGGTAGGGTTGTCCGATTACTCGTGGATACAGGAGCAACTAGGACTATTGTGAGACCAGATTTGGTTGGTCGTGGAAAAGTGCTACCTGCATTGGTGTGGCTTCAAACGGCAAGTGGTGAGAAAATTTATACTCACGGAGAGACTGCCGTTACGTTGGCGATGGGGACAAACTAATTAATCATTGGGTGTTGGTAGTTGAAATTACAGAAGAATTGATCTTGGTAATGGATCTCATGAGAGAATATAAGTTTCATGTAAACATGAAAGAAAATGTGCTTCGGATAGATGATGATGAGATTCCATTTCAAGGGACGAGTAACCAGACTTTGCAAGTTCGAATGATTTGTGATATGAAAATACCAGAGAAGGCGGAAATGATAGTAATGGAACGCCCGGATGGTACGCTCCGGGAAGGACAAATATGCATGATGGAAGCAACTGAATCGGGAATGGGTTAGGAGGGATTACTGATTGGAAAAACGCTGATGAAGTTTCGAAATATGATACCAGTAAGGGTGCTAAACATTAATCCGCATACGGGATCCTGACGAAAAACATGATTGTGGGAAGTTGCATTCTAGTATGCCATATTAAACGTTGTGTAGACGACACGAAAGATAAACCAGCCAACGGTTGCTCACAGAAATTGCTGGATATGTTGATATTCCAAAGATATTCCAAAGATTACGCGGGGCAAACCTTACATTGAGCCCCAAGAAGTGTCACCTATTTGAAAAAGAGGTGAAATACCTAGGACATGTCGTTTCGGAGACCGGAATAAGAGCTTACCCTGACAAAATAAAAACGGTACAAGAGTGGCCTACACCAGGAGAAATACACCAACTACGCAGTTTTCTAGGATTGTGCTTATATTACCGACGTTTTATACTTGGGCTTGCGAACATTGCCAAACCGTTGACGAAATTAACCCGACGATGGACAAGAATATGATTGGAATGACGACTGCCACAATGCATTTGAACAACTAAAACGACTACTAGTTACAGCACCAATTTTGAGATATCCACGGATGGAGGGGAACTTTGTGTTGGATACCGATGCCAGTAACACAGCTATACGAAGCGTTCTTTCTCAAGTGCAGGACGGACAAGAAAAAGTTATTGGGTATTTCAGCAAGGTCTTGTCGCGGTCAGAAAGGAACTATTGTGTGACAAGAAAGAAGCTGTTGGCCGTCGTCAAATCCGTAGAGCCTTTTTATAAGTACTTATACGGCCGTAAATTCCTGTTGATAACAGACCATGTTGCACTAAAATGGTTACTGCAGTTTCGAAATCCTGTAGGGCAAGTTGCAATTTGGATAGAGCGGCTGCAGGAATACGACTTTGACATAGAACATCGTGTAGGAACTAGCCATCGGAATACAGATGCTCTATCAAGAAGACCTTGCCCGGTAGACTGCAATCATTGCTCCAAGATAGAAGAGAAAATAAGTGTCAACCATAAAATGACGGTAATCGATGATACTTGGCAACCCGAAAGAATACGAGAAGACTAGGAGAATGACGCCGAATTGAGACGTATTATTGAGTGGAAAAGTAGAGGACAACGACCAGCTTGGGAAGAAATTAGTATTTCAAGTAGGAACCTGAAAGCATACTGGGCACAGTGGGACTCCTTGGTGATTGAAAATAGAATCTTGAAACGACGCCTGGAATGTGAAGATGGCACTGGGAGACTCCAAGTGATAGTGCCGAGAAGCAGAGTGCCGGAAGTGTTGCAGCACTTGCACGATGGTACTTCCGGAGGTCACTTTGGCGTGAAAAGAACTCTCGAAAGAGTGAGGAAAAGATTATATTGGGTAAACTGCAAAGAAGATGTTAAGGAGTGGTGCCGGAAATGTGAGTTGTGTGCTTCTGCAAATGGCCCGGTCACAAAACGAAAGCCTCAATGAGACAGTATAACGTGGGGAATCCTTTTGAGAGGGTAGCCATTGATATAGCTGGTCCGTTTCCTGAATCAGGGAAAGGAAATAAATACATCTTGGTTGCAATGGATTATTTTACCAAACGCTATACCTAACCAAGAAGCCGAGACGGTTGCAGATGTACTAGTGAAGGAGTTGTTTTGTCGCTTTGGAGTTCCGTTGGAATTACTCTCCGATCAGGGTCGGAACTTCGAATCAGCGTTGTTTCAAAACGTCCGCAAGCATCTTGGAATCAGGAAGACTAGAACCACGCCACTTCATTCTCAATCGGATGGAATGGTTGAAAGAATGAACAGGACGTTAGGAAAGTACCTAGCCAAGGTAGTCTCTGAACATCAACGAGACTGGGATCAATATTTACATTTGTTCCTACAGGCGTACCAATCTTCGGTACATGATAGCACAATATACTATCCCGCTTGCGTGATGTTTAAACGTGAATTGCGGCTACCATGTGATCTTCAGTTTGGATTTAAACCTGGAAAAAAGATAGCAGGTAAAGATTACGTTAGTAAGCTTCGTGAAAGATCAAATTGCATTCACGATAACGTCCGAAAGATTATCCAGGCAACAAGCGATTGAATGAAATCACAATATGACACGAGAACGCAAGAAGGTGGTTACCAACCCGGAGATTTAGTGTGGTTACACAATCCACATACAAAGTGTAGATTGTCGCCAATATTACAAAGACAATGGGAAGACCCGTACAAAATGTTAAAAAGAATTAATGATGTAGTGTACCGGATCAGAAGATCTCCCCGTGGTAAACCGAATGTGGTACACTTTGACCGTTTAACAACCTACGCTGGCAACAACCAGGAAGGCTCAAGAATGGTGTTCGACAAGTTATTAATCATGAGCCAAATGTACATTTTGAATTTTATGGCGGCGTATGGTGGTTCCGCTAAGGCGAGATTTGGCGTTGTTGTTGAAAAACAGCAAGATCTGTTTAGAGCACCAAGAGTATTCCCTTGCACATTGCGTAGCTCAAGATTTGGAAATGTCAAGGGGAATAGCAGTTTTCAAGAAAAAGTTTGGATGTGTGGATGAATTAGTACAACAGCAGCCAACTGTAGGAAAAGCTTTATTTTCTTCAGAATAAAAATCATTATGTTTACTATCTGATCACCAAGAATTCTTCATCGCAGAAACCTAGTTATGGACATCTATAGAAAGCTTTGCTAAATCTTAAGGCTCAGATGATGGAAAATGGAGTAACGAGACTAGCGGTGCCCAAGCTAGGCTGTGGACTGGATCGCTTAGATTGGAGAATAGTCCGAAATATGCCAGAAGTAGTTTTCCAGGGAACCAACGTCCAGGTCCTTGTTTGTTGTAATCAACCGGTTGCCTACCAAGACCAAGAAAAGAGTGTTGACTGTTATTTCTAACGACGCGGTGGATGCACTAGAGGAGATAGCTGCCGATATCGTCATCAGTCATCGAATTGGCGTTAAAATGTATTTACAGTTACGAGACGTAACGGTTTTAAAGAGGGGGCAGTGTTGCGAGCTACTATTAGGCAACCCGTCAAACACACAAGAACCGTAAGCACTGTATATTCGCCATGGACGGAAAACTTTCTAGAAATTACTGGAGGATGAGTCGTCCTTTTTAATTCACGGTATAAATAAAACCGATGATGAAGTACAGGGATAGTCTATATCAGAATGTCGAATATAAATTATATCGTGTAAAGCTAAATAGTCGAGCTTTTGATAGTCCTAAAGTATACATAAATGTTAAATTATGTGTCTAATGTACATGCAGCTTGTAGAGTACATAAATAGACAAAAGTGTAATAAATAAATAGTTGTGTTAGTGTTGTTAATGGACCTATAGTTAAGAAGTTAGTTAATTGGACTGAAAACATCTATAAATAAGGCAAATACTCTTAATTAGACTTGTGAACAGTGAGTAATAAAGACTCTTGTTATTACTTGTTTTAAATTAGTGAAACGCGGTAGTAGTAGCCCGTTACATTAGGTACCGTGCTATTACACCCCACTCGGTATAGTAGGGTTTTGTAAGTGTGTTCGCGTAGGACAATGTTTAAGATGATGGATTGCTACGGTATGAAAGTGATAGCTTTGCTTATGTTTATATACATGACATTTATTTTGTAACTACGAAAAAAGTGCAGCAAATTATTTCTTTATTTTACATAAACAATTTGTTTAACGGGAGACTGCATTGAAGATTGTATCAACCGCAAAATACTACAATTAAAAAGCTTAAGCATTACGGTGAATTTTTGGAGATCAAAAACTATGCCAAACTTCAACCTAAACTACTATGTATAATCCTCCGGGGCGAATCGGACTTGGGAGCTTTCTTTTTATCTACGACCCCCCTTATTTTGCGCCTTTCCGGTTAGCACGGTATTCTTCTGGTCCTTTTTTTTTGTGGTAATCGGTGTGCACTAATTACGTTGCTTTCGTTGCTCTCATGCCCTGTATACCATACCAATATCGCCAAGTTGGAAATAATTCCATATAGTAGATAAAGTTGTCTATGTACTGTTTTGTGTTTATTGCCTTTTATTGTGTTCTTTTTCCTTGTTTTGATCAGCATGTTCTTAACTCATAATTAAGAATAACATTAGTTTTTATACAAATTATGTACTTGCTTTTGCAGTCGAACAATTTTTAAACGGTATAAAATTTAGCGAGTTGCTTGAGCATGAAAATAGAGTACTTGACTTGCATTTAAGAAACGCATATTTCAAATTTGTTTTCGAAAAGGTAACCACGGAAGCTTTACTGAATTTCATTATTTTAACAGTAATTTAAATATTAATTTCGGTTGCAAATGCATTCTATTATAAAGGGCAAAGGACATATTGTAATTACTTAACCTGTATGCTAAAAAGGATTATAAACGCGTTTTAATAAGAATGTCTGTGACGTCATTAGCTGCTTGTGTAAGTTGTAGAGTAGTAGTATAAAACCGAAGAAAGTATACCACTAATAAATTAAAAATTTTTATTACATCAGTTTTATTACTTCGGTAACACGTACACTATGCTCCTACATATTCAATACGTTCTAATAAACAATATACACCTACTAAATTGTTAGTATAATCAGATTTATTTAATCGCAAATTTTTAAACCGTATATTATTATTATGTATTCACCGTGCAGTCCCAGTGAATTTATTGTACAAGAGCAGAACATTTTCTGCCAGGTAAGTAAGCTTAACTTCGTTAATCCAATGACGCTTTTTTAACTTTCAACAGTACAAAAAGTTGTTTTAATTTTAAAAGGAATATGTTGGCGCCCTTGGCGTTCGCGCATTTATAATCAACAAATCGCCATATGTTCGCCCCACTACTGCTTCGGTTCGGTTTCAGTTGGTTGTATTTAGATCAAATTTGTGTTTCGTTATGTGCGTGCTCGGGCTGATGTTGTAGCTAATTTCTGGAATGTAGTTGTGTATAAGAAAAATTAAGACATAAATAAATCAAAGTGCGGCCGGAAAATAAATATAATTTTTTTAATTCCCGTTAAATTTTGTGCTTATGAAACATAACCCCCAAATTAATTGTCATGCTGTTTTACTTAACTAGTTGTGCATCGGCTGTGTTTACCTGTAGTGCCTTCAAATGAATATCGTTTATCAACACATATGGACTGAAACTTTCAAATGTATTTCTATTAACAAGCTATTCCAAGTATACAAAGGTTTAATTTTCAAGTTTAGTTGACGAACGCTTAAAATAAAAAATGATTTGTCTTCGGAAGGTATTTGGTGATGAACTTATGAATTTTGCTTTATTATTAACATTGCTACGCATAAATCCCCAGTATTATTTTGAGAGTGATTGGTATCATTTTGAAATAGATAGTGTTTATTCTAATAATGGAGTTGGTCGGGGTTTATATTCATCCAGAAACCTGATACGACACATACATCCAAAAAATTATGATTCCTATCTGTTGAGCTATGAACGAGAGCTTTTTGCAGAATTAAATTCATTAAAGCAATATAGTCCTCATCAAAATCCAATAGCAGCATATCTGTTAAATATCGATCGACCTTCTGAACTCGGTGATCTTGGTTTTAATCTTACCACTAATACAGAATCACCACCAGAACAACCTCAGCAGAATGCATATCAAGACTGCGACAACACTAACAGTGTTCTTGATTTAAATGGAGATCTTGGACTTACACAAGAGGTAGCTATGTATTATTATTATTATTATTATTTGTTTGTTTATTTTTGATAAATTACAATATTTTATATGTTTAAGACCTGCTGTTATTCGTATCGATATCACTATCAATACTAAAAACATCATAATTAACCTATCAAGCAATGCTTGACAAAATAAGTTAAAATATATTTGGTACAACTGTAATGTTTAAACAAGTATCTATAAAAATATAGATAAAATTTAGACAAATGTATGTTTTTGTTCCTGTAAATACTGTGAATAAAATGGTTTTTTATTTAACAAGTAAAGAAATGTAGTTTTAGAAAAATTGATAAATAATTACATACCTAGAAATTAAATATTAATTTGCAGTATACATACTATGAAAACAATGTAGCCGCTCTACTCACTATGACAAAAAGAAAGATAGAAGCTAAACCAATAATTAGTGTTTCTATAATAAACAGCAGTAATAAATTAATATGTAACTAGAAGTATATCACACAAATATAAGGTTGCAATGTAGAGTAATAAAAATAACTGTAATAAATTTTAAAATAAATAAATGTAAACTTAAAACACAGGACACTAACAACAATATCTAAAATGCTACCAGGTCACGAAACGAAAGTCACATGGTGACCATGGCAAACAATATTGAAGAAGATGTATCTGTATATAAATAGACTGAAAATAACAAAAAAAAACAAAGTAAATCGTGCACACCAACATATTCACATATTAAAAGTCTTACCTATCTACGAAAGTGAAAGTTATTTAAACTGTAAAGACCCAAATACACAATATTCAAGTTATTGATATCGAATTTGCTGTTGATAGGATTGAGTTGCTGATGTATATAAAACGATTCCAAAAACGTCTCTTGTAGTAGTGCTTTCTGTATCCAAAATCTTCGTATTATCAAAACTCGCTATATGTTTAGTGTTATACCAATACAACGACAAAGCACAATACGATTTTCCAATCTTTGGCCGCACTTTTTATGCAGTTTTTGGCCACTGTTTTGATTGAACAACATACATTTTTTGCAACTACATTTGATTTGATAAATAATGTTACTACAAAGAAACAATTTGCCCGTAGTATCTTTTACTTTAGTAAATAAATTACTGATTGAGTTTTCATAGGAACATACTACAAAAGTGTCTTTGTTTCAATATCTTAACAAGTAGAGGTGTTAAATTTTGAGTGAACAAAGTTTCATAAATTTGGTAACTCTTGATCTATCCTGAACTAACGTATATAAATTATTCGAGTATAATAAAATTTTACGAAAGATTTAGCGTATAAGTTATTGCATAGGTTAACCTCTAATATTTTTAAATTTTTATTAAGCAATTCAGATTCATAAATTTCTTGAATACGTTGTTTTAAGCACATAATAGTGTTAAACTTGTGTTTAAAAGAATGATTCAAGTGATAATGTATGTACCTTCCTGAGGCAGTAAGTTTTCTGTAAATATCAAACTTAAGATTATTTGTGGAGTATCTGATAACCAGCGTGTCCAGACATGGAATACTACAGTCGGCTTCTTTTTCGTATGCAAAAATTAGATTAGAATTGTAACTATTGAAAATATACACTGTATACTCTATTAAGTGCTTGGGAACAGAATATAAAATGTCATCAACATATTTGACGATGAAAGGCATTTCGAAGGGGAAGTAAGCAAATGACAAATTCTAACAGGGAATCCATAAGCAATTGAGCATCGATAGAGGACAACAGTGATCCCATGGGGGTACTAAATGCCTATATATAAAACGTTGAATTAAAGGAAAAGTACCTATTATTGAAGATTGGGTAAAGGGTCGATAAAAAACATTTTAAATCAAGATTACAATGAGGTTGAATGGAAAATTGAACATAAAATTTTAAAACAAATAAATGTAAACATAAAACACAAAGCATTAACAATAATATCTAAATTAATAGGTTTATTGTAGTTATTTTAATTATTTGACATTGCAACCTTTTATTGGTCTGCAGTATTTATAGTTTTATATTAATTATCGCTGTTTGTTATGGAAACACTAATTTTTGGCTTAGTTCATATCTTTCCTTTTATGTTATAGTAAGTATATAAGTAGAGCAGCTACACTATTCTTGTAGTTTGTATACTAATATTTATCAAATTTTAGTGTTTGAACAAGGCATATTGACGCTGTAGTTTTTTTATTTGTACGAACGAGTGTACCTCAAGAATCTACATAACTTTATTTCATTACCTATGTCCATTTGAAAAATTATTAGAATTATTTATATATAAGTTGTTTGCAGTCCGCAATAAGAAATAGTATATAAAGTAAGATGTATCTGTAAACAAACTCTTATGAAAATAATAAGAGCTATTGACAAATACAAATCGGGCTAGTAGTTATATAGCCATTAACAAAACATTAGCTTTATTACTTCACAGGGGAGGAAACATCCACTAACCGACGGTTTCCTCCTGTAAAGTAATAAAGCTAATGTTTTGTTAATGGCTATATAACTACTAGCCCGATTTGTATTTGTCAATAGCTCTTATTATTTTCATAAGAGTTTGTTTACAGATACATCTTACTTATATATATATATATATATATATATATATATATATATATATAGCAAAACATCTGAAAATGGTCAACAACCTTTGCCAAAACGTTAGAATATTATCAAATTGATGCAAAAATAATATCGTATCATTCTCTGGACGACAATATCCCAATTTGAAAACTACAGAAATTGATTTTAAAAATATTAGACTAGTCCAATTGACTAAAAAGGAGCTCTATATATATATATATATATATATATATATATATATATATATATATATATATATATATATGGCAATAAATCTGAAAATTGTCAGATTCTACTATTATCAATAACTTCCATATTTATAACTTTTTTTTGTAATCTGTGAAAACATTTTTAAAACAGCTTTTTATCATAAATAAGAATACACACTTCTTTTGTTTATTGAATTATTTATTTAATGATGAATGCCATCAACTTTTGTTTTTCTTGCGGACACCATCTTTGATTTTTCATGATTTTGATAGTCGTTTTTATACCGATTTCAAATATAAAATTCATTTTTATTGGCAATTGCAAAAATTACAAATAAACCGAAACATACGTCTTAAAAACAGTAACAAAGCATGTACAAAAATATAACCGATTGCCTATGAATTTCGTTACGAAAAATGCTACTATGGTAGTCAACTTACAACCAGTTTATTTTATAAATTAAACGGAATAACCCTTTAAGTTATTTATGTAACTCGATAAAGCAGGCAGACGATAGCAAGTGCTCAAATAGAGAATTTACTTGTTCCAAATATTTGTAACTTCAATGTACTGGAGGCTTCACTTTTCTAGTGTTCTATCTCTATGATAAATTGTTTTAAAACGCCAACATTTGAATAAGAAATCTATTTAGGTTATATCTGGGGATGACTGTTCGAGATGTAGCACTATGAATTGCTATTTATTTATTTGGTAATATTTCCTGGTAACATTTCCTGTAAATATTCATTGACAATTTGAGAGTTGCTGGTGCTCTAACTTGTTGAAACCAGCAGTTTAATACCTGATTGATAGATATGACATTTAAATATTCTTCTAAATGAATTAGAAGAAGTTCTAAATATTTTTAGAGGTCAAAGTTTCTTATTAAATTGTTGGTCCTAAGATTTTGCATTCTAGAATGCCATACCAAATATTAATAGAACTAAAACGATATTTGGTGCCGGGTTTCTCGAGTAATATGGGGGTTTCAGTTACCTACTGATGGGTATTCTTTATTAAAGAGTTTGCTATTTGTAAAATGGGATTTATGGAACCAATTAACTTGAAGTGGGAAGGTATTATTATTTAGGGACTGCTGTCTATACAATCCATATCTTTTCAAACTCTTTTTCAATCTAAAAAAACTTTCTTGTTTGGTTGTCTTTGTTCTTGGTATCTATTTAAATACAGTCTTCCAGCATTAACACGCACCATATCATATTTTTATTCATTTGTACAACTAGCCAAAATAATGTAATTAATTATGTATAAAAATTGCAAATATCGGAATTGATGGTACAAATTCACTTGACACTAGGTTTATAGAATAAAACACAATTTAACAACCAAAATAGCATTTGTTTTTAACAAAATTTATAACTAATTAGATATATCTTCATACTTGAGTTGTTACTGCTTTTTGAGGCACAAGTATTATTATGTTTTTGTGTAATAGTTTTGCCAGTATTTCATAATGACAAAGGAAATACATATTCTTATTTATAAGAAAAAGTTGACTTAAGTATGTTTATACAGATTTCAAGAAAAGTATATATATATATATATATATATATATATATATATATTGCAGTGAATTTACTTAGACTCGATTCTCGCCCCACGGATTGGGCGTCATATAATTGCAGTGAATTACCCTAGGGCCGTCATAAAAATTTTCTGAAAATTTAATAAAAAAAACAAATACCTCTGGAATGCCTCCTTATTTCTGCACATCCTGGCTAGCTCTAAAATCTGCTTCTTCTTGGATACCTACCATCCTAAGTTCATTCTCTCTCACATATACAGTCAAATGAAATTACCATTCAAATAATGCAACAAGACATACAACCGTTTTATTTACGCATATTAAAAAGTTTCCATTAGCACGAAAATATTTACACATTTGTATATACAGTTTCATAAAATGTTACCATCTCAATCCTTAAACCTTTTAAAATTTCACGATTTCCATTTATTTCAACAATTTTATTTTAGACAAGTAGATGGGCCCGTCGTGCAGCCCTAAATTGATTTTTATTCTGGTCTATGGTGAGCTCAGCATAACCCAGTTACTCTAAATGCGTTTAAACATCGCATTTTTGTTTAAAACAAACTTAAAGACCCGTTTACTCCTTACAACAAAATTATTATGTCATTTGTTAACATTTTTAAATAATAAATATCAATTGTCCTTTACATACACCCCTTAAAATGAGTTTTGATGGTAATAAAATACACCCTCAATAAGTCAAAACACTCAAGCACAAAATACCAGCACAAATGTTCAAGCAAAAGCAAGAAATTAATTTCCTTACCTGGAGTAAGCTTTGTCCATTTTTACCTCTGAAGATGTGTTCCAAAACCCTCATCGTTGTATCCATACACTTTGTTGTTATCCATAGATCCAACTCTGCAACCACCTTCCGTGTTTCTACCCCGATAATAGTCTCGACCAAGTTTAACCTTCCGTAATCACTAAACTTCACGCATACTTGTTTCAAACTTCTCAACTCGCTTACCCTAGTACGATCCTTTCATTAGATCGTTGTGTCTAGTAACAGCACCATCTATAAGCCAGCACCCACTTGTACAAATCACACTTTTAATAAATTATCGATGTACATTACTAACTGCGTTTTACACACTTTTAAATTAGGATGTTATATAAGTCAACGAATAAGCGACGTACGAGAATCAATACAAAGTAAGAGTAAGTAAAGAGAGCTTTAATACCTCTCCTAGTGTATTTATATGATTTTGTACACCATTCACGGACCCTATTTCCATTGAAAAGCTTATTTTTCATAATTGATTCTACAAATTTTACGCGTAACGAACTTCTACATTCGCAAATTTCCAGTCCATCGTGCTTTTACATTGAAACTTGCTCAACAATATGTACCCCTTGCGAGCTTTTCAAAATTTATAGCATTCGACCAATTATATTGCTTTCACCCGTTTTTAACGTCCAACCCCTAGTTACCTGTCCTCGTTTAACCCATATTTACTGTCTCTTTTAGAATCCCATTCAAGCAACAGATAATCGATATTGTGGTTGACCTCCAAATCTACCGCGTACTTTAAACAGGCATTTTAACCAACGTTTTATTATACGTGTTCTCTGTCTGTTTTACATGACGGATATTCCGTCTTACTTTGCCTTCAAAACATCTGTTGTTTTAGTAGCTCTCGCATCGATCGTTACATACGATTCTACAGAATTCTGTGCCAACTTATATTTCAGTTTTTTGAACCTGACATTTTAACTATCAGGTGTTTCTATGAAGCAAACTGTCCGTTTAAAGTAATAATTCCGAGTTCTAGCATTTCTTAGGATTTGTATAAACGAACGTTTAGTTTAGTTAAATGGAAATATGCGTTTAAATTATTGATTTTCTATACCCAAAAGCTCCGTTTCGTATCCGATGCGCTTGATTTAAAATATTAAAACTAATTATGCGTATCCTTGAGTTTCATGTACTCTAAAGCTTCTTACACGTTATGCAAATTTAACATTCTAATTTAGAAATACCAAAATATGTTATTATCCGTCCGTTTTCAATGTCAAACTAATTCATTCGGCGTGTAAATAAATTGTTCCTATTTCCTATATACACAGTCGTTAAAAATGTATTATCTAGACCTATCTATCCCTTTTAACCTATAGTTTTCATGACAATATATATATATATATATATATATATATATATATATATATATATTTGAATTAATTCAGAAATTTTTACAAAAGACGTTAATTATGTAAATACAATTACAAGAGATTGATTTACATAGTTCATTTATTTATGTATATTCAAGCTTAAATGAATGTCAAGAAATAAAAAATAAAATCATTCTAAAAAATAACAAAATATTCTTGTTCAATTAAATAAAACAGTTCATTGGTTTTTTTTATTAATATAATATATTATAGAATGGGTGTATATTAATTAATTATTAATTATCAGGTAAGTGTAAATTATACTTAACAGAAATGAAGCCTCTTATTTTCTATTAATTCCTTAAATAAAAATGCTAATTTTACTGCTTTTTCTACACCAAGGCGATTTCTTAGATCAGAGTGCACAAATTCAAAGATAAAAAAACCCCTTTCAATTGCAACTGAGGAAGAAACTGCTGTCGGCAATTTCATCATAGTATTTGTTTGTTTATCAGTTTTTTCATTTTGGTCAATGACACAGAATGCAGATGTCCACTTTGTCCATTTTGACCTGCTATGAAGGGACAGGAACCCCGTAACAATAAAAAGAATATGTCGGCTAAGTGCAGTGGTCGGGAGTGGGTTCCTATAGATAATTGCAAAAAGAAAATAAAGAAACAATAAAATCTACAAAACTAATAAATAACAAGGTTCTCAACTAAAATTCTACATCGCATTAACACTTACCCTGAAAGGTCCATCTCTGTCACTATTGAGGGATGCCAAACAGTCAATTGTCGCAAGCTTCGTGATGCCCTTGTCTATGTGGAAGATTGTTATTCCGCATAAACCCCCTTGCTCTGGTCATTCTATCTTTGACGTCACGTTTCTTTGTTTAATTAAACTACTCCTTCCAGATACAATGGTCACTGGAGTAGATGGAGAACCTTTACAAATTACTATATACACACCTATTTCACTAAATAATTAAAATAAAAATCTACCTAAAATTTACCCTCACTTGAGGTAAAAAAAACAGTTTCATTACACATACCCCATAAATACACTCTTCTAAAAATAATCTATCTAATCTGACTAGCGGATGACAAACTAAATCCTAAAAAAAATAGTAAAACAAACAATCCTAATCCAGCAACAAGACTATTCGACGCTCCACATTTTCCTGCTTTCCTATTCCTATCTAACTGTTTCATTTCTGAATCTCAAATTAATGGTAATGTTATTCCTTAAACACGAAAACAGTCCAATTTCAATGTTACACTATATCATTGTCCATTCCAAAATATTTTATACTTAATGCATTCACCTAAAATTCACTAATGACTAATCTCAAATTACTAATTAGTCTGATGAATTAATTACTGCCACTTAATTACTGTCTTATTGTCAAACACACAATTATAAGTTAAAAATTCATAATGCAGTTTTTTTCAAACGTTAAGTTCCCACAGTTTAATTCCAGAATTTCTAACCACCATCAGGATTGTTTCACACCATTCAATTAAGGGTCCAAAGACAGTAGCTTTCTGATTCTAAAACATGCCTCACAGTTCCAATTTAATGGTTGAATTTCTACCAACCCCTTTTTAAAATGGTTTTACGACATTAAATCCGCACTTATGCGATTGAAAAAACCCTGCATTTTGCAAAGGTATTTCATTTTACATATCGATCGCCGCACATTTCCTGAGGGAATTAGCCTACATTTTTTCTTAGAGCTCTGTATCATCTCCCGATCAAAACTCACAATTATCCCATTTCCCTTAAATTAACTCTGCTGGAGGATCTAGCATTAACACCACTCTCCTGTTTTTATATTGCTATATTAAATACGTTTCCAGATGACCGGTTACTATAAGACTGTTGCTAACTTCATCTCAATTCTTTTTTATTATTTCTAATTTCCCTACTATTTTATGTAATTTCCAGTGGTTTTCATTTTAATTAAGATAAATGCACTGGTAGTTGACACTATAGTGGAAAAAAAATTATTTTTTGTTCTTTTCATAAATCAGAAATTGTAGTTTTTAAAAATGTATTTTATATTGGTGTGGCTCAATGCTTTAGAAACTCGATAGCATAAAATTTATAGCCAAAATTACAAAAACCACATGATTTATTAAATTTACAAAAATTGTAAAATATTTGTCAGTAGTTGACACTCAAAAAATAAAAAACTTTAAGTATTGGTAATTGACATTAAAATAAAAAAACATTATTTTGCTAAGTATGAGATTCAAAAATGTATTTTATAAAAAAATATAAATTCTTCTAGAAATATAAACATGATGAACTTACAAAACTTAACACATATAGCATGATCTACTAAAACTAAACTAGCCATCTACCTCAATTGATTCAGGAAAATGATATTTCACCCTCTCTCCGGAAATAATTATTTTTGGTTGTGGGAGTTTCTTTATTATCTGATCATATTTGACAACACTGATATCTGTATCATTTGTTTTGAAGAGAGTTTTCCTTTCATCACAATAGTTCATGCCAACAACTTCAGCTTCAGAATTTTCTAATGTTTTTTGTATAATGCAAGCATATTTATGTTCTTTTTTTTTGCCAGGCAATTTGACAAGTATGTAGTCACCTTCTTTATAAACAGTGCAAGCTGAATCTTCCAAATCACTTTCAAATTCTTCTGAAGATACATCATCAAGACTGTTTCCAGATTCAATCCATGATTCATTGTCACTACCTGATGAATAGACATTCTTATTACTTAATGCTTTACGTTTCTTTCTTATCAATTTCTGATTTTCTCCTCTTGCTTTTGTTTTTTTTAGGATATCATTTTCTTCCTTCTTCTTTCGTCTTTCTTCAGCTTTTTTCTGTTTTTCTTCCATTAGTTTAATTTTTTTATTTTCTTTGTTTTCGTAATAGATTTGCCAATCTTTTGACGTAGCAACTGCTGGTACTTTCTCAAACTTCCTTTTTTTTTACAGATGATGGTTTAAGTCCTGGCCAAAAAAGCACTCGTCTAAAAGGAGAAGGTATAGTTTCTACTGAAGAAGAACATGTGGGTTTTACAACTGGTGAGAAATTGAGCTGCTGCATGCTTGTTCCAGGTTCATCAATATTCGTTATAACTTGTCCATCTTGGGAATCTTTTTTTCTTGGAATTTTGTTTTCTTTTAAAACAGTTTCCTTAATGTCAGATTGTAGCATCGTATCGTCCAATATTTTGAGAATATTTTTCTCCAATATTGTGTTTTGTTCAATATTTAATTCATTGTTTGTGTGTGATAGTAATCCGTGGTTTTCTTCTGGATTATCATCATAAGCACCCTTACAAAGTTTATTGGTACTATGTTCATTGTTAATACTGCCAGTGTCTCCAGCAGTTAAGTTATCAGATTGTTCTTCTGCATTTTCCAAAGTTTTCTTTGAATTACATTTTTTTATTTCTTTTTCCAGAGTATCGCATTTTTCGCAAATATCTTTATAAAAATTAAAAAGGGATGAGTCTTGGATGTCACCATTCCAATGTAAGTTTGTTTTGAATAACATGAGTTTGCTTGGTTTGATGTACTTTTCCAAGAAGTATACTCCATTCTTCATTTCATGAAGTTTGTGTTTCTTTCTTTCGAAATATCTTCTTTCTCATTGGGAAAGGTAATAGCCTCAACAGTCCATGGAACTAAGCCACATTTACGGAGCCCATTTTGTAAAATTGATGGTGTAACTTTTTCATTAAGTACTTTTTTTAAAAGGGGACAAAAGTGAATTTTCCTTAAAATAGGAGAATTGTGATTATCAATGCGCCACTGGTGTACTGCTTCTTTCCAGCCCCATTTTAGTGAACAAAAAACATCTACATCCATGGGTTGCATCAAGTATGTAGCATTTGGATATAGGGCCACCAAAATAATATTATTATCTACACAAAATTTACTGGTATGCATCGTGAGGTGTGATGAATGACTATCTATGAAGAGAAGTACAGGTCGTGGGATTAATTTTTCTGTCAGCCATTTGTCAAAAATATTTGTAATAAACTCGTAAAATGTCTCCCCTGTCATCCACCCACTTTCTGACTTTCCAATGCCCCATTCTTCAGGCACACTAAGTGTGAGTTCTTTAGGAATTCTTTCATACTTAAATACCACCATTGGTGGTGCCAAATTATCAGCAGCATTTCCTGTTATGAGGACTGTAAGGCATTCTTTCTCGTCAAGGTTTATTTGTTGATAAACTGTTTTATTGCCCTTCTTTGTCAGTACCTTATTTCCTTCTGGATTAAGAAAAAATGCAGACTCATCAGCATTGAAAACTCTACTTGGCTCTTTTAAAACTTCTTCTAAATAGTTCTCTTGTAAATAACTAAATACTTCTTGGAACCATTTCTCAATGTGTTCTTTTTTCACTGCCGATCTTGTTGATGTGAAATTTTGTGCAACCCTAATGCTTACTTCAGGGTTTCTTTTTAAGAAGCTCGTACATATATGTAAAGATCCTACCGCAACTATTCAGAAAAAGTCAATGAATATTTAAAGCTCTTAAACACAAAAAAACAATATCAGATACTTTAAAAATCTCACTAACCGACAATAGTTCAACACCTGGCAGATATTATGACTTTCAAAAATACTAAGTCTATTCTCTCACTGTGTTCTATTATTTCTTCTATCAACACTTCTACTTACATCATTGCTAAATTTTGTTCAGGCATCCTACAACGTTCTTTTCCACTAAAGGTTACTTAAAGACAGTTTCAGTTTCGTAGAAAAATACAAGATTTCCAATTACCATGAGATCACTTAGTGATTTCATTAGATGTTTCTTCCTTGTTTACAAACATTCCTTTAGAATTAATGATTAACATCATCATCAGTAAATGGGACGGCATCGAACTAAATTGCAATATCACAAAAACCATGTTCATTACAACCATCAATTTAATATTTAATATTATCTATTTTGTCTTCAAAAACACTTATTATTTACAACTTTTTGGTACTCCTATGTGTTGACCCCATTCATCTATTATCGCCTAGATGGCGATGGATTTATTACTGGCTTCAGCGATTGCAACACTTCCATATGAGATGATTTTCTTATCAAAATATGTCAATGATATTGTTTGTTCTGTACCATCTGACATGGTAAACATAACATTGAATCAATTTAAAAACTTCAATCTACATCCAAAATTTACAAAGAAAATGAAATTGAAAGGAAGATTCCTTTACTGGATACCCTAGTTATCCAAACTGACTCGCAATATTATGTTTCATTACTACAGGAAACCTAGTAATTTTGGCAAATACATTAATCACCACTCTAACCATTCTAATTTACATAAAATTAACACAGTACTTACTCTGTCTCGTATAGAAAGGCTTTCTGATTTCTCATTTGTCACCAAAAACATCAAGGAGTTAGTTAAATAAGCGATACCCAAAAACCGTATTAAGAAAATTATCGTATACAAATACATTAACAACACCTAATATTACACCACCTCAGTTACAATACAAAAAGCTACACCCTATATCAAAAAATGTACTCCTTTGTTTGCTAGAATATTAAAATAATTGAATTTAATAATAGGGAGTTGGTATACAAAACCCCTTGAAAACATTTTACTAAATGAAAAGATAAAACTGAAATTGCATTATGTAATAATATTGTATACAAAATTCATTGTAGTTGTCCACTAAATTATATTGATCGGACAAATCAGTGAATCAAGAATAGATTAACACAACAATCTAGAGAAGAATAATTGCACCTTGACCAGACATTATATGAAACCAAACATACGCCTCAGTATGATCACGTCAAGAGCTTAGAAAATGAATCCAACTACAAGAAACGTTTATTTTTAGAATCATTTTAAGTACAAAAAGAAGGCCATTGCATGAAGCAAGATTTAAAGAATCTTAGCATGTTTTACTCTCGTTTGTACCGTCATTAATAATATTTCTCTAATAGCGTCACATATTTACATAGTTGTTATCTGAAAGTTTTTACATTACCATTGTTAATTATGTTTGTGGTGTACTCTAATGAAGCCAGACGTAGACTGCGTTTATTAAAAATAAAACATAAGGCCATACATACAATAAGTCTAGTGAGGATGTTAGGCAACCCAACTTACAGAAGATACAATTGATGTTCTCTACGTAACAACCATTATACTTTTAAATTATATATTCTCATGGTTTTTGTAACATATTAGACATGTATGTCTTGTGGTACTTTTAAAATCTTTCAAGATTAATTAATTTTATGAATGTTATGGCAAGTTTGACCATTTCATGTAATTGATTAACTAACTTTTTATTATTTTAGGTAATATAACAAATATAAATATAACAAATTTATTACAATATTAATTTATTTTTGACCTAAACTATCTCAATAACTTAAAATTACATATTTCCATCTAATTAATATCAGGTCACTAAAGTTTAGAATTACATTATAACTGACATAAGTCAAAAACTTGACACTGTCAGATATGATTGATAAAAATGCCAAATGTAATTGGATGTTAGGTTGATGTATGGTTGTGCATATGATTTAGATTTGTAAATTTTCCAATTGTCGTTATCGGTCTCGTTGATTTGAAAACGCATGGTCTGCGAAAGACTAAGATACAGGTTTGAGTCCTGTTCGGAACCTTATATTTTCCATCTTCCAATTACTAGCTCGATAAGAAATGATCATTTGGGCTTTGCATAAAAGTCTAAGTTATTATTTCATCTTATTAACTATTAATACGTGAGTATTTATTAACTTACCTTGTGTAATTAACTACCTAATATATATATATATATATATATATATATATATATATATATAAATTGCTGTGGGGACTCTGGAAATATACCCTTTTATTCTCGCCCCACGAATTGGGCGCCATAAATTTACAATGGAAGTTCGCTTGAACAATCCTGCCCCACTAATTGGGCTGCATTCATATTTTCCTGAAAAAAGAAAAACAAATATTCCAAAGCTCTGGAACGCCCCCTTAGTTCAGCATACCACGGCTAGCTCTATAATCGGCTTTTCCAGAGATACTTACCCATCCTGTTTACTCTTTCTCACTTAGACTACCAAATAAAATTACCACTCAAATAATTCAACGAAACATACAACCTTTTAAACATACAAATCAAAAATTTACGCCACCAGCTCAATATTTACAAAATCGGATATACATCTTCATAAAATTTCACACAATCTACCGTTAAATCCTTTTATATTTCATGTCTTTAATTTATTTCAACAAAAATTTTTTTGTTATATAAGTAAATGGACCTATCTTGAAACCCTAAATTGAAATTTACCCTGGTCTATGGTGAGCTCAGTATAAACCCTGTTACTCTAAATGCATAGATAAATCGCATTTTTGTTTTCAACAACTCTAAAGACTCGTTTACTCTTTACAATAAAATTTTACGTCCTTTATTTACACCTTCAAATAATAAATACAAATTGTCTTTTTCATATACCCTTCAAATTAGCTTTTATGCTCATAAAATTCACATCCAATGTGTCAAATCACTCTAGCACAAAATGTTCAAGCAAGAACAAAAGTAACTAATTTCGTTATCCGGAGTAAGCTTTTTGCACCGTCACCTCTGAAGATGTTGTCCACCCAAAACCTCGTCGTTGCTTTCCATCCACCTTCTCTGCAGACGCCTTCATAATTTGAAATTGTCCAAAACAAATCACCTTCCATATCTATCAAACACCCAGCATCCTCGTTCGGATAAATTATCTAGGCACGCTTACCTCAGTAACATCTTTCGTTCGTTCTTTGTATGTAGCTACAGCACCGTTTACAATTTAGCATCCACTCGTGCTTTCACACTTTTAATTAAATTAAGACGGACTGCACTATCACCGATTTATAAATTTTTAACTTAGATGTTACCATATAAGTCTGAAGCGGACCGAAGAAGTAAGTGAAGTAAGAGAGCCCTACAACGTCTTCTAGTGTATTTATAATAGTGGAATCACACCTCCTGTACCCCGTTTCTATCGAAAAGCACTACCACCGTAACCGATTCTGAAAATTTAATGTGCAACGAACTTTCTAAAACTCAGAATTTCTCATTCCATCATAGCTTTAGTTTGAAACACTGGCTAACAAACACAACGGTCGCGATCTTCTCGAAATTTCTCTCATTCCACTCTACAATCAGCCAATCAAAAACATTTCTCCCATTCGTAGGTTTATCATCCAATTATGTTATCCTCGTCTAACTCATATTTACCGTCTTTGTTAAATCCCACTACAGCAACTTAAAATCGATATTGTGGTTCTCCTCTACAAATTATCACGCGCTTTAAACGGGTGTTTTATCCAACGTCTGTTATTTGTCCTCTTTATTTACCCAATGCTATTTATTTTATTTTCAAACACTTGCTGTTTTGCAGCCTTCGCTACGACCGTTAACTCAAATTTCTATAGAATTATGTTCCAACGTACATTCTGGTTTCTTGAACTTGTTTATTTGTCAGTCAATCTTTCTACAAACCGATTGCCAGTTTGAAATTGTACTTTCCCATATTATTTAACCGGTAGATTTCTTAGGATTTATCTTTAACATACGCTTTGTTAGTTAAATGGAAAATATGCGTTTATATTATCGATTTTATACACAAAAGCTTTCACTTATTATTTGATATACTTAATTTACAACCTTCAAATATTAAAGCTAATTATACTCTTATTATCCTTGAGTTTTTACATCCTACAAAGCTTCTACACTTATGCAAATTTAACACTTGGATTTATTAATACAAATGTATGCTATTATCCGTTTGTTTTAAGGTCAAAACTAATTAATTTGGAGCGTAAATAATTTATTCCTATTTTCTATATACACGGTCATTACAAAATTATTCTCTTGACTTATCTATCCCTCTTAACCTATAATTTACATGATAATATACTGCTACAAATCGACTACCCAAACGTTGGGGATAAAAAATAATGCTGTGAATTTTGGGTACTACTGCCCTGACCAATATAAGGATGCATTGTATGCTTGCTTAATAAAAAAGTGTAAATGTGTGTCCTTTTTTCTGTTTGACTAGCTCAGCAACAAAAATGCTGTGGATTTTGCGAAAACGAAATGAAACAAAGAAATCTCAAGAAACATTTATGAACAATTCTCTATACATTCAAAAATATTTTTATTTTACACACATTATCGAAATAATCTACCTACATGCACAGCCATAAATAACACTTATAGATGCAATTTACAACTTAAGTTTAGAAAGGAAAATTATCTCGTAACTTCTTCTGGTATTAAAATAATCTTTACCTAATCCTTGTTAATAATTAGAGAACCCCAAAATATTGTGTAAGTTTAAAATTCTCTGAATAATTTATATATTTTGGTATTACCTCGCCTGTCGGTGTAATTGATCAATGACTCTGGGCAGAAAATTTTGTAAGGCTCAAAACGCTCCGAGCTCTCATTTCAAAATTGCCAGATTAAACTATTCATTGACAAATACGCAAAATAAAAAGCTATTCTAACTTAGTCTACTTAATAATACTTAAATATTTTTTTTTGTTACAAAAACAAAGTTATACTTGCAGTTTGAATTGTTAAATTCTTCTTTATGACTACCTGTCTTCACTTATAAAAACATCGTTTCCATCGGAATTAACTGCATTGAAAAATTCTTGGTTCCAAATTTCTAGAGCTCTATTAAAATTCTATCCGTCAAAGTATATGTTTTTGAAAGTACATTTATTTTTATTAGATTAAAATTAGCTTTTGACCGGCACTAATATTATTAATATTGAAGCGATAAATCGTCGTTGTACTCTTTAAAATACTTATGCTTCATAACTAATGTTCAAATTTCTATGCTACAGAATGAATTACAAATGTTGAAAATATATGTTGGATGCTGAAAGAACGAATGACCCCGTTCTAATTCATTTTCGTCATTATATAACAAATAATCTTTATACGCCATCGTTCGATTACCTTTTAGATTATGTTCTCGAAGAATTATTCACTGCATGGTTCAATAATTACCCACAATTTCGCTTCCTTATCTGTTTAATGAGCAGTCGGTATAAAATTTGTTGATCGAAAAGTCTCGAATCTTTTCTTAATGCATTAAATAATTAAGAGCTATTAAAACGCCTTATCTTATCTATTTTATAGCCTCTTGGCAATATAGCTTTCCGCGAATCGGATCAGTCGTTCATACTAGATGATTAATTAGCTCTTTCTTGCTTATGATTTATAGCTTTTGGAATACTTCTTGAACGAATGCTGTATTTTTGTATTAAATAACGTAGGTATAATTTATTCCAAAATCGTCCTAAATAGACTTCCTCGAAATAATAAAAATGGTATTTAACGAGGATGAACGCATTATGGAACTTGTTTTAAATGATATATCTTGACATTGAAATTTATGTAGTATTTTTAAAGTGGATAAATGTAAATTAACATATTAGAACTTATTTTACAGTCTTTATATATGCAATGAAACTTACTTCAAAGGTATTTTTTACAGGAATAAATATTTACACACGGACTTGAACTCACATATGCTTTTGTGTTTTCAGGGATTCCAAAATTGGGTTTCGTTCTTAAATGGTATGTGTCCTTAAAGCGTTTTATTTTACATGGGAATACACCGGTCTTGCTAAAATAGATTATACAGGATAAAAGTTAAATATTGGGAAATTTTATTTTTTTTCCATTTTGGATTGGCTTTCTCAAAGAATTCGGTGCACACTGACCTCTTGTGACCTCCCCCCCCTCTCTTTCTATATATATATATACATAAATTTGAATCACTTACCTTAATTCATCTTACTTTGTATTAATTGAAGATCTATTAAAATTATTTATTTTTTTTGGCTATGAAAAAATGCAGTTGAGCCAGATATCTTTCATGCCGATTGTTGCTAAATACCTGCGATATTAGATGAAATGATACAAAGGCACGGACTGTGAGCTAAGAGATGCTGTACTTGCCATAATTTGTCTGTGTTAAATAGTACAACTTTGCTACTCGTGTTCTGATGAGCCCCATTTAGGTTGAATTGCGTCGGCATGATATCCTCGTGACTTATTGTGAGTCACGATCTGGAAAGCTGAAAATGCAGATTCAAATCCTGTCTGGGACCTTATATTTTTCTTCTTTCAATTACTAGCTCGATTTGAAATGATCATTTGGGCTTTGCATAAAAGTCTAAGTTATTATTTCATCTTCTTAACTATAATACCTTAGTATTTATCAACTTGCCTTGTGCAATTAATTACCTAATATGTATATGTATATGTGTATATATATATATATATATATATATATATATATATATATGCTGTGATATTCTCCTGTTATGCGGGAACTGGGTCCTTTCAACAAAAAAATTCTAGTCCCACCGATTGGACGTCATAAACTGCTGTGATCCTGTTTTCGCCTCGGCTGCTCACCTAATTTTATAAACCTCCTCATTCATAAAATTAAACAACACATTCCTACCACAAACATCAACGTTAACTCTATTTACATCAATATTCAGAATACATTAAATTTTCAAATTAAATTTCAGCATAAAATTCAGTTTTCAAAAAAAATTTCAAAATTAATTTTATTATCATTTTAATGTGCATCCAGAATTAAAGTCCTTGTTGGATGCCTAGTAATTAATATAACAATATAAGCAGACGAGTCTGAGTATAAAGGAGCATCTACCACCCCTTTACGTTAATTAACCAGGTTCGTCTAATTGAGCTCAAAGACATACCCAAATTTTCATCATATTCCCGAACATCAAAACAAAATACCCTTTTACTTAAACAAGCAAATTTCATCTTAAAATTAAACTTTTATGGTTAGTACCATTTCACTAATGTCCATTTAAAGTAAATCAATTATAAAGTCATTCAATACACACAAAATGTCAAACAAAATAGTATAATTTACCTGAAGGTTACTGTCCTCGTAGCTTCAAAGTATCGTTTCTTTAGTTAATCACACCATTCAACAGGATTATATTTCGACTTCTGATTCTCAACGCTTTTAAAATTTTCTCCATCACCATTTATTTGAAGTTGTTTCTGGGCTTTTCCGGAACTCATCTGTGTTTATCTGACCCTTGTTTCATGGATCCAGCCACGTATTTGAACCATTTAATTATTAACACCCCCGAAAAATAGCAAAGAAATTCATGCGTCTGTCACCAATATACGCCAAAACTGCCTACTTTTGTGTATACATTTGTCGTTGTAAATTTTGCTAATTGGTACAGTGAAACTAAATTTTATTACCTTGTATCTAAGTGCACTGAAGTACATTCATGTTAGCACGTAAATAACCAACTATTTTGAATCACTAAAATATACGAGCAAAATTTTAATTTATTTTATCAAACTAAAATGCACTGTTTAACATCTTCAATCAAGTCGCGGATGTAAGAGCTTTTAACGCATCGAATAGCCAAAAGTCTAAGAGAGCTTGTTTATATTCATCTCGGTATATATAGCAAAAAGCCTGTCTGTCGGTCGGTTCCCCAAAACGGGTAATTCTAAAGAATTTCTCATGCCATGTTCCCAGTCTGCCGCTCACGCGTCGATTTTTACGAATTTTCACTCGCCCCATTTAAATCTCAGAAAATTTCCACACGGCACGCAAGCATGTCCGAGAAAAACTAATTGATTTTGTACAGAAATTGTTGTTCTACCTCTGATATTTGCATCCTCTTTTAACCAATTGTGACCCCGTGACGTTGCTTAAATCCCGCCTTTTACAATATGTGTCTTTGCTTGACGCATTTTCTCTTTCCTTCTCTACCGTGTTCTTATTGGTGCAACTTGATATTCTTTATTATCGATTATTTTAGTCCACATGGAGTGTGAAATACCCAGCTTTAGCAATTCTCGTAACTATTATGCGACGTTTTCCCAAGATTCTTTGAAATATTAATTATCTGCAAAATTTACGCCGAATGAGCTTTTAAATAAACCCAGGTGTTTAAACATACTATTAATTCTCAGAGCCTTATTCCGTGGTATTTTAATCTTGGGTTTTACAAGTTTCTATAGGTATTATATGTTATTAACGGTTTAATTAACTCCAATTAAAATTGATTTCTATCCTTTTCATTTTTAGCGAATACAACTTAAATATTAATTATTATAGGTACACTTTGTTTTACTACCGGTTACTTAAATAGAGTTAATTAATATAAACTTTGCACGTAATTTCTCTTTGTTTAGGAATAATTACATTACAGCAGAGCTTTTCAATACTGCTTCTTTTGATATAAAGCGTCTTATAAATAATTTAAATTTCTTATTTTACTGAAACAACCGAGTTTATTTATGCTTCATGGTTTTAATAACGCGTATTATTTAATGAAATTCCTTATACACGGTGATTAAAATTATTTGATGTGATTATTTAATTTTCTACCCTGGTCTAAATATGAGTAATATATATATATATATATATATATATATATATATAGATAAACGGTACGTAATGACTTCTAAAACAGATACATAGCAAACGATGTGACTTCATATATATACTCTTGTTACTTCCATTTGCAGAATTTTTACACTTTTCAGACCATTGGTGATATTTTTTTCCTAAAAATCTGTTAGGTCACAACTGACCACCTATGTTTAAAATTTTCAATACGACATTTGAAATCGACAATAAAAAGTACCCCAATTAAAAAAATCATCGCACTATATCAGTTTGTTGCTGAGATATGTAAAGTTGCAGCGATTTAGTCGTGAGAGCTCAAAATCTTCTGTCAAGTTAGATGAAATATTTTTTTGAAAGAGCTTATGGAGAAAAGCAGCTTTTGAATGGCTTTTGTCCCTGTTTCAATAGAATAGATATTACACAAGGTATGCTAATTTGCTTATAGTGAAAATCATGTCTTCACTTTAAAGCCTTTTTTTGCAACTTAACTGTAAAAAAATCACTTTTCTCATAACAATATGTTATGGTTTGACTTTATTTCTGAGTAAGTTTCCTTAATTTATTTATACTTTCATATGCCAATTTGCTATAAATCCTAGTGAGAAAGAATTTTTTTAATCAACAAATGAATTATTAACAAAACTATTGAAAGTTTTTCAATGAAATTTTAATGATAACTTAAGATCCCATAGAGGTATACTTTTCAAGTAGTTTCAGCTGAATATATCAATGTTATTGTTTATACAATAGCAGATTCAAAAGTGGCATTTTAGGCACTTTAAATTCATTTGTAAATAAACAAATAAACCAATTTTAAATGGTAACCACTCATTTTGTGGGTTTTTTAAAGCCTACATATTTTGTTTGAAACTTTTTTGTATGAATATTATAGCGGTCCGTCAATCATCGAAAAATGTGTTTTTCATACTTTTGGCGATTGTATAAAAATATTAATATTGAAATGATTTGGTTGGATTTGTATTGCACTTCATTCCAATGGTTTTCATTAACATAATATGCATTCAAACAGTGTTCCTTAATTTTTTCAAAATTTTTCCTAATTTTCTCGAACTAAATAAATGTATTGTTTAAACTTAAACTTAACATTATTTTGCAAACATTTAACATCATTTTTCCTAAAGATGGATAAAAATCAAATATATATATATATATATATATATATATATATATATATATATATATATGTGTTTAACTTTTCATATCCAAATAACTATTTTATTTTAAAAGTAATCAATGTAAAACTTTTATCAGCTAGGTAGGCCAGCACAATGCACATTTTATGTGAATAGTGTATTTATAAAGTCAAAATTCAGTCAAGTATGATATAAGTAAAAAGCATTTCAAGGAATGTGGTTAATAGCAATTAAGATAGAGTAAAAAAAGTATTAAGAAAAGTTGTCACTGAAAATCCAAAATAAGTATGAAATATTGTAAAACAATTTTCTTTTTAAATTGACATCTGAATTACTTAAATGCACATTCAATGATAATGAACTTACTTATAAAAAATGGTATTACATAAGCAAACGATTAAAATTGTGTAGTTTAGAGAATATATCGGATGATACATAAAAAAGAAAGAAGTAACCAATTTAGTAGGACTAAAGTAGGTTTTGATACAAAATTGCAAAATTATATGATGAATCTCAATGACGTTTGAAAATGGCATTTTAGGGTTGAGATCAGTGGATTAGAATACGAGGTCAGCAAAAGCTCTTTGAATAGTTTTTGGGAAAAGTGGCAAGGTGAATGATTTGATACCATATACACTATGGGAAAAATGAATTAACGTATTGGTAATCCAATTGCTGTTGTGTGCCAATAAACAAATAGAAATTGCAAAGAAAGAATTTTGGAAATTTATGCAAGATACGCTTTTTATTTGTAATAATAATCAAAGAAAAATGTATCCAATTTTATGCATTGCTAGTATGAAAAACAGAAGAGGAGGTGGTGTATCCGTGACATTTGGAATTAGTAATGGGAACGATAATTATAAATTCAAGCTAATGTTATCTTGAAAAACAGTGTTGTGAATGCATACACCTGAAAAATAAATATGTTAGAAAATATATAAGCAGAAACAATGTGAAAATATAAAAAACCGATGTAAAGCAAATAATCATATAGAAATCAAAATAGTATATTATGTGGTGTAGATAAGTGCAAGTAAAGAAACACAAGAATCAACAATGAAACGAAGTTGATAATAATGGAATTAGAAACTAAATTATCTAATTAGAAAAAATCATATACTTTACTGCACTTTCTAGTTTGAATTAAACAAAAAAGATTGATGGCACTGGAAAAGATAATAATCAGGAAAGTGTAAATTTCATAAAATATTCTATTGATAAACTATATGAGAGTTGGATTATGTGATAGGTTGAAAGAGGGTTTTTGAGTCGTTTATAGGAAGGTGTACAAAGGGAAAAATTAAGAATGAATCAGAAGTTACAGTTAAAGAAATAATATATGCTGTAGTTAATAGAAATAATTGGTCAGCAAGTAATATATCGAGGTAAGACGAATAGACAAATATTTAATAGCAGGCATTGTTGAGTAATAGATGGGATAACAAAACAATTTAGTAATCGTATCTTTTTAATAAAGGGCAACAGGTACTAATTAAAGTGATATTTATATAATGACAAACTAGTTAAATGTGAAACCTTTGAATCATAAGCGAAGGAATGAAAGGTTTGGAAAGTTTAAAAATATATGCATGAAGTATAAAAAACACTTTAAAAGAACGAACTAGTAGAAGTAATAAAAAACTAAATTTGTAGAAGGGGTTGAATGAGTGGATGATGACAAAATTGAGGATATAAAAGTTTTTGTATAGTTATTTATACAAAATTAGAATGAGTGGATTAAGATATAGTGAAAGAGTATATTTTGGAAGGCTCAATGGATACTACTGTTAAGGAAAAGGCTTTTATTTCTTCATGATGTCTAAGTTTTGAAAGACTCCCTGATATATTAGTGTATTAAAAACTTTATAACCGACTTGTTTAAACATTACACATAATCAACCAAGTGGCAACTACATTTTGACGTATTGCTTTAAGACTGCAGTTGTCATCAACAGGCATTAAATCAACATTGTATCTTAGTGATATAGTCCAAAGTTTTAAATTGTAAGTATATTTATTACTGAAAAACTTTTTGCTAAATGTATAAACTCACTCACTAGTTCCACTTGTTTTCGTTCTCACTGCTTTCATATTTTATACAAATCTTTCAACTTATTTGTTGCTATCTTTATTTTAACACAGTATTTTTGAGATACCTTAAGCTTTATTCACTCTCAACTATGTTGCAAATTTCACACTACCATTTTCAAACAATTTGCTCTATTGATATTTATTCAACAAATCTCATTGCCTACTTCTGAAACTCTGAACCACTTCTTAGTTTTATTATTATCATCTAACGTTTATTTTGTTTCTGCTTTCTTTGTTTTTGTCGGAATCGAACTTTAACCTTTATTTTTTGGTTTTGAAGTTTTTTGCTATCTGTGTAACTTCTCAGGTTTTTTTTTATATATTCTATTTCTTTATTATCATTTTTTTGGACATTTTATCCAGTGGATAAACATATTGTTGTATCATTCACCTTTTTTACTTTAGTTTTTAAATTTTCCATTCTGTGCATTGGTAACTGCTAAGTTAAACACACAGTAGTAGAAAATATAGAGCGTTGTTTGAAATGTTACTCAAAGACGCGAGTTACGTGTATTATTCATAAATTTTAGGTGGATTCCGCTTTTATTTAATCAATTCTACAAAAAGATACTCTTATAACTATCTACTTATGCTGATTTTAAAGATTCATATTCCACACCACCTACGAATCTTTTTTATTGGTCACACTATAAAGTAGCAGCATGCAGTGTTAATGTGTTGGGTTAATATTTCAGTAATGCAGTGCCCAGGTTGATATAGTTAGTTAATACATTATCAGTTGTGGTCTATCTAAAATGTTGATTGTAAAAGTTATCTCTTATCTTGATGTACTGTTTGAAATTCTCCTTGGAATTATAAATCATCAATCTAGAAATATTCTAAAATATTACATAAGAATTTTTTGTTATGAAATGTTTATATAATATAAAATAAGTGGAAGCAGAAATTGGCAAAATTATAAAGCAGAATGAGTATATTGAGTATATAAAGCAATTTATGCAATTGATTGCCAATTTTATTTTAACGTTCTGTTTTGAATTAGTATAAAAGAATTTTAATAATAATGCTGTATGATTAAGAGATAAATACTGTATATAAGCAGATATACAGCTCATGTGTGTGACTAACCTAGATTAACAAAGTAAACTTGTATAAGGATAAATATGTAGAACCATGGCTGTGGAGTATGTCTATAAACTACCAGAGGTGTGATTAACTTGAAATTTTGATTTTTAAATGTTCTTGTTAAAAAATAACTTAAATCACTGATACGTAATTCAAATAAATACTTGATTAAGAATGCCTTATGCTACCTCCTAAATTTTCTGTTAAAAGTATTAAAGTTTTATTATATCAAGAGAAATTACAAGTTATTTACTAAAGAAGTATTATTATCATTACCATTTGCATGAAAAAGTGAAAACATTTAATTTTAAACATTGTTATTGTACAATTCACATACCAGGCGGAGTATTAGAGACAGTAAAGGCAAAAAAAGTTATGTTTACAATTAAATTAAGCAAAATGTTTGTTTTTATAAATAAATTAACTCCTATTAAATATTTGCAAAATAAAAAATCGCAGAAAATATTGAAAAAGGTATTTGGACATCTAGAACAAATATAAAATCATTAATATATGGAGACCAATGTTTAGAATTTTCTGAATTAAGATCTCGAGTGGGATAATGTTCCAAAAATACTTTTAGGAAATGAACAGTATTGGAATGGAAGCAACTACTTCAATTTGTGTATTTAACAATGACAACAACTAATTACTTTATTTCAAAATATAAGCTGCATGTGAGAAGACCGTTTTACTCTTAAAATACCTTTGGCCTCTAGTGTCAACATAATCAACATTAATAATGAAAGATGCTTACTTCTCTACTCCAACATTCATTAACTAATTTGTGGTAATGCATTACAACTTTTTTCTAAATTTGTGGTGTTACCGTCGATAATGCTTCATGCAAATGGACAAACAATGTGACGATTATAATACTTTTTAGTAATATCCTAAATATTTTCTATAGCATTAAAATAACAATGATAAGAAAACAACTTAACATTTGATGACTATAGTGTTGTGCCAAATGACCTATCTTGTATACTTTTTGGATTTGGGTTCTATTTTGTTGGGTAAATAAAGACACTATCAGGATATTAAGTCTCACATAAAGGTTGGTTCACTGCTTACATGCGTAATAACACACAAAAATGGGGGTCACCTTTTAGGTCCCTTTATTACCTTGTTCTTAGAACCATTGCTATCACTTTGCAGACTCTTCTTAAAAGGTTTTTTTATTCTTTACGACAGCCAATAAAAATAGTTACATGCACCTATCCCAACATGGTCTCTATGTCTATTTACTACCTCTGCCAAACGTTTATGTAACACGGTACAACAGTTTCAGTAAAACAACATTTTTTTAATATCTTCATACGACCACCGCCTTTCAAAATATGTCATAGCTTAGGCCCACCAACACAACATATGTTATTTTCTAGAACGGATTTTGGAATTTACTACCTCTGTCAAACAGTTATATAAACATGGTACAAGAGTTTCACGGAAAAAACATTTTTTTAAATGTCTTCCATACGATCTCCGCTCTTCAAAATTTGGCAGTAATTAGCTTATGCCCACCAACATAACATATATTTTTCTCAAGAACGGATTTTGGAATTTACCACCTCTGTCAAACGCTTATGTAACATGGTACAACAGTTTCACTAAAGAAACATTTTTTTAATATGTTCCATACGACCTCCGCTCTTCAAAATTTGTCAGTTATTAGCGTAGCCCCACCAACACAACATATATAATTCTCAAGGACGGAGTTTGGAATTTACTAAACACGGTACAAGAGTTTCACTAAAAAAACATTTTTTTTAATATCTTCCATATGACCTCCGCTCTTCATAATTTGTCAACAATTAGCTTAGGTCCGGATTTTGGAAACTACTACCTGTGTCAAACACTTATATAATGCGGTACAACAGTTTCACTAAAAAACTTTTTTTTTAATATCCTCCATATGACTTTGGCTCTTCAAAATTTATCAGTAATTAGATTAAGGTCCTTCAACACAACAGATCTAGTGATCCAGTACCTTATAGTTTGTAGTTTGTTTAGATGTGGATAGTTATTTAGACTTTGATATTAGAATGTCACCTGTTGTATTAATGTATAAATTTTTTTAGATATATAAATTTATTATCTTATAGGCAACTAAAGTGACGAATTTCTGTTATAGAATAATAAATATGCTTGAGCCTTTAGGATCTTTTTTCGAAGATTTTGGAAACGAAAAATGACTGACATGATACCATTTGCCCAACGGAATTTCAATATTAGTTCGGTCTTTTTAAGTTGCGAAGATGAGCAACTTTTTTTTTACTTTTAAGTAAAAGTTGCCAACGATAACTATCGTTTTTTAATATTGTTCTTATTTTCACATATGCGGAATATTATCCACCATGAATTGAACCAAATAGTGCATAAAGTATTTTGGTTTGATTAAAATTTTATGTTGGAAGTTATTCATTTTTGAAGATCGAAATCTTGTAATAATTTAATTTTTTAAACCTTGTATTATTAAGAGTTTTACTCTGTATGTGAAACTTTTGTTCATTTTTGAACCCATTTTTATATTATACGCTTTTATTTAGCAATCTTAGCCTGCACCCCTTGCGACCTAATTACTCGTTTAGTGGTTATCATGAAGCATTCTTGACCTGGAGACCAGTGAACTGCTCTGCTTGGTCTTGGCTTTTGACAATCGCTTTGCTAACTTGACGGTAGTGATAATTAGGGCTATTTCACCATAGTTATCGTTTTGTTGGTTTTAAAATGATCACAATGGTAAGTAATCCTAGATTTGTATTTCGAATATTACATTTTATTATTATTTGCACCACAAATTATTATAATCAAGATATTTGCATATTTGATAATTTCATGATGGCAGTTTAACAAACAAGTTTATCTATGAAACTACCTTCGATTAATTCAGACCCTCCAATTTACTGGGTAGCATATATTTGTACTGAACTGGTATAAAACAATGGAATTGGGTGCCGTTTATGTGTCAGAGTATCTGGAAATAATATTCATTGTCTTATAATTCAACGCTTTAATTATCTTTTGAAGGAAGATTTCAAGCACACTTTGGGACTCACTGTTTTTGTAGATACGTGTGTCAAGCACATGTGTTGTTGGCATGTGTGTCGTAGCAGTTTGTTTTGCAGTATTGGTTTAAGGACTTGAACTCGACCTTCTGGTGACCTTTAATTTGCCGTCTGCTTCAGAACAAGTTGAAAATAAATAGATGAGTATTTAAGTTAAGCGTTTAAATTTTGTTTATAAATTTGTAGCAACTCAATCCGAATAAATTTAGTAAAAACTTTATACCGTACAACTTTGCAAACAATTTTTTCTTTTGAGAATAGGAGTATGTTTACGATTTACTTGTATCGTTAAACGCTTATATTTTATGGAAATTTTGTAAACTATATGCATTTGAATTAGATTATTACAGATTGTTTAAGAGCAATTTGCCCGTTAGTCTACAATACTGTTGGTGTCAAAGCTCAAATTTTTATAAGCAACTAATTATTATCTAACTCCTTAAAAAATCTTAAAATTTCTTTTTGGTTAAGTTACTATGTTTAACTAAGAAGTGAATGATTATTATTTCGATGTAACTTACTTCTTTGTGACTGAAAATATTGATCAGACTCTGATGTTTCGAGAAGCAATTATTTGATAATCATATATGTGGGTGTTAAAAAGATGTGTAAATAATATATATTTTTAGAAGTACCGCAAGCTTGGTGTCTACATTCAAATTCATCAAATTTATGGGCACTTTTCATTTTGTCATTAGTATTTTGACATCCTTAGCATTCATAATTGATATCATTTTTTTGTGATGCCTTTTAGGTAATTCTACTGCTTTATTAATGTGTGAGAACTCGGCAATTTTTTTATTTCTATCAGATCACTCGGTCGGATTGTTGAGACTATTACCATTTGATTCTTCTTGATTTTTGATTTTACCATTTTTGTATTCTCCATATTCGACTTCTCATTTATTTCCTTGTAAATGTTTCAATTTGCCTTTAAGGATTTTAAGTGGCATTGGTTTCCCTGTTTTATGAATGTTACCGCAAGATTTTTCTAATAAGTTATTTCAGAAATTGCTTTAGCCGTTTATATTTTTATTGTTACAATTGCTATTATTTTCTGACAAATGTGACTTAGGAGAGATAGCTTTTAATCTAAAATTGTCGTTAGTTTTATTATTAGGTTTAATTTTATTCCAACAGTCTGGAAGGCTTCCGTGAGGGTGTACTGCCTTACCTCGCTGGACGGCGAAACCTATTCTTTGCATTAGAAAATCCAAACGTCTTTCATCAGTGCTTATGCTGACTAATCTTTTGGCAAGATCTCTTAGAAAGAGGAGGCTTCGTGTGTCGATGAGTATAAGGTTTCTATGGTTATTGTATTAAAACTATATATAGGACATAGATTTATATATTTCTTTGTTTTCTCCATTTCTGCGCGTTCGGCTGCGGTTGAGGGAGATGTTGAGGTGTACTGGAGATTAGATTTAGCAAGTGTATCGGTGCAGGTGAAACCCCATACTACACATTTGCCATTCTTCCAAGGTACTAAGGTCATGCCACGGTCTTTTACCGTCTGAACTTCGGATTCTCGTATGCATGGAGCTTGAGCTTTACGTAATAAATGGGCGATTAGCTCGTTTATTTCTTTGTGACGAGCTAAGTCTGCATGAGAGTATATGGGTACTATTAAAAGGAACATTTGCGTGGAAATTATGACATTCGTGTGGGACATAAAATGAATAACATAGTCTTAGTGTTATGACCACTCTGAATTGATCGTTATCAAACCTAAAGAAGAATTAGGGATCGCGTTTAACCAAGCTCTTGAACCTTTTGTGCGGATTGTGGCTAGTATTGCCTTATCCGTTGACTTCTGGATTGATTTTTGTACCTCAGATTGGTCTTTTTTTGAAATCTAATTATTTTATTTCTTCTGTTTCATAATATCAAGAGGCAATAAAGGATAGTTCTTTTCAATCGCGTAGTCCTAACTTTTGCCCATTTATGGTTTTAGGAACGCTTGAGTTTAACAATATATCGTCTACTATCTTCTCTGCACTGTGGGTTGAAGCTAGGAAGCATGGGCGGGTACTGGTGACTGTAGATCTTATGCCTGGGCCACAGAGATTAATTGGAAGTGAAGCCTGTGATCATACACTATTTTCGAGAGAGACGTTTAATATTGGTTTTAAGATTTATTTAAGTTCTGAATCCAATTCTGATAAAAGGGTGTTAAAGGGGTTTTCATAAATCATCGAGCTTCTTAGTACAAATTGAATTTTTGACAGAGATAAACAGTATCTTATTGACAAATATGCATGGTGAGAGGGAGTTGATTTTAATCCTTCGCCGACGAGATGTAACATCTCGGTTCTGTTTAATGTCATTATTTATTGCCAAGTCTTCCATTGGTGAACCGAGAAGGCGTAGTTGGTCATTGGGATTTTGGATGAAAAATTTTCGTTGAAGGTGTCTGAGGAAGGATAATTAACTCACATTTGTTGGTATTTAGTGAGAGACCTATCAATCGAGCTTGTTCCTGGATTGTAATTAGGTCTTGTAAAATATTATTTGGGTGGCTGTTAAGAGTTCCGTTATCTAAATACCATACATTTAGTTGCTTGTTAAGGATTGTACTAACTTTTGGGTAGTTGCACTAAATAATAAGGGGTCGACTGGATCCCCTTGTTGTACTCCCACCTCAGGGGAAATTATGTTTTCTCCATGTATTAAGTAGGAAGGTTTAGAGCAGGATGATAATATGTAGTTTGATGAATTTGGGAAATGTGTTTGCATACCTGTTAACATGTGTTCTCTACTAAGGTTGTTAAGCACGTTCGAAAAGTAAATTTTCAGTAGGCATCTGTGATTTTCTTCCTGTAAACTATTTGGATTATTAAACGATTCCTTGCAATATGTACAGATGGCGTGGATTACTCCCTCGGCGTCCATTAAAATGGCACGTCCTACTTGTAAGGGATAGAATAAATTATGAAACGTCTTTCTAGCTAATCGTGCAGCGATTTTCGAGCACAATCTTCTTAACGTGCAGCTCTAAAGAAAAATTTGCACATTTCTCTATTGTGAGTAAATGTAAGAGTGGTCTCCCTGAACCCCAATCGAATTGGATAGCAGTTCATGAAGATGACACGAACGAAGTCCATCAAAGCCGGCTGAAGGGTGTTTTTAAAGGAACATGTTGTGTCTTCTACTTCTTATAGGGAAACCTTCAGTAGATTATTTAAAAATGAATGTATATTGGGTTCATCTTCATTATCTAAGGTATTTTTTGGATGAAGTGAGGAAAACTTTTTAGTGTTATTGCCGAAGATCAAACAATATAGCTGAAAGACGAGGTGTGATGCGAGCGACGCATGAAATGTTGCTTTCTTCTATTTTTGATGTTATTATTCTCGTGCGGAGCGTATTGGTAAATGGTCTTTCACTATGTCGTACCGATTTGTTTTGGTTTTTTGATTTTTGATCATTAATATTAGTTTTTGTCTGGAATAGATTTATATCTTGTTTAACTTTCTTAGTTAATGAATTACTGTCATTGATTTCGATGACGGAAAGGCATGAACGGACAAAACGAAATGGGTTTGTCCATTGTGTTGGATTGTTAAGTTTCATAACTTCGTTAACAAGTGTCGTAGAACTAATGGCCTTGGGGCTTTGAGGATATGTAGAAGTATTGTACAGACTTGTTTAACATTCTCGAGCAGCATTGAACCTAAATCTTCTTTACTAGCGCAGTTGGCAATTTTGTTTTTAATTTCTAACGAATGGAATGATTTGTTATTATCTATATTTGATTGAATTTGGAATACCTTTTCTAGGTTTGGTGTTCAATTGGTTTTAAATTGGGTAATCAGTGTGACAGGATCGAGTTCATGTTTGAAATGGTTCTTGATTGTTTGTAAATCAGTGGAACATTTAATGCATACTGAACATTTAAATTCTATTGTGAAATTGAGATAATTTTTAAGGTGTGTTCTGCATGACTGGTGCCCGTTATAAACTCTACTGCAATTTCTACAAGGGAAAACATCTTTATATAATAGAAAGTTTATTTGATACATCTGGTTTTCATATATCGAATTCATGGTAGGTTTAAAATTGTTAAATCACTTGACAAATTTTTTAATCGTTTTTTATCATTATTCAGATTTCGATGAAATAGTTCTTTACGATATTCTTCTTTAGCTTCGGTTTATTTTCTTGATTTTGTTGACTCTTTTGCTGGCACTTTTTATGGGATATTATGATAAATTTACTTAATATTTCTAATGCACACATTCCAGGTACTATTTGTATCAAACAAAATTCATCAATCGTCATGTTCTACAGACAAAAAGATGGCCTAATGTAGTTTAATACGAATATATTTTCATCACCCAACTAATTAATTGACGGAGTGACTTGCATGAGTCGGAGGAAGTTATATGTCATTTTTCGAGAACATTAAAATATGTTGAAAATAATAACCTTTTGAATTTGTATTGTATGCACAATCGTTTAATGGCGAATGTTTTATTAACGCACGAGGCGAATCATAGTGTATCCACGAGATAGCAAAAACTGCCATTATGAAACAATCACTTATAAATTGCAGGATAACTTTCAAAATCAGAGATATGACTTGAGAAGTGCGGGGCAGATAGGTTTTTAAGCGAATACCAGTGTTTATCAACAATGAATTATTTACATTTTTTGCCCGTGGCTTCTTTTCTACCTCGTTTAATTCACGTTGTTCAACAATAATATGAATATCTAATGGATAATCAACGATTTTCAACCTAAAACAGGAAATTTTCCCAATTGTTCACACTCGTGCTAGAACTGAGATTCAATTTGCTTGACAGTATTCATAGATGCCCTAATAGCATTTGATACATTTTTCCCAGAGATAAATCCTACTGCATATAATGATCCAACCGTTTCATCACAAACATAGATTCAATATCAGCTTTATCACCATATTTGACTAACGAAAAAACAAAGCCTAAGTCAATACACAAACACCACTATTTATCTACGAAATTAAATCATTGAACAACAAATACAACTAATTCCAAACAATTGTCTAATTACAAATACTGAAGAAAACGTTTTATACTTCAAAATAAGTAGCTACACAATACACTGTTGGTTATACTATTCAGTAAGTGGATTATTCCAGTTGTTCATCTAACTTGGCCAAGAAAAAGTAAGGAGACAATGTAAAATACAACCCTCATAAATAAAATATCTCTAATTTCAATAGAATTTACACAAAGACCGACAGACCCACCACTAATCCTAGTGTCAAAGAAAAGGGTTGAATTTTAAATTTTATGGTTATATCAAGAAATGTGTCTACTGTTGAATGTACAAACAAATTGTTTACCTTCCTTCATAAGACGTTTAAGCATACCAAACTACAACAACTATTAATTAAAGGTATTAATAAGAACGACAGGAATTACAATAAGGAATGGTTGCACAATATCACTGTGTTATCTATCCCTAAATCCGATCACACTCTAAGACCACCATTGACTTTCCTTACTTTTGATGAACCAAAAATATGCTTCTCTTCAATGTCCATGAGCAAGTGTGAAACATAATTTTTTTCTCTCTATTTGGTTGCAAGGCTAGCCTCACGCATAGGCGCCAGTGCAACTTAGTGAAACTTTATGTGGACTTATAATTTTTCTTTATTTAATTTAATTATGGAGTGAGTCAATTAGTGAACAAAACCTCGGTGGACCCACGAGCTTTACTATATTCGCGGCTTAGTCTGGGAATTACCCCAAGGGTGAGCAATGAGTTTGGGCGTGGATATAGGGTGGGCTCGACTACAAACGGGAACAAAAAAACGTAAATGGACGCCACTGCATCTATATAGACAATAAACAAAACTAAAGTATCCTACAGGAAGACGCAGAAACCTATAGGATATAATGATTACCAAAAAAACATACAAATTACAATAAGCACTACCTCTGGAAACCTCTTGGACCTCTGCTCCAGCTTCTGCGATGTCGGACCTGCAAGAAAATGTCACACAAAAAAAATAAAATATAAGACACTGTTTGTGCCTTACAACAACAAAATATTTCGATCTTTATAGATCGATTGGCCTGAATTCAAAATCTCAACAACACCTTACCTATGAAAAAATACTCTACTGGAAATTACTTATTCCGTTTCTATTACCTGGTACTGTATCAACCTTTTCTACATTCAAAATTTTGCTGATCTAATTTGGACAATGTTAATTTCAATTAGTGAAATAAAAAGACGAAGGTATTAATTCAAAGTTTAATTTAAATGTAATTCTCTTTTGTTGCAAAAATTATTTATAAAAAAATTTAATAATCCATACATAATAAGTTTCAAAAATTTCTTAATGTGTTTCTCTATAATCAAAATAATCAGCATAAAGTAAGTTTCAAAAAATCTGTGAATTTGCTTCTCTGCATAGAGAGGTCTTAGCATTTATAAATTATTTAATACAGTCTGGGTTCTTAAACATTCATAAAACAGATCTGTTCTGGCTTACAAAATTTCTCTAAAGAACTTGTTACATAAACAGTTCATATGGCTTAAGCATTATATGAAATTAAAAAAAGTCAGTTCAACATATGTTAGAAGCAGCTTAGGTATTCTACTAATCACATAACATATTGCAAGTAAACATCTTTCAATCAAAAGTGAACTTTACACTTATTTCTATCAATCAACATGTGCATTATATACGTGCTTTGAATAACAACTTTCAATTTATCCAAAGGTTCAAAATTCCTCTTATAAAAAATTTAGTTCTGAACAAAAAGCATTTGACCTATTAAATTTCTAGGGTATAATTTTTAAACTGATTTTTTATGTGGGATTAAACATATCTTAAAAAAAATTTGACATTTACATTCTTTAATAAAAGTTTCTTACGATTTGGTAAATGTTAAATCAAAGCTTTGACCGTAATTAGTACGTAAAACTAACTTTCAGTAAACAGTTTTATAAGTACCTGATTGACTTTGTTTCAATTATACAACGGTGATGCTGACGAACGTAATAGATCAACTAAGACACATAACATTCCATCTCCTTAAAATACAGAAAGATACGAAACATGCCCTTACTAGTTGCAATCGCAGGGACAGCTTCAAAATAAGCAATTTCACAATACACGACCAAATTCCAATTCCATTGTCAAGCGTGTTTCTTAAATGTGTAATTCTACAATACACAACCAAGTTCCAATCTCATCGTCAAACGTGTTTCTTAAATGTGTAATTCTACAATACACAACCAAATTCCAATCTCATCGTCAAACGTGTTTCTTAAATGTGCTAGAGAAATTGAACCATGTATTAGTTTTATACAATGCTGGTTAATTAGACAATGCTCACCACTAATGGACTTCCTCACCACATGTTGTAACTGTGGCTCTAGGTTGTCTGGGAAGCCTCACGAGAGCTCTATCGTGACGCCTCCACGCGGCAACCACTAGCCCTTCCATTATGGTAGAGCTATTCTCAGCTTCCACCTGCAAACAAGGCTCTTTATTTTTCAACGAAGCGTACTTCTTCGTAGTTGCTTGCAAGATGGCTGTGTTCGCTTCCTTGCCAACACCCTAGCTATCGCGTCACATTACGCGCAGGCGTTGTGTTTAACAATTGCACTAGTGGACTTCAGAACGCCTGTAGCTTATGTAACTCAAGTTACGTTCAAGATATTCGCGGATATCGAAAGCATAGGAGTCCCTATTAAATACTCCTTATTGGTGAAAATAATGTAAACGGAAAGAGGTGTTCTTCCTTATAGTACATTAAATTATTTAACGATTTCACGCTAAATGACAAATTCGTAAAATAACAACAGTTAGAACTGTTTTCTTTAGAGATATTTAATGTAACAAAATTTTGTTACACTGCCTCCGACCAAAAAGAAAAAACTTTGAGGTTAATTATATCTTAATATATACATAACCGAGAAGATTTTTTTTATAGACGAAAACTATCGCCTTAATCAAAAGATAAATACAAAAAAGAAGCATTATAACTAATCTAAGTAAGGACAAAGTAAGTTCGAACTTTGATCTCTGAACCAAAAATTATGAGTGACCTCTTGAATTAAGAAGAGGAAAATGGGTGCGACCAAATGAGTGTGTAGGTAACTCTGCGTACCACACATCCGTCAGGAGTCAGTATAGGTAAGTCGTAATCGGTAAAAAGTCATAATCGGTAAAAGTCAAAATATTGTAGTCTAACACTCGAGTTGCAACCAAACGGGGGAACTAAAAAAACTAACCTACTTTTCAAAATATAAACTGAAATTCAAACAAAAAGCTTGACATGAACTATCGCAAAATAACAACAAAAAGATTTACTTTCTTACTATTACCCTTGACACGATAACCTTACTAATATTAATAGTAAATCGAAAACTCACACCTATATACATAAATATCGATAATCTTCCAACAATGTATATGTATTTGCTGGTCTCAAAAATTCCAGCCCAATACATTCAGCAAAACTTGATTGTTGCTTCTACTAAAAATAAACTGCTCATCAAGCCAATATTCCATATACATTATAGCTTAGTAGTGAACACTTGGGTTCTTCAGCTCATAACCATTCATAGCCCTATCGCTACTCTTTTCTTTGGGACACTCCAGTCTCAAAAAAAAATCCTCAACTCTAATGTGGCCACACCAAACATCTCGAACGAAAAGCTACTCAATACTACAATGGCCTCACCAACTAGCTTACTCCGACCTACTTCAACAAAACAAACAGCACCTATCTTCCTCACTAACTCTAAATATAACACCACATGACGTGATCAAAATACGTCCACAAACGTGAAGCAACAAATATTTGTTTCGCTCCACTACGAGCTATAACAACAACACGGGCAAAAAAAAAACATTTTTGTCTCTCTCATCTATTACTACTAAATATTCCATTAATGCACATTCAAAAACAATACTCTTTGAGAAATTTTTCAATCTCTACCAGCAACGAAATACTGGTAAAAGCCTTCAATTAGTCATCACCACTCTATCCCATAACTAAATTTATAATATATCCTTTGCGACACAAATACTAAAGACAACCAATCAGTCCTCTGGTACATATTCTGGATCTACGACAGAATAGAGTTTTAGATCCTTGACATGCCACCTGCCTGCCTTTGATCCATCTAAATTAATTAGGTCGTACACCACATTCGAGCACTTCTTCTTGACTACACTCAAAACAAATTTTGGAGCCAGTTTAGCAGTAAATTTATTAGCCGCGCTCGACAACACCTTATTGGCCCTCCATACTTTATTACCAACCTCAAAAGAAATGTTCCTCCTCCTTAGATTATATCGATTGCTCGACCTTTGATAAGCTACGTGCAACTTCGCACGAACGTCTTCAAATACCTTAAAATACCTTGATGGTCTGAAGCATATAATGGGCGACTACCAGGAATGATTTCAACATCAGCTTCAGGAATAAATCCATTACCGTAAAATTTACCGGATATGGGGACGTGTCGGCCAAAAACCAAAAAATTCGGAGTATAACCCGTCGACTCATGCTTAGCAGAATTAATAGCAAATTGAATCTGCGCTAACTCAGTATCCCAGGTATCATGTTCTTCGAGATAGGATCGAATAGCTGTCCCTACCGTCCAGGCGGCTCCGTGGCGTAGTGGTATGTGTGTGACTACTACGCCCAAGGTCCCGGGTTCGAATCCCGACACGGTCCGCTTGAAAAATGTTAGGCGAGCACTTTTCACAAAAATACACCCTCGTTCGGATGAGAGGTAAAATGGAGGTCCCGTGTGTGAGTGTTGTCACGCACGTTAAAGATCCCTACCTTGCTTGGAACAGCAAGGGTTCGGCAAAATTCAAAATTTTCCAGGTAAAAAAAACTCGCTTCCTGGCCAATGTAGTACCTTCGGGCGGAGCATTGGAAAAAAAAAATCAAATGTAATGTCCCTACCGTCCTATTAATCCTCTCAACAAAATTACATTGTGGCGCATAAACAGCATTATACCATATCTTTTGAATTTCAAACCTATTACATAATGACTTAAAAATTCGACCAGCTAAATTTGAACCATTATCACAAATAATAAATTGGGGCACACCAAACATTAAAAACACTTTCTGTTCTATAAACTGTTCAATGACATGTGACTTTGCACTGCGTAGAGGATGTAGAATTGTATATTTTGAGAACCAATCTCCTACTACCAACAACCATTTAAATCCTAATTTTGAGCGAGGGAATGGACCTATAAGATCTAGTGCGATAATTTGAAATGGATACTTGGCCTCTTTTTCCTTTCCCATTAAACCTAAAGGACCTGCATTAGAAGATTTTTGCGCACCACACACTAAACATGCACGACAAAATTTCAACACATCTAAACTCATTTTGGGCCAATAATAATGTTCTTGGACTCTAGCAATTGTCTTCGAGAACCCAAAATGTCCTGCAACTGAGGGGTCATGACACGATCTGATGACTTCTTCCCTAAATATTTCCACTCTACTACATTTGACAACATAGGCAGGTTTGACGAAATAAACTTAAAAACAAATTCGTTCTCAACTTTCCATTGAGGGTAATTCTCAGGCGACGCCAAAATTTTCTTACGTAACGACACATACCAATTTTCTAAATTATCAAGCTTGACTTCTATTAAATTTACGACATGTTTTTCTTCCGGAGTTGCACGACTAAGACAGTCAGGAACTATGTTAAACTTTCCCTTCCTGTGTACCAAATCAAACGAATGTTGTCTTAACCTTACAGCCCATCTAGCTAACTTTCCTGTAGGGTTCTGCAAATTACTCAGCCAAAGCAACGAAAAATGATCGGTTACGACCGTGAAACGGACTCCTTCGACCCATGGACGGAACTTTTCAATGGCAAAAATTACCGCAAGGCACTCCTTCTCTGTCGTTGAATAATTTCGTTCAGCACGATTAAGGGTTTTGCTGGCATACGATATAACACGTTCTTCTCCACTGACATTCTGAATTAATACGGCGCCTAGACCCGTATTACTTGCATCACACTCAATAATAAAGGGAACGGAATAATCCGGCTGCGCCAGAAGTGGTGCAGACACTAAAGCCTCTTTAATCGACACAAAGGAAGCCTCTGCTTCCGAAGTCCACGTAACGACTTGACCTTTTTTTCTTTTCTTGACAAGATCATTGATTGGTGAAACTAAAGATGAAAAGTCCTTAATGAAACGACGGTACCAACTACACATACCAAGAAATCTCTTAACTTCAGTGGTGGTCTTTGGGCGTGGAAAATTAACCATAGCTGACACCTTATCCGGATCCGTCCTTAAAGAATTTGACCCTACTGACTTCTTAAAAAACTCGCACTTTTCTAAATTCAACGTTAAATTTGCCTCTCGAATGCGTTCCTTGACTTCGTACAATAACTTTAGGTGTTCTTCAAACGTCGATGAGCATAGAATTATATCATCCAAATAGCAGAAAACGTATGGTTCGAATTTCGGACCGAAAATTGCATCAACTAAACGTTGTTGAGTCTGTGCAGCATTTTTTAGACCAAACGGCATCGTCACAAATCTATACTGTCCCCGCGAAATAACGCTAAATGCTGTTTTATCCTTTGACGATTCACTAAGAGGGACCTGCCAAAATGACTTTCGCAAATCAAGACTGGAAATATAGTTCGCATTACGTAACATCCCTAGGATTCTGTCTATATTAGGAAGAGGGTAGCTGTCATGGACCGTAACATCGTTTAATGCTCTTCCGTCGAAGCAAAATCTATATTTTTTACTATCTTTTTTCTTGACTAACAACACAGGCGAATTCCATGGACTCTGACACGGTTCTACTACTTTTAATCGAATCATTTCATCTAACTCCTTATCCAACTCTTTACTAATATAGGGAGACATAACATAGGGTCTTTTCCTGAAGGGTTTTGTATCACCTGTATCGATATCCATTTCGATCATATTAGTACGCCCTAATTTATCAGCACTAGAAATTTCCTGAAATGAATCTATGGCAGCTTGCGCCTGTGACCTCTGATTAATCGACAAATCATCCAAATTGAGTAAACAGTCACTATATTTTAAGGGAACTGATGATGGACCCACATACGGAACACTACTTTCCGCATCGCCTTCCACATGCCACGAATTATTTTTAAAATTTGCTATCAATCCAAATAGCTTAGCAAAATCACTACCGAATATAAATGCGTGTGGTAAAGATGGTACTGCGAGAGCATTAAGAACACGACATTGTTTTCCTACTGAAATGGGCAAATCTACTATTCCTTCAACTGGTTTCAAAGCTCCATCTGCTGTAAAAATACCTTGTTTTTGTGACCTGAAAATTTTTAACTCTAACTTATTGATTAAAGGAATAGCAAGAGACCCAACTACCGATGTAGTACATCCTGAATCCAAAAGACCAGTGACATCTATATCAAATAATTTAACCATCACATATGGCCGATTATCACCAGATTTCTCAACAAATAATGAATCAGTTTTGGGCTGAGGGTTAGTACGACAAAAAATTTTTACTACTTTTAACCATTCAGACCACTCTTTTCTACAAGAATAATTCTTTCGTTCACAAATCATAATTGCCGCCTTTTGAGAAGGAATGGAATGCCGGCTGCGCCACATCCATCTCCTCACTCGTTTTTTGAACAAGATGGACACTTATCACGTGTAACTCCTTTATGACCGCAACCGTAGCAAAAAAATCTTTTTGGGAATCTACAATACCGAAATGAATGACCATGTCGCGAACAATTCCAACACCCTGAAATAATTTTTGTTGGACCTGAAGAACTAGCATGGGTAGGTACTGGAAAAGTTTTATTATTACTTATAGTCTGAACTTGTGGAGCACACGTTTTTTGATTATCAACACGAGCTTCTGATGTAGAAGAATCTTTCAAATAAATAGGGTATTTATTCTTTACTGACGAATTAGCACTATTATGAAATTTAGCTGAGCTAGTCGACTGACTGAAAACTGATTTTTGTTTCAACATCATGGCTTCTTCCAATTTTTTGCATAATTTTATTAACGTAGCTATATCCTCAATATCAGAAAGAGCAAGTTGCGATATGAATTCTGGCAATAAATTTTTCCTAAGTATCCTCACTTTTGTAATTTCCGCTGGGGTATTGGGTAGTCTACTAAATAAACTTTCTACATGAGCAACGAATACAACAATTGGTTCATCCCTCTTTTGACGACGATTTTTTATTGTCTCCCAGATCTCTTCCTCTGAATGAGCAGGCAAAAAATCTTCTTTCAAACGACTCTCAAGGGCTTCCCAATCTTTTAAGGAATCTCTAATACTTCTAAACCACACCAAAGCATTACCAACGAACAGTTCGACGGATGACTCAAACAAGTCTTTATATGATACTTTACGTGATTGTGCCAACTCCTTTATCCTATCCAAAAAGAAATACAGCTGCTTGGGGTCTCCTGAAAATTTAACTGACCAAGAACCAACAGGGATCGGTGGTGTAAAATATGGGAACGTATGCATAGGTGCAGCTACTGCTAACGAGGTTGTGTGACTTGCATCACTTGCACTGCTTGACCCTGGGCTCGGCTTCACCTTCTCGTACAATTCAGCTTCGACAGTAAGGATGGTTGCTAACAATTCCTTTTTAGATAGTTCAGCTTCTTTCACTTTATCAGACGGAAGTCTCATACGTTTAACTCGACATGATACATGGACAAGCCTAGAAAATACTCTTTTAAAGATAGAATCTCCGAATCACCTTCAAATTCTAACACCAAATGTTTTATTGAATCGATGGTAGCATTTATCTCTACATTCTTCCTCAAATTCTACCCTGTATACTGACAGATCTACTAAACAATCAGGTTTCCTACTTCTTTCGCTAACAATCTACCTAGAATTTTCTCTTTTCCATAACCGGCCTAGCACTTTCTATTCCACGGATTTTAATTCATATTCCAGCTCTTCTTTGAGTAAATGAACAATTTGAAATGTTTCAGCCATTTTAAAAAATTTATTATGACAACCTAAAATTATTTTATTTCTTGACCAACTCAATATGACAAAAAAATTTCTTTAATGCGAATCAAACCTGTTGGGACATTCAAATAACTAATGCTTAAAAGACTTGAGGTTCCAGACACGATATAAATCCTATGAAAATTTATAACCAAATTAATTTTGAGTTTACCAACTAAACCAACTCATTAAGGGATATTGAAATAACTTATTTTTACAAATCGAGCACCAACAAAATCGAGCCCCCCACGTTGGGCGCCAGTGAAACATAATTTTTTTCTCTCTATTTGGTTACAAGGCTAGCCTCACGCATAGGCGCCAGTGCAACTTAGTGAAACTTTATGTGGACTTATAATTTTTCTTTATTTAATTTAATTATGGAGTGAGTCAATTAGTGAACAAAACCTCGGTGGACCCACGAGCTTTACTATATTCGCGGCTTAGTCTGGGAATTACCCCAAGGGTGAGCAATGAGTTTGGGCGTGGATATAGGGTGGGCTCGACTACAAACGGGAACAAAAAAACGTAAATGGACGCCACTGCATCTATATAGACAATAAACAAAACTAAAGTATCCTACAGGAAGACGCAGAAACCTATAGGATATAATGATTACCAAAAAAACATACAAATTACAATAAGCACTACCTCTGGAAACCTCTTGGACCTCTGCTCCAGCTTCTGCGATGTCGGACCTGCAAGAAAATGTCACACAAAAAAAATAAAATATAAGACACTGTTTGTGCCTTACAACAACAAAATATTTCGATCTTTATAGATCGATTGGCCTGAATTCAAAATCTCAACAACACCTTACCTATGAAAAAATACTCTACTGGAAATTACTTATTCCGTTTCTATTACCTGGTACTGTTCAACCTTTTCTACATTCAAAATTTTGCTGATCTAATTTGGACAATGTTAATTTCAATTAGTGAAATAAAAAGACGAAGGTATTAATTCAAAGTTTAATTTAAATGTAATTCTATTTTGTTGCAAAAATTATTTATAAAAAATTTAAAATCCATACATAATAAGTTTCAAAATTTCTTAATGTGTTTCTCTATAATCAAAATAATCAGCATAAAGTAAGTTTCAAAAAATCTGTGAATTTGCTTCTCTGCATAGAGAGGTCTTAGCATTTATAAATTATTTAATACAGTCTGGGTTCTTAAACATTCATAAAACAGATCTGTTCTGGCTTACAAAATTTCTCTAAAGAACTTGTTACATAAACAGTTCATATGGCTTAAGCATTATATGAAATTAAAAAAAGTCAGTTCAACATATGTTAGAAGCAGCTTAGGTATTCTACTAATCACATAACATATTGCAAGTAAACATCTTTCAATCAAAAGTGAACTTTACACTTATTTCTATCAATCAACATGTGCATTATATACGTGCTTTGAATAACAACTTTCAATTTATCCAAAGGTTCAAAAATTCCTCTTATAAAAAAATTTAGTTCTGAACAAAAAGCATTTGACCTATTAAATTTCTAGGGTATCATTTTTAAACTGATTTTTTATGTGGGATTAAACATATCTTAAAAAAAATTTGACATTTACATTCTTTAACAAAAGTTTCTTACGATTTGGTAAATGTTAAATCAAAGCTTTGACCGTAATTAGTACGTAAAACTAACTTTCAGTAAACAGTTTTATAAGTACCTGATTGACTTTGTTTCAATTATACAACGGTGATGCTGACGAACGTAATAGATCAACTAAGACACATAACATTCCATCTCCTTAAAATACAGAAAGATACGAAACATGCCCTTACTAGTTGCAATCGCAGGACAGCTTCAAAATAAGCAATTTCACAATACGACCAAATTCCAATTCCATTGTCAAGCGTGTTTCTTAAATGTAATTCTACAATACACAACCAAGTTCCAATATCATCGTCAAACGTGTTTCTTAAATGTGTAATTCTACAATACACAACCAAATTCCAATCTCATCGTCAAACGTGTTTCTTAAATGTGCTAGAGAAATTGAACCATGTATTAGTTTTATACAATGCTGGTTAATTACACAATGCTCACCACTAATGGACTTCCTCACCACGTGTTGTAACTGTGGCTCTAGGTTGTCTGGGCAGCCTCACGAGAGCTCTATCGTGACGCCTCCACGCGGCAACCACTAGCCCTTCCATTATGGTAGAGCTATTCTCAGCTTCCACCTGCAAACAAGGCTCTTCATTTTTCAACGAAGCGCACTTCTTCGTAGTTGCTTGCAAGATGGCTGTGTTCGGTTCCTTGCCAACACCCTAGCTATCGCGTCACATTACGCGCAGGCGTTGTGTTTAACAATTGCACTAGTGGACTTCAGAACGCCTGTAGCTTATGTAACTCAAGTTACGTTCAAGGTATTCGCGGATATCGAAAGCATAGGAGTCCCTATTAAATACTCCTTATAGGTGAAAATAATGTAAACGGAAAGAGGTGTTCTTCCTTATAGTACATTAAATTATTTAACGATTTCACGCTAAATGACAAATTCGTAAAATAACAACAGTTGGAACTGGTTTTCTTTAGAGATATTTAATGTAACAAAAATTTTGTTACAAGTGTTCATAATTACGTTTGTCCTACCATAATGCCGAAAGCACAAATGAGTTTTACATCTGGATAAAGTCTAGCAGGTATTATTATTTATACTACGGATTATACCTACGTACTTATTTAACTCCGCAAAACCTGTGACATAGGTACCTATTAAACAGAAAGGTTTCCAATATTTAAAAAAAAAGCTTTTTTTGTGAAACTGTTGAACCTTGTTATATAACTGTTTGGCAGAGGTAGTAAATTCCTAGTAAATTCCAAAATTCGTTCTTAAGAAAAATACATGTTATGTTGGTGGACCTAAGCTAATTACTGAGAAATTTTTAAGAGCGGAGGTCGAATGGAAGATATTAAAAAATGTTTTTTTAGTGAAACTGTTGTACCACGTTATATGACTGTTTTGCAGAGGTAGTAAATTTTAAAATCCGTTCTTAAGAAAAAGTATATGTTGTGTTGGTGAGCCTAAGCTAATTACTGACAAATTTTGAAGAGCTAAGGTCGTATGGAAGATATTAAAAAAAATGTTTTTTTAGTGAAACTGTTGTACCGTGTTATATAACTGTTTGGCAGAAGAAGTATATTCCAGAATTCGTCCTTACGAAAAATATATGTTGTTTTGGAGGACCTAAGCTAATTGCTGAAATTTTTTGAAAAGTGGAAGTCGTATGTAAGGCATGAAAAAAGCTTTTTTAAGTGATACTCTTGAGCCGTATTATATAAGTGTTCCTCAGAGGAATAAATTTCAAAATCCATTTTTAGGTATGTTGTGTTGGAGGGCCTAAGCTAATTGTTGATAATTTTTATACAGCGGATACGGTATGGAAGGTATTCAAAAGATGCTGTAATGTTAGCAAGTTCTTAGGTACGTTTCTTCAAAAGGTTTGAAAATGTTAAAAAAAAAAGTTAACTTTTGATTGTAATGTTGGACTGTATGTGTAATTATGCATAAAATATTTCTCTCTGCAAGGTGAATAACGAATTTTAATAAAATATTACTTTCTGCCGATATTATTCCTTTATTGTCATATATAGCTACTGCAGAATGATATTTTGGTAATTGAAATACTGAGAGCATATTAATAATCCATAAAGAATATAAGGCAGACTGAAGTAGCGTACAAAATGTACTGATTAATAGGTGTAGTCTATAATTCATGGAGAGAGTAGTAGGTGCGGCCTTACAGAGAGGGGGGTTTGTTGAAATTTAGCGGCCGCTTCGTTACGGTCGGTAACTTCATTGATGTAATAATACCCCTATGCAAAACTAGACTACTTTTCCGAAATACTTATGACAAAGCTAATCCACATAGAATTTCATGGAAACTGCTAACGTATTGTGATAAAATGAAACTATAGAAAACCACAAACCAAATTTATTTTTAAAATCTTTAGTTTGTACATTGGAAGATATCACAACAAGCTACTCAAATTTTCCAACCTGTACCACAGATGTATGAGCAATCCCAACTACAGCTAACTTACTAATGAAAGAACAACTGACCTCTCTCCTCCCTCCCCATCCCCGTTTTTTCACTCTGGGTGTAATAAGATTTTAAAACCGTTTCTGATTTTACTACAAGCAATGTGTGGATGACAGACTCACAATTATAAGGTAGACTTGTAATTGTCACATCAAGTGTTAAAAATGACAACTAAGCACTATAAAAGAATAAAAGCTGTTATTACCCGATATGAACTATATGTCAACTGGAACCAAAAATAAACTACACAATCGTTAGAAATTTTTGCTGAATTTGAGGAATTTTCCATAGCTTTAGAAAGCAAAATCGTAAGCTGCAAAACTGTATGTATAACAGAAACTTTACTGAAATGTTCCAAACCCTTATTAGGAAACTGATTCAACGTTGAAGTTACCTGACCTCTGATTTTTGTTATACGTTCTCTAGATTATGATTACATAGTAGCCTGACGTTTTGCCAAAAATCGGTTAGCTTCTGTTTAAAACTAGCTTGCACAATTTTGCAAATTGTTGTTTCTGCAATCAATTGGAAGATGCTTAGCACATTATAACAACCTGCCCTAAAGTAAACGAATTTTGGGCTTTTGTGGAAAGACTAGTGAAAATATAACAAATAAGAAGAATCTATCGATTAGGGATAAGTGTTATGAAGTGAACCTTAATACTAATTCAGGATATTTAACAAACAACTTGACAATTCACCTAAAAAGTACAATGTACCAGGTTATCCTAGATGCCATTAGAAACCAAATACAGTACCAAGCCTCTGTAACAGTATACAAAAAGCGGCTGAAATTAAGAATGCTCAAAGAATTTATATGACACGAGCAGAAATCTACAAGTACATTTACAGATACATGGGCTATCGAAGATACTATGCTGGATAGAAAATCACAGAAACATTACAACTCAATTAAAGTGTACCACGGTATTATAGTGAAGCGGTTCTTCTTTCCAAAACTACCATCATCTATCCTAACAGTATTATTGTTTAGAGTAATCCACATGAATCTTTATTATACTATCAAACTATACACATTATGACGAACATAGCTTTTTCATGGACAAATGTTTTTGTAACGTCATTTATATGGTAACCGTGCTAGTGCTTGAGAATGCCTAATTCCGCAATATATTATGTGCCGATCTTTCTTAATCAACTCACTCATAGTGTGAATGTTTACAAGTTCAACAGCCGATTTTGGACAAGTCAAGTGTATTATTATATACTGAAATGTCGGTCCATATTTGGAGATGTACTAGAACACCGGGATAAGGCATCTGGGAAAGTTTAAGGAATTTTAAAAGTGCTGTTAATTTAACAACATATAACTACTGCTATTATCATTAGATACATAAAAAATTAAGAAACAATGGTCTATTTTTTTAAATCTTATGCAAGTTTTTTGTGTAAAATTTATATCAACTAGTTAGTTAGTTAGGTCAATATTTCGTCTTTTATTCGTATGTGTTTTATGATTTTCTGATAATTGAAAATAAGTTTATCAATTAAATAACAGCTAAACCTGCAATAGATTTTCTTTCTTTATTAATTCACAAGGAGAAACATTTTCTTCAGAATAAGTTGACAAAATCACTAATGTAATAAAACTGTATAATTCTAATAAATTATAATACGTACCTTATCTAACGAAGGTGTTTTGTAGGAAATCCACCACAGTATATTGCAAAACTAGATCAACATGATGGTTTTTGCTGTAGTAATTACGATTAATTATAAAAAGATTTGTAAATTAAACAGGTTTTGAAGAAGTAATTAGATATAAAAAACTAATTAAAATGAATGGAATCTATTGGGTGGGACAGTCTGTAAAAAAACTGTAGGTAATAAATGTTTCTTGAATACACAATTAAAATATTTGTTATTAAAATAAAACTAAATTTGAAAATTCTTATTAATAGTAGAGCTCAAACACTTTATATATTGCAAGTTTCGAGTATTTAACCTTTAAATTTAATATTTAAGATACTGCATTTAGCTGAAAAAGCTAAATCTGCAGCTTAAGCTGCATTGCTGTCCTAATTCTCTACTATACACATACAATTTAAAACATGCTAACTTTTAGTAATTAGTTAATAATAAACAAAGACCATGGGGTATAATGCAATCATAGGTTAGCTAAGGTATACGATACTGCCATTCGGAAGTTTGATGTTATTTTACTGCAAGTGTATATGTAGTCTAAGAAAAAATTAGAAGTCTGATCATTAATACACATAAAATGAGTTAACTATGACAACACAGCATTTATTTGAAATGTGATGTCATCCCATATTTATCGTGAATAAGGTATATACTAGTTTATTCTACTACAATTCTGTGTTGTATTTCTTGCAAATTATTTCCAGGAATTTCGAATATTCAGTTTTCTGAGTAAGGAACGTAGAATAGTCTATAATAGACGATTCAGGTTACCTTGGAGAAGCCTGGACTTCTATATGCAAACCTTTCAGCCGGTTAAGGAAACATGCAGAAAAGCTGTAGTTTCTCATGTTGTATGTGTTGTTGCATCATCTTTATGAAATGGTCATGTTGAAATTAATCTACTGTAATTGTTGAACAAACGCATTCAAAATATTTCTGTAGTTCTGCATTGATTGTGAAGTTGAAAAAATAGGATCAGTTATTCCTTGTTGTTGAGAACTTTTGATAACCGTTTGGCAGTTTTGGAGAATTTGTTAAGGAAATCGTGCAGACAAGAAAGAAAGCAGCAAAGTAAATAGAGAAACTTGCCTACACCGAATACCGCAATAAAACCAGGGACAGAATGGTAGAATCGAACTCTAAAAGAATTAGAGTTTGGGCTAGCTCAAAAACGTCGTAGAGTTGGGTGGATGATATCGAAAGAAAAAATTGGAAACCTCGGTAAAAAAAACTATATTACAACTTGTAAGTAAAACATACAGCTCCAAAAGAATATTTACAAACGTCAGAAACACATTTACGTAATCTTTCGTTACAAGGTGATGTACACAAAGCGTCAATTTACATATAGTACAGTATAAACCTAAACATTTTAAAATATCGAAATAAAATCTTATTATCTAAATGCAAGAATACTTACAACATGTTCTAGCCATAAATATGTACAAGAAATAATACAGTAAGATCTGCTAGAATAATACAGTAATACAGATTTAAGAACGTAATATTAAAATTTAAGCAGCAAGTAGTTGACGTTAACATTAATTTATACAGAAAAGTAAACAGTAGAAAGTGCTTTTACGCAAACTTTAAGCATAATGCATATAATCGTTTGCATTGTGAGCGTGCAATTTGTAACGCACGTCTGCAATTTGCACCTTTAGCTATCTTCTCTCTGGTACCATCTTAGAATGAGGAAATGCGGCTGCATTTGTCTACGACTGGATGCTGGAACCACCAACTTAACTATATTAGCACAAAACGCATTTTGAAAGCGCGACTTTGCAACGCTCAAAGGACGTTGTATAACAGAAGAATCGTATAAAAGCGACGAAATAAGTAAGAGAGGTTTTCAAAGGTTGAACTTTTATTTATGCAATTTTGAGAACGGTGGGGGTACGTAACGAATAACCATTCCCACCGATATTGGTGTAAAATATTCTGCAAAAGCAAACAAAAATATACTCCAGACAACCGCGAAACTTTTCTAGAATGCTAGCAATAAAGAAGACAAAATACGATAATTAATTCTATTGAATTTCGTTTTTCGCATGGGAAAGCAAAATATATTTTAAAACATCTAAGCGATTTATGCAACCATGTACACGACCAAGCAAAATCAGTTGCCTGACTTTTAGAAATGAATAAAGGTTTGTATTATTATCGATCCACGCTACGAGGATACCGTGAATGACTTTCATTAGGAGGAACGATTGTATTAACCATAAAACTTGAGCGAGCTCAATGCCTGCAAATATAACGAAGTTTTTATACAAAGCAATTGTTTTCGAACATGTTTTCGTAGAATACACTACTGAAAATAATCAGCACGTATTTCAAGGAAGGAGAAAATATTAGTGTTTAGGAGAAGCGGATGCTTGCTTGTTTTAACGAATTTACTATTGGAAATATTAAGTAGCAGTTAGAATGTGTTACAGGGAATTGATAAGGCGAGATTTTAGCTTTTAGATGTGGTTTTACGACCAGCAAACATTTTAATGAATTTATAAATGGTTTAATACGTATTTATTGAACTTGTCAAGCTTGTAGAATTTGAGAATAATATAAAAAGGGTCTAGATTGGCGTTTTTAATTAAGGTAGCTGCAAATGAATGCCGAATCACTCCATTTGGAAAAGTTACCATAACCCATTTCCCCCCTGGCAAAATAAAATGTCAGGTTAGGAAGCAGAAGCAACGAAGCAGGCAGCACCGTAATAGTATAAAGCAAAAGAAAATTCGTTTTAGAAAATTCTAAGAAAAGCAAAAAACCAACAAAAAATAACTTATACCCGGCTTGAAAGACCAATATACACTAATAGAATGAACCAAAAGAAAATTTGCTTAAGAAAACAACAATAAACACGACAAAAATCAACCAGAGTTTTAATCCAGCCCAAAGGACCAGTATACTGGACCAAATTTAGAAAGGATATAAGAAAAGGAAAAGTAGAAGGTAGCAATCATCAAGGACAAAGATGGAATGGCCTAACACTGAAAAAAGTCCTTGAAGAACGGATATCTCTAATAAAGAAACAATAAAGTTTTCAACCTCAAGAAGAGAAGTTGGTTTCTTGCGAAAAACCAAAAAGTAAGAAAAGGAATGAGGAGCAAAACCAATAGTACGAGCCAAAACAAGACAAAAATTGTCAAGCCTCATAGTAAGCAAGGGAATAACAAAATGCTGGATATAAAAAAATTGAAGTACTTCAAGCTGTGGTAACAAAGAATCGCATTAAACGAAGAACCAAAGAAAAGAATAGCTAACTATGCCGAAAGTCGACTGTCATGGTTTCTGAAGAAAAGAAAAAGTTCTAGAAAGCACGTACCACAGGAAGTGTATCGAAAAATTCTCTAAAATCTGTATGAAGCCCAATAGTAAGCAAACCAGCAGAAGGATAGGGAAAGGAAGGTGGACCAAAAGGAACTGAGAAGTAAAACTAAAACTAAAAACCTCAAGGAAACAGAACCAAAACTGCAAGAAGAGGACAAAACAAAAAAATCAAGAACAAAAGGAAATGTGTGTGATGTGTTGGACTGCTTCAGTCGCCTCTTATGACAGGCAGGTCTTACCTCGGGACTATTCTAATCTGGACCTACATGGAGTTGTGTACAAGGAGAGAACGAAAAAAAAAGAGAACCGAGCAGAAATGTGTGTGCAAGAAGTGTGTATGTGTTGGACCACTTTAGTCGCCTCTTACGACAGGCTGTCTTACCTGGGACTATTCTAATCTGGATCCACACACGGTTGGGTGAGTAGTATGCGGGTGGACCAATGAGAAGAGAACAAGACCAATAAAGTGAAAAAACTAATTAGAGCAAGAATATTATTTGGAAAACCAGAAAACGTAGTCTAAAAATCAAGTCTTAAAGAAGGGCAGAGTCAACATAGAAATGTGGGAACACAGAGGACTTATAATGCTTAAAACGTTTGCGTTGCTAGAAGGAAAACAAAGCAAGATCAAGAACATTCTACACTCTACACTTTCTGATTCTGAATCGGCATAGAATATTTTCTGCCGTTTATTTCTTTTGTTAACCGGTTTCGTTGGCTGAGTTACCGGGGGGAATTGGTTGGGTAGTTTTCTACAAAACAGAATCAACAGGGGGTGTAGTAGTTGTAGTACACGGGTGAGGAGGTGGTGGCAATGGTGGAAGTAGTATTGGTGATTGTGACTTAGAAAAGTCATCATTCGTCATGGAAGAAAGCCGTTTGCTTTTAGTTTTGGTTGTAGCAGAACCAACGTTAGAAAAAGGAACAGCCTTGGCTCAACCTCACACGAACAAACAGAATCAGGTAGAACTTCGTCAATGTTAGATAAAAAGGTAGAATCGGATAAAATTTCATCGACCTTAGATAAAGAAACAGAATTAAGTAGAATTTCATCAATGTTAGATGAAAGAACAGGCAAGTAGAATTTTATCAACATTAGATAAAGAAGCAGAATCAGGAGGAACTTCATCAAAAAGAGCAGCATCAGGTTGCACTTCGTCAGCATTAGAAAAAGGAGTAAAAACAAGTAACGTTTCATCAATGTCCGATAAAGGAGTAGAAGCAGGCAAAACTTCATTGACAACAGCAGATAAAGAAACAGGAACAAGTAAAATTTTTACAACAGCAACAGGTATGATACAGGTTCATTTACTTCAACAGGACCTTCTTTGACAGAATTAGAAGTTATCGCCATTTCAGCTACATCTGCTATTACAGAAACGACGGGAATTTCTTGAGTAGAATCATTTAAGAAAGCAGGAACAAACCGTAAGTTACTGATTTGAAGTATGGGCTCCAATGGTGGAGGAACCACAGTCTGAGGTGTTTCTCTGTATATGCCCCCTATCGAATTTTCTGCCATGGTACCTTTCAGGTTCATTGCTTTTTTGAAATCTAGATGAATTTATGGACTGAATTTTTGGTCTGGTTTCCATCCTTTGTGGTTGACCCATCTCATCATACCGTTGAAGATACTCAAAAAATACATCTCTATGTACATTATTTTATAAGGCGATACATTGCCTTACCTCTGTTTCGAAGTGTCCTGCTAAATCTTTGATAATTTGTTTGTCCTCTAAAGGAGGATCAAGTTGTTTGGCAACCACTAAATTTCTTTATGGCATAAAACTCCCTTGTCATGCCAGAATCACTGCTATACTTTACATAAATAAATTGTCTTAAATTGCTGGATTGATTCCCCCCCCCCAAGTTTTTTAAAGAGTTTAAATTACTCTCAATCAGTCAAAATCAAATTTCTGCACCACCTTTTAACATGGACCTCACAATATTTAACTTAGTTTGGTCTTGCCAACTGCCCTGTATCAAAGTTTTCATATTATTTAAAAATGTCTTAGGGTTTAGTTTGTTATCCCCATGAAATTTCGAATGTTATTCCAACGAAACACTAGTTGGACTCCATTGCATAGGTTCCCCAACATGAATATTTTTAACCCTATCTTCTAGATTTTCAACCTTATTGCCCAAGTCTGTTTTAAGATTTCCTAAATCATTTCTAAATGTTTTGAATCCAAATTGACAACTTTCCTCTATTTCGTTTACTTTTTGATCTAAATTTGTAATTTTGCCACTTGTTTCTTTCTCATGTGCGTCCTGATTCGCTTTTATTTGAACAATTTTCTCTTTCATTTCTTCCATGGTTTTGTTTGTTTCTTTTAACCCCCAACTTAGTTTTTACTCATCTTTTTAAATCTCCTTTCATTTTTGTCACTTTCTAATTTTAAGCTTTCCCCCATTTTTGCTACATTCTCTCCAAATTCCGCTTGTAACTACTGAGTGTTTCTGTCAGATCTCTAACTCATTTCCTTGATGCATTTTTCACCCATTTGTTTTATACCTACCTTCATTTCTTTGATGCTTTTCTCACTCATTTCCTGCATATTTCTTTCATTCTTTTCACTCATTTCCTGCATGTATTTATTTAGATTCAGTAGAAGAGGCATCATTCTTTATTCCTAGTCTCTCCAACACTGTTCTTTCTTTACCCCAGGATTTTCCTTTTCGGTTCTTCGAAATAAACGCTTTCTTGAGAACCAATTTCTATTCCTTCAGCTCTCAATCTCTCTTGAACTTCTTTCATTCTAGCAGTCATACCGGAAACCAATCACATATATTACGCAGAGAAAATTTTTACAAAATCCTATGAAACACTTTAATTTTTAGACGACTTAATGGAATCTCTGCTTTGGGACGCCATAAAAGATGCTTTGAATATTTGGGTACAGCCGCCTTGACCAATATAAGGAGCTTCTGTAATATATTTCCATTAAAACTCGTTGTCTTATCTGGTTTATAGTCGACCAGTGCTATCGCATTTCTCGAATCGATGTGCACTTATTTGCGGAAAATAATTAGCTGTTCCTTGCTTATTTACAGATGATTTATGGCTTTGAGCACACTGTCGAAAGAATGCAGTATTTTTGTTTTGTTAACATAAATATATTGAATTCTGAAATTGACTTCTTTGACAGAAAACTACTTTGTATTAAAAATTCGCAATTGTGTTATAAAGTTTTATATGCATAACATTTATTGACATATTTCTAAAGAGGACAAATGCGTTATTTACATTTTAGAAAACTACGTATTTGTATATTTTCGGTGGCTGAAACAATTTGTCTTTCATTGTATTACGTTTATTAAATGATATTCCTAATGCAGATAACTTGACATCGAAGTTATTTAGTATTCTGAAAGTAAGTAAATCCTTAGATTCGTTTTTCAGTCTGTATAAAAGCAATAAAACTTGTTTTAACCCTTTCAATACGGCGATGCATCCTTGTGCATCAAGTATAAGTGCCCACTACGTACGGATGATGCACAAGGGTGAATCATTCTGTTTTATTTGTATATACGATGTATCAAGCTTATGCATCAATTCTAAGCACGGTGGTGGTATCTGAATATTTTAAATTTCAAATGGAAGGGTTTAGGGTGATGCCTACATATTTATTTCTCCCAATACAAACACAGAGGGGGATGATACATTAGTAACAGTTGTGGACTATGAAAGTGCACTTAGTAATTTAGTAGAGTTCTGTCTGTTGTAGGTTTGTAACCGTTTGATTTAATTTTTTAAATTCGTGCACTTTGTCATCGGAATCCGAGTGTAGCGATATTGATATGCAAGATGAAGAGTATATTGTGTCAGAAAGTAGTTTGAGTTCTGATGAAGTTTATTCTAACACCGATGAATTGGAGGCTGAAGAACCTCTTCAATTTGGCGATTGGAAAGTAATTTCTAATCCATTCGAAGATAAAAGAACAACGGTAGTTTATAAAACTAACTTCGATTACGACTTTCATCCAGCTCTTGAAAGAATCGAAAACTCTGCACAATTTGATCCACCTTTCTAAGGAGCAACAAAAGAGAAAGTGTTGGGTGTGCTATAATACAAATAAAATTACAAAGTTTACATATTTGTTTTGTTCTGCTTGTGACAAACCGTTTTGTGCCAAAGAACATTTTGAACAATATCACTGCAAGTTTGAAATAATATAATTGTATATATATTTTTATTGTTTTTATGTTTTTTATTTTTCTGTGTTTATATAAAATAAATCTTTCAAATTTTTCACAATACATAAATGTTGTAGTATTCATTTTCATCAAGTGTTTTAATTACTACCGAACGCAGTAGGCATATTCGTACATCAGAGCATATCTGGACATTCAGGTTTATCTAGCATTCTTCCAACCGGCGCGAAGGGGTTAACAAAACAATAGCTTAATTATTTCACAAGGGGAGGAATATATATATATATATATATATATATATATATATATATATATATACAGGGTGTTTTAAAATTGCACGGCACTATTTTAAGGGAGTGTTTTTTAGCACAAAATAAACATAAAACTTCTAATAAACATATGCCCTAAAATGTACCCCTATGGAGTTATAACCCCTTTAAGGGGGCTAGGTGAAATTGAGTTTTTTTAATTATCTGAAGAACCACAAAAGATATTTTATTCAGATTTTTGTTGCTTACCCATGTTCTTATGCCGAATAAGATAGGCTTATCCATTTTTCGATAATAAGATTAGGAGCGTCCCATTCGGGGGGAGGGAGGCGATCACGTTTAACCCTGTAATTTTTTTGTGTGTAAGCTTTTATAAATTATAATGCCAGAATTAAAATCTTTTGACATTTCTGAGTAAAAAAATCACTCCTGTTTGAAGTCGATATCTGTAGCCATTTTCGAGTTAATTGAGGTGAAGCATTTAGGATGCCCTATGATACATACCTTATTCGTTTAGTTTTAATGTGAACTTCCCATATGTATAGGTATAAACCTAATAAACATATGCCTTCAATATCTCCGTAGCAACTTGGCATATGTATAAACTATAATAAATATGTCTCAAATTAATCAATGTATTACTTAGATGTTGAAGACTAAAGCTAAATGTCAAAATGCGATGTTAATCAAATAGCCTTGGATATTAGAAGCTCTACATTATAACAGTTGCATATCGTTTATTTGTTTGTTGATTTGTTTGATCTACTATGTATTACCTTTGTTATGTTTAAACACTGTGTAAGTTACTAATATGTGTTACTAGTTCTGTTAGTTTTTGTGTAAATTGGTACTTTGAAGACACTTTAATTTGTTGTATCATGGGAGACTCCACAAACTTGTTCACATTTGCAGAACAAACAGACATGCTGTTAGTTTATGGTGAAGTACAGAGAAATGGCACTGCTGCAGTTCGCAGATACCAAGAACAATTTCCAACTAGAAGGATACCAAATCGTAAAACATTTCAATCCATTGAAACACATCTTAGGGAAACTGGCACGCTAAAACCTACACGAGTAAATGCTGGTTGACAAAGATTTCGACGAGATGTAAATGTTGAAGAACAAATACTCAATGCTGTTCAGTTATCTCCTAGTACTAGCTCCAGAAGATTGTTTCTTCGTTTTGGTGTTTCATCTGCAAGCGTTTGGCGAACATTGCACGAGCAGCAACTGTACCCATTTCACGTGACATCTGTGCAAGATTTGTTACCGCAAGATTACATCAAACGAACCATTTTTCGCTGTGGTTAATTCGAAAATGCACACGACATCGTAACTTCTTGACCCGCTTGCTAGTGACTGATGAATCTACCTTTACAAGAAATGGAATTACCAATTTTTGCAATACCCATACTTGGGATGAAGAAAACCCCCATACCACTGTCACAAATCATTATCAGCATACATTTTCTTTAAATGTCTGGTGTTGACTTCTTAGTAACAATCTCATCGGCCCCTTCTTTTTTCCACGAAGACTTTCAGGAGTGTTTTATTTGAATTTTCTGCAAAATAATCTTTATGAGCTGTTAGAGGATATTCCAATTCCCGATAGATGTGGGATTTGGTTTATGCATGACGGTGGCCCAGCCCACTTCTCTCATATTGTCACTGACTATTTAAACGCAGAATATGGTAACCGATGGATTGGCCGAAATGGACTTGTTAAATGGCCACCTCGATCTCCCGATCTAACACCGTTAGATTATTTTGTTTGGGGTTGGATGAAGACTATAGTTTATTCTAAGCCTATCTACACGCAAGAGGAGTTAAAGAATCGGATCGTGGAGGCTGCTGATCTATTAAGAATTGTCCTGATGTTATAAGACTTGCCAGAGAGCAATGGATTCGCCGTGCTGGATGCTGCATACAACAAAATGGTGGGCATTTTGAACAGTTACTTTAAATGTTTAATTGTAATAAATATTTTCAACTCTCAACATCTATGTAGGTATGTAAAGTATCATTGGGCATCTTGAATGCTTCACCCCAATTAACTCGAAAACGGCTACAGATATCGACTTCAAACAAGAGTGACTTTTTTACTCAGAAATGTCAAAACATTTTAATTCTGGCATTATAATTTATAAAAGCTTACACACAAAAAATTACAGGGTTAAACGTGATCCCCCCCGATGGGACGCTTCTGATCTTATTATCGAAAAATGGATAAGCCCATCTTATTTGGCATAAAAACATGGGTAGGCAACAAAAATCTGAATAAAATATTTTTTGTGGTTCTTCAGATAATTAAAAAAACTCAATTTCACCCAGCCCCCTTAAAGGGGTTATAACTTCATAGGGGTACATTTTAGGGCATACGTTTCTTAGAAGTTTTATGTTTATTTTGTGCTAAAGAACACTCCCTTAAAATAGTGCCGTGCAATTTTGAAACACCCTGTATATATAACAAATAATACACATGAAGTTTGTCAAAAAGTTTTGGGATATAGTCCAATAATAAAACAGTTGAATCAATAATTTAACCAAAATTTTGACATTTTGGTAGACTTTTCTATCTTTATCAAAAGCTAAAATGGAAAACCACATGAGTAAAAATTAACAAGACGCAAATAACTTACTATGATTTACATATTTTGTAAAAATATCAAAGAAAATCTATAGGATCTACATAATAAAACTAGGTGGATAATTACCACATTAAAAAGTGCCAGAAGGGCACGTCTTGTAGTTGTGACAGTTGAAAACGGAAAGAACGAATCTAACATAATATCTTATTAAAAATTAACGAATCGTTTCACTTAAATTTTGACCACATTTGCCATATATAACTGTTGGTTCAAAAAGTCGCAATTATTTATTTTTTGAGGAACCATTTCAATTAATTCAGTCTGACAGGTATGATGCAGAACAAATGAGTAAGCATTATCAAAATCACAGCCAGCTGTGATATCGAAAAGAGTTGATGCCCGTTGCTACAGGATTGTCTCTAAGGATGCATATACATTAATGCATTTTTGAAGGCTTATTTTTGATTTTAGGTGTAGGGATATGTTATATTGAAAAATAGCCTTTTAAAAGAGCTATCTGGTTCAATAGTTATAAACACCTCTTTCTATTTAAAAAAAAGTAACCTTGTATTTTTCTGAAAAAATACTGAAAAATTTTCAGATTTGTCTCTAGAAATGTATATCCCCCTTTGTCAGTTATAGATTTTATCTGAATGCTCTTTTCTATACTTTATGCTTTTTAAATTAAATGCATTGGTTGATTTAAAAATTGCTCCCTGTATATAAATTGCCATCTAGTATCTAACCACAGACAATAGATCTTGCAGTTGTTTCAAATTTATATTGTAACAATTTCCAAATCCTAAATGCAGTATGTATTTGTTTGACTGTTTTTGAAAATTGTTCGACGAATATATATATATATATATATATATATATATATTCGTCGAACAATTTTCAATATATATATATATATATATATATATATATATAAATAATTCAAAACATCTCATGATTGTCAATAATTTTAATCATGAGGAATATAAAAATAATAGCTGCAATAGAAAATTTACAATCTGTACATCTTATACATATTGGTTATTGGCGCAATAATACATTTTCCTATAACTTTTGGAAAAAATTACCAGTTGCTCTTAATTATTGCAGTATTTAATCAGGGTAATTTTCTAATTTGCTGGTGTTGTAATTAATGCAATTGCTTTGAAATAGAGAACTGCACTTAATTATTTTCCAGCATTACCAGTATAGATGTACTTGACATAATTTGTCTTAAAAGGTAATTTAAATCGAATAATTATGGAGTCTTGTGTGGAAATGCTCTAGCTTTTTTGTCTATATATGGCATACACATATATTATTAATACTGATATAACAGCATACTTCTTAATTTACAATTAAAATTTTATATAACAGATGGTTTTCGAAATAAATGAAAAATTGACTTTGTTCTCTATATAATATACTTTGAGTACTGTTTTCACATTTAATAATCTGCCAACATTCATCCTTGTAATAAAAGAATTGTTTTAAGGCTAATACATTTATACAGGGTTACTGGTAACTTTATACATTTTTTTATAGGTACTTGCACAACTTAGTTGCAATAATTCAATTCTGTAGAGCCTTATGCAAAAGTAAATAGTTTTCAAGATTTTCTAAAATTTTATTTTTGTGTAAAACTCAAATTTGGTCAAATAAAAGTTATTTAAATTCAAATACTATTAGATTAACGAATTAATTTAATTTTAAGAGTTAACACTATGATATACCATTCTTAAAAATTTGGAGATAACAAGAGTTGAACGATATTTAAGTTATGCACCTTTAAAAGTATATTGTAATGAAAACTCTATTTGCAATAACAACAGTACTTTATTTACACACTGATTATACAAGCCTTTTCAACACATCGTAGTTACAATACAATTTGCTAAAAGCTCTCACAACAATTTATTTTCAGAACTAATTGCTAACAGTACAAATTTTATCTTCTTAACACTACGATGCTTTTATATTACTATTGAAGCTCTATAATTAAATATCCAAGCACTAATTATTAATTTATATTATCACTGCAATAACTTATTGCAACACTAATTTATATTGACAGTCATTTATACCATATCTTTCAAAGCTTTAAACTAGAACATATTGTAGTTGAAGTTTTAATCAGAACTTATATCAAAGTTTCAATTAGAACTGACTTTTAAACATCTTAATGGCTATTTATTTCTATTAAATTGCTCTAGTTATTTTGAGAATACATCAGAAATTATGCAAATAACATTCTCGAGATTTCTTGTTGTATTCTAAATAATCCTTAAATGTAAAACCCTTGTGCCAGTCAGCCAAGTTCATCCGAAAGGTGTAACGCTGCAGAAGCCATCAGTCATCCTTTGTGTAGAAACGCCTCGTTTATGTTCTAATGTAATTATTCTGATCACAGGCAGACCAATTGGAAATACACTGCCCGTCTCTTAAAGCTGTGATCCCGACGTTGGAATTCCCTGTAACGGTAAGGACAGTCGAAACCATTTCTGCAATTCCTATATTGATAAGAGATAGCAATCAACACTTTTCATAGCGGACACCGTACTATTTGGATTGTAACTACATGCCAAAATCTGGACCCCGTTGTCTGGAACAGTACCTCTAGCATACTTGGAACCTCTTTCCAGTCCAACTCATCGAGATCACAACCGATCCTGGATACTGCCAACTTCTTGTCTTCGAATTCGATCATCTGACCATTGAGGTTTACTAAAGGCTTCCACATACTGGTAATTCGTTTTAGCAGAAGGCTCGTGCTTAGTCATCAAGTAGTAGACAACTTGTCAGTTTTTTAACCGTATGGTCTTTCCAACCTCTGGTTGTTGTCGGCGAAGTTGATCTAGACCACCAAATTTATTTTTAAACACCCGAGTAAGTCCTCGGGACGTATCAAGGTCTGCTGCTACGCAATGTGCCAGGAAGTATTCCGATGGTACATCAAATAGATCAACTTGAATTTCTTTCGTGACCTCAAATTTAACTTTGCCTGTGCTGCCGTACCGAGATATGAACTGATCATTGATCATAGCTCGGTGCAAACCTTTGTTTATCTTTACGAAAGTAACTGTTTATTAGTTTCACTGCTTGCCGTTCTTCGGCATTACAGACATCATCGCTTTCATAGGGTACCAATCGTATAATGTGCATCACTATTGTTCTTCCTTTTGGTAGCTTACAAATTTGATATACTACATCATTACGTCTTTTTACAACTTCGTAAAAACCCTCCCAATGTATTTGTAACTGTGGCAACAGTTCACGCCTTCCTCTGGAGTTGTATATGCAGGCATGGTGGCCTTCTTAAAAACCATATCGGGTCTTCATCCAATCGCTTGTGATCTGGATATTTTTTCTAACATCACCATGGATGTCATGCATCTTGCACTTCTTGACGTAGCTCTTGCCAACGATGTCATCTCCAGGCTTACAGCACATGCAGGTGTCTGTCCAATGCTCTCATGAACTGAAGACCGGTAAGCCAATAAAAATAGATATAAATATTGGTTCCAGTCTCTGATGTTGGGATACTACTTTGGAAAGGTACTTGCCCAAGGTGCAGTTCATGCGTTGTACCATACCATCCAATTACGAGTGCAATGGTGTTGATCGAGTCTTCCTCATCTCCAGCAACCATCAAACTCCAAGTATCGCACTAAGATTTCATTCTCTACTTTCAGGGAATCCCATTGTGCCCAGTACGACTTCAGAGTACTACTCAATGGGCTAATGTCCTGCCAAGATAGAGAACGTTCTCATCTGGCTTTCTAACCCAGAATGACACCTAGGTCTTTGTCATTCTCCGGTTCCGTTCGCATCTGTAGAAGCTGCCAGTCATCATTGATCATGGTAGTCTGATCAAGTAGATTACATTTTTTTCTAACTGTGGGCAATGGCTACAATCTTCGGAGTAGGGCCTTCTTGAAAGCGCACCTGCATAACGATGACTTGTACCAGCATGGTTTTCCGTGTCAATGTCATACTCCTGCAACCCTTCTATTCATCTGGCTACTTGCCCTTCAGAGTTACTAAACTGTAATAGCCACTTCAGGGCGTCGTGGTCGGTTCTTAGGTGAAAATTTCTCCCTTATAGATACTTATAAAAGTGTTGTACGGATCTCACCATAGCCAACAGATACCATTTTGTAACGCAATAATTCCGTTTCAGTTTAGTAGCCAATGACTTTCTTCCCGCTTTGCTTCTAAGACAGTACATTTTCGATGACAACATTGCTTTCATCTGTATCTAGAATAAATTTGCCTTCCGATAGAGGATAGCTTAAGATTGGAGCTGCTGTCAATAAATGCCTTAGTTGTTAGAACGCATTTTGACAATCACCATCCCAGATGTAATCACGCCCATCTTTGGTCAACTTGGTCAATGTCTTGGCTATATTTGCAAACCCAGAAATGAGTCTTCTATAGTAAGTGCACAACCTCAGAAACCTACGTAACTGATGTTTGTTTTTTGACATTGACCACGCTTGCACTGTCTTAACCTTTTCCGGATTAGACTTGACTCTGGTGCGTGAAACTGCGTACTCTAGGTATTTTACCTCTTTGCCTAGTAGATGATATTTCTTTTGGACTCAGCTTCAGGTTGGCTTCTCTGAGCCTTTGAAACACTTTTTGCAAATTTTCAAGTGTTCCCCAAACCACTCTCCAATTATAATCACCTCATCTAGGTATACAAGACACATTTTCCACGATCGCCCATGCAAGATGTTATCCATTAAACGCTCGAAGGTGGCAGGAGTGCTGAAAAGCCCAAATGGCATGATTTTAAATTGCCACAGACCAGTGCCAATAGGGAAAGCTGTCTTTTCCCGATTTCTAGGTTCCATATACACTTGCCAGTAGTCACTTTTCAAATCAAAGTTTGAGAACCATCGCAACCCTGAAAGTGTATCTAGAGTATCCTCAGTCCTTGAAAGTGGGTAACTAACCTTTTAGGTCACGTCATTCAATTGTCTGTAGTCCGTAAAAAATCTTTTTGACCTGTACTCCTTAACAAGCACAACAGCGGATGCTCAAGGGTTATCAGAGTGCGCAATCACTCCTTGCTCCTCCATACCCCTAATTATTTTCTCCGTTTCCTCTCGTTTGGCCAATGGACGTCTTCTTGGCTGCTGTCTTATTAGCAGTGCATCTCCTAATTTTATGCTTGACTACTGCAGTCTTTCCTAATCGACCGCCCTTGATTGCGAATACGTCAGAGTAACGCTGGATCAAATTTTAAGTCCTGCCAGTTGTTGTTCAAGATTCTGGCAATAAACTGCATGTCGTTCAATAACTTCGAGGTACATTGTTTGGTCGGCAGCTGCTTAACGTTACTGGTGTTCCCCGTTACGTGAACAACCCAAGAACATCACCCAACTGTGACATTATTTTTGAATCCAACGTCACAGTTTTTGACATTTAGACTCCTAACAGGTACAATGCCTAGCACTTTTGTCAAGCTTTTCCCACAAGTACGCTGTTCCCAAGAGAGCATCAGATCTGATAATCATGTACATATTGTAATTTAAATCATTTTACAATGGTCATTGCTGAAAATTCTAAGTGCAAATAAATTTAATCAATTAGCACAAGATTATGATGCTTAACAATGGGTGCCGCGTTTTACGGACTACAACATGGAGGCTCGGGACTTAGCCATAGTAGAAAATGTGGTTACCAAAACAATTAATAGATTCATTTGGGGTCCAGCAAAAGTTACTTATGCTTAACCACTAGTAGTTGGCGGCGACCTTTGGATTGGTCTGGCACAGGTCCTGGCTGGACGGTCAAAAGGCGTTGGCTCCAGGCTAATATGGTACGGGATTCATCGGCTTCAATATTACAAACTGGTTGTCTCATTATCGGGGTTGTTACCCTACAGGGAGTTTGCGTTGTAATAAAAATTGATTAAGAAACTTAAAATTTTTGGGACAGCAAGTCTCACCATCAACGACTTTCCAACCTGCTTGCCTCTAAGGTGTTGTGGAAGTGAGCGGATTTAGAAAATGACTTGCCAGGACAGTTCAAGTGCAGGAAGTCATAAAAACAAAATTTTTAATGCCCACGTGCCGTGTGTATGATGCAAACTATGAGGTATATCTTGAACGCTAAGGTGTTTGTTTACACAGGCTTTTTGTAGATTAAATAGTTATTTATGACTTTACAAACCAGATTTCACAACAGCTGGATTATTTTCTGCAAGATTGTGGGTACGAAATGTCGAACTTAGTCTTGTAGTTGAATCAAATTAAAAAATAACGAGTCTATTGTTTTCCATATGGGATCAAGGACTTATTAAAAATGGAGGATCGACCTAATGTTGTAAATAAATGTAACGCCACAGGCGCTATCAATCATGCTTTGTGCACAAACGCCTCGTGTCATTTTAATGTAATTATTCTGGTCTCAGGCAGACCGATCGCGCTACAATATAATGAAAGATAAGGCGGAAATTTCTTTTCAAAATCAGCATGTATTCGGCGAATAAGTTAAATTTCTTGAATAGCTGTGTGTACCAATTCCACTGCTGTTGTTGTCAACTGGGATGTCAGAATAGTACATTGAAGAGAGTGGGCCGTTACGCGGCAAATTACATTAGTAACAAAAGGGCTCTTCAAATGACTATGTCTGCTAAAGTAAAAAAAGGATTAATGGTAATTGTAGTTTATTTCACATCTGCTACTGTTATGGTACTCTATTGATGACTTACAAGACTTTTTAAATCACGAACTAGAATAAACCCCGTCGATATTCGACGGCTATTTTAGCATAAATGTAACAATCTTTATAACAGTTTAAACCACTACTAATACTTAATTGGAAATGACCGATTACTTCGTCATACTTTGTTTGAAATCGGAAGCATTCTAAATACCGTCGAAATTCGACGGCAAGACATTGTAATGACCGCTACAAATATCACCTGCAAAGATTGTAAACAGTGTTGCCAACTACATATTCAAAAATGTGATTGTGGTCGTCATTATGTTTTTGAATAAGTATTTCGAAAACAACTACTCTATGCAATTTTACATCATCAGCGTATTCTCCATCTAAAGACACCCGATAGAAATAAACTTCAATGTTATAAGTACCTCAATCTCAATTGATCATACACACAACATGTTTTGTTTTCATACACGCACATCGCACATTCGCCTTCTCATTAAGAGTATACTTCGTCAAACTTCGTTTCAAATAGGTAGAATTCGCTCTATGTGTTTAATATGAACGATTACGTTTAATATAATGACAACATCAAACTTCGTTATCACCAATAATATTACGCTTTTGTAAAAAAAAATGCCTACTGCGGGCACATTTACGAATAATGAGCTTTATTGTGGTACTCGAATGATAAAAATCCGTTCAGTACTTTTCTCAAACAAAGCGTTACAAGAAACGACTTAGTGTTTTAAATATATTGGATCCCTTGAATTGATAAAAACTGCAATAAATTTAATAGTATTTTTCAAAGAACAGTTGTTATTTTGGTGAAAGTTTCGTAAAGAAAATAGTTGCTGTGTCCATAAAAGCACATAGTCTTTTATTACTCGTCTAAACAGTATAACTCCTGGCACTAGTTTCTCCAGGACTCTGATAAAAAAATATTGCGAGTTTTTTGACGAATCTGAATACATTCACAGTAAATAAAGTTCATGTAACAATTATCCTAGTGATTCCCTTGATAAAGCAGAGCTACTTGTGGATTACTTCAACTCTTAATTTAGTTAAAATGATACATCTACCTTTTGACTGTGAATGACTTAAAAACCATTAATTAATTTTTGACTTAAAAACAATTAATGTAATCAAATATAACTGCTGCCTTTTAAAAAAAAATTATAAAATCTTATTTATCAAACTTTAAAATGACTTTCTTAACACCTTGTATATATTTTTTATATCTTCGGCGTTTTGAGAGTCTTCAATCTATGTGTACAAAGAAAAACTGTACATGTATTTAGTTTCTAGATATTGTAATTTAGATGATTATCTTAAAGTGTTGAATATTTTGAAAAACTGAATCTCAAGAACAGATGGATATTTAGTTGTTTAATACAAGTTTTGTAACGCGTCGTATTACGCTAATAATAAATTAGATGCGACAGAAATAAAATTTAATTTAGAAGGGACAAAATGTATGAACGCGTTTTGTATAAAAGATTTCGTAAATAATCATTCTTAATTAATCTCGATATTGCTATAGTGATGATTCAGATAGGAAAGTACAAATTTATTCTTTTAAGTACATTGTATGGTAAAATGGAAGGACAATGACATTAAAAAACCACAAAGCATCGAAATATGACAAGCACTTGTGTATACATTTTTCACAGATAAGTACAGTGTAATCAACTGTAAGCATGAAAACTTGTGTGGTACCCATACAATAAACCCGAAACATTATATTAACCAGACGCTGACTGAATAAAGTATGATTTACGGTGGGTGTAAATTAGATTTGTTGGACGCAACGGAAAAAGAAATAAAGTCAGTTATATAGGAAATGTTTACTTTAAAACATGAGTTATATAAGGATACGAGAACGTGAGATTGCGGACGGAGGAGGGGCCATATTGTGTGACACCGTAAGACAAGGTAAGTTTGATTAAAAAATTAAGTGAAGTTAGTTTAGAATTTAAAAATGTAGTGAGAAGAGGGAATTTTAGCTTGGAATTCAGCTTAAAGGGATCGAAACTGGGCATGCAGAAAATTATGTGAACTTACTCTTGCACTATGTGAGGTATTTTCAATATATCTGCGGATGGAATTAGTGTCGTTATGACCATTTATTGGGAATAAAATTGAAATTGTTCATTTCGCCATTAAATTGGAATTTTGAGTTGTGTTGTAGCCGTCATTTTAAAATGGAAAAGGGAAAATACTGATGGTTGTTGGAAATCTTGGAATTGAAAAATGAGTACTTTTATATAATACTTTAAAAACAACCTTATGAATTTTTAAATGTCAATTGTTTGTTTTGGTAATGACATTAATTAAGTGAAAATAATTATTTAGTTGGACTAATTAGTGCTATGAAATGCCAGATTTAGTATTGAAATTTAGGATAGTAAAATTATAAAATTCGCTATTTTGGAAAGGACGATGATATAGCACAAAGTTGATATTTAACAGTTTTTCTGAACGATATTGCCAATAATTTGGCGTTTTTATGAATGTCATAGTTAAATAGGAAAGCAGGAAAATTTGGAGTGGCAAATTGTTTTGGTAATGGCTTAGACTTATTTAAGATTTTTGTTCTTTAGGATTTGTTTTAGCAAAACCTGTCCAGATTTGAGGGTAGAGATTTGTTTTTAGGAAAGTATGTTTGTATATGTATTGAAGTTATTTTTATATTAATAGAGGTTAAATTTAGGTTGATTTTTATTTCAATTGATTTAGGAAATAGGTAAAGCCAGTAATTTGTAAAGGATATCCATCTACCCCAGTAATAGTCTTATTTGGAAGGATCATTTTATTTTGAGAAATTTCTTTAATTAGAACCATCTTTAGAATACTAAAACATAGCAGTTTTATGCGGAATAACAGTCTTCCGTATAAAAATGACATTAATAGTATTGTTGTGACAGATTGTTTTGCGCCCGTCGATTTTGACAATAGAGAAACCTTTTAGGGTAAGTGTTAACGTAATATAGAGTTTTTGCATTTAAACCTTGTTATTTACTGTTTTTGTATTTTTTATTTTCTTTTCTTATTTTCCTCTAGGAACCCACTCTCGTACCACGGCAGTTAACCGCCGCATCCTTGTATTATTCGACGTCCCCGCTTCTTCATAGCAAATCAAAATTTAATTCATTTAAAGTTTATTTTACACGTAACAGTTGTTACAGTATTCTGTGCAAACACGAAAGAAAACAGTAAAAGTCAGTAAAGAAAACGTCTACACCGAATACCGCAACAAAACAGGGACGGAATGGTAGAATCGAAATCCAAAAGTATTCTATTTTGGGGCTAGCTCTACAATGTCGTAGAGTGGGGGTGGATGATGCAGAAAGAACACATTGTAAACCTCGGTAACAAAGAACTTTATATTACGCACATGTAGGAAAACATAATCAAAAGAATATTTACACAACAATAAAAAAAACAATAATTTGCGTGATCGTCCTCTATAACCTGATGTACACATAACATAAAAATATAATTATAAACATTTAAAATAGCGAGGATAAAATCTTATTACATAGTACTTATATATCAACATACCAGTATAATGTTTCCATTTCTAAATATGTACAGGAAATAACACAATATTGATGCAGTAAGTAAAAAATTTTGCTGTAGGAAGCGCATCTCGTAACCTTAACATTTTTAAACGGATAGTTGTTACTAGAACCAAAAAAAACAATCAGTAGAAAAGCGCTCTAAACGCATTAAAATTTTAAGTAGTAATTTATAAAATTGAAAACATAATAGGTCGAGTGGTAAGCGTGCGTTAACATCGGTTTGTCATTTATTGCGAAATTAATCAAAAGAATGTCTATCATCCAAAACAGCATTAAAAAATAAGGAATACAGAACTGTACCTTGAACTATCGGCTTCTTGCTGGTATCATCTTAGGATGAAAGAAATTCGGCTGCATTTTTCTATGGGTTGGACGCTGGAACCATCAACTTAACTCATACTAGCACAGAAAGAGTTTTAATAGTGCAACTTTACAACATGTCTTTTCGCTAAGAGGATGTTGTATTCAATTGTCCCGCTTTCAAAGCACGGTCTCTATTTATAAGGAAGGAACCATATATGGGGGTAGATATTTGGCTTTCAAAAATATCGCCGAAGGATCAGGTGTACAGAATTCTCAGACGGCAGCTGCAAAAATCTATAGCTTGCTAATAAGGAAATAACGTATTAACAAAGGATTTTTAAATAAAGGAAAGCAATCCTATTACTTTGAACCACCTGCAGGATAAGCATACCACTTGATGGAGTATAAACTTGGTATAGATAATAAACCCCTTGCAAGTGTTCATTTACTAGGCAGATGAGATGGTTAAGTGGCCTTATCTTTTAAAAGAAAACCGTGCATTTATGTGCAACTGTAATTGAACTGTATAATTTATTTGTAGCGACTTTCTAATGTGAAGTTTTCTAAGCAGCTGCTTGATTTTATAAGGTAACATATTATAGAGATTATACTTGAAAATTTTTATAAATTAACACTAATTTTAAGTGGCAGGAAATCAAGTTTGTTGAACGATAGTTTTTACGATTTGTCAGAAAATTTTAAGGAGTTTTAAATAGAAGTAGTATGAATAAATATTCATGCAGAAAAATTTACTTGCAGGGTTTTGAACGTAACACATCCAAAATTAGACTGGAAATTTAAAAATGCATTTAACTGAAGTCGATGTCGATTCAATTTATATTGAAATGCTACCATTTTCAAAATATCTTACTTTAATACAACATTCTTGACTTGCAAATTTTCAGATCTCTTGCCTTTATAAGTATCCTACCATTTAATAAATCCTGGATATAATCGAGATGTAGTTCCATTTTTAAAATAGTGATTTATTTTCAAATTCCATTAGGTAAGATTATAAGGGTAATAGCATTTTTATGCTTCTGTATTCGGAGATACAGATGGATAAAAAGTGCTCTGGAAAATAGCAATTGATTTTTTCTGTAAATATGCATGCGCTTAATGTCTTGCAAGAATTGCTAGAATATAATAGGTTAATATAGCTCGTATTTAACTATTAGTTTGGTGAAGAACTGACCAGAAACTATTAATTCGTTACAAAATACAATTTCTTACAAAAATATTGTTTGGGATTTATTAATCTACTACAACTTAACCGAGAGATCACCTCATGAACCACTTCCTATATTTTTAGCAAACGCGCGCGTGTGCGTGTGGTATTGATAACTGGTACGTGTTATTTCGCCATACACACGTGTTGAAAAACATTTATTAGGAATGTCACAGTTGCATACCGTTTTACACCGTGGGGTTACTGTGCAGCCCTCATTAGCAATTATTATCTCATGATTCAGACATCTTGTCTTTGATATATCTAACGAAATAATTATACATATCTTGATGTTACTTAAATTAATACTTGTAATTTATTGTCTCTTTTGATAATGGATTGTACACGTTTGTTTTTCTGGGCCATTATTTTGGCAAGTTACTAGTAAATATTTTCTGCATTTATATATTTTGACGTTTTTGGTTCATTCGTATAAGTTGGCTGCTAGTCAATTTATATTTTTGTGTGCTATTTGTAATAATGTTGTGAGTCTAAATTTAATTCAATCTACGGTCAAGGAAGTTTGTCGTAGACATAATAAAAATTGCGTTGAGGTGGCATTGAAAAACAAAAAATAAAGGGTATTAGGACTAAAGATAAAAATACTCCACTTCACATATGTGGGATATTATTGTTGCTCAAGAATTCGTATAGCGCTAATCTTCCAGAACGAACATAATGAATTTTGAATATTTAACGGTAGTTTTAACGTTGTTTTTATGATGTGTTATTGCCCAAAATGTACCCTGATATTGAAAATATTTCCAAAAACATTAATTTTGCAAAAAGTTATGTGCACTTTACCTATCGGTAATGAGTTGTTCTAAAACGCGAGAAAAGTCAATCAAAGAATTACATCGATGTCATACTTTTATCGAAATAACTATGAGTTAATTAATTTAATTTGGAACAAATTTAATCGATCTATTCATAAAAATTTTGTGTGAAACCGAAATGCATGAAGTTGGCATCACAAAATGGACGCAAAAATTAAATCTGATCATATTTTGTTCTACCCAAGATGCGTCGTAACTCCATCTACTATTAAACTGTTTGATGTTACTGATAAAAGAGATATAAATAAATACGTTCAACAATAAGATAATTGAGGCATTCTGGTTTTCAAAATTATTTTTCTTGCGATTTCTTACGCTAAAGTGGGGATTCTGCGCGCTTATAAAGTGTCATTTCTAATCTCAAATCTAATCTCAAAACAAAAGTTATAAGCAAAAGAAGTTTAACATCAAGTCGATTCAAATATTGTCTTTCAAAATTTTGCTTTTATGTTTTCTTGCTCTCAAAGTGTGTCCCAATGCGCCCAAAAGTAATTCACCTATGGTTTGTGAAAAATTTTCGTTTTACTTTTTTTTGGAGGAAGTCGCGTAGTTCATATTCGAAGCTTTATAGTAATACTATCTGAGAATTTAAAATATTCTATCCTTCATTTTCTCAATATGTATTTGTCTCGTTTTTATGATTTTTTCGAGGTATACCTTGAATAAAGATGATAAAACGTAACATCCTTGTTTTCTTTAAATTTCCTATTTTAGTTTCGTTTCTAGTGTGTTATTCAGTTCTAATTTCGATGTTCTAGTGAAGGTATGTGCTCCTTACTAATCTTATTTCAGTTCTGTTCCAATTGTCTTCTGATTTGCGCATGCATCAGAATATTCTAGAGAATTCTGTAGAATTCTTGGTTTATATCTACGGATTGGAGGTCTTTCGAACATCTGAGCGCGACCGACCGAGCGACACAAACTGGGTGCGACCAAGCAGGCGCAATTGCAGCTGGATGCCGGGCCAACTAGGCGCACGGACATCTGGGCACCAGGTTAAGTGATCGCTGGAACGGCTGGACATCTCACCGGTGAAATGTTTAGCTAAATTTTTGTTGCAATAGATTTTTATAACACTATTAAGCTAGTTTTATATTGTACATTTGTGCTAATGACGAATAATTATTAACAGGGATTTTTTTTTGTTGAAAAATAGAAAGTAGTAATGATTTCTTATTAACCTATTAAGACTTTTTAGTTTAACACTTTTCGGTCACCAGTGAATGCAAAAATGATTAATCAAAAGTGATGAAAGGAAAATATGTTTAGTTTGCTGAGAAAAATAAGAGTTTTGTAACCTCGTAAGGTATAAAACTCTCATAACTCGTCGTCTTAAAGTGCACCTAAACAAACACACAATAATTGTACCGTTATCGATCCCGACTTGGAATAATGTATTCTGCACAAATAGGCGATCCCTGAGTAACTAAAATGAGGCTGACCGTGATTGAGATTGAGTCAGTGGCTGTACGAATCAGACAATGAAGCCCCGGACGGGCGCAAATTTACAGTTACAGCTTCTAGGGTATCAAGAGGTTTTGTCAGGTATTTAATTACATGTGTTAATTGTGTACCACTTCCTCTAACACGAACTATATAATAAGTAGTATTTAACGACAATTTCCTTCAGTTCTGGTAGGGAATTATGACAGTTGAAAATATTCGTAATGTGTTTTTATAACATTATAAATAATTTGGTTTGTGCATCTTAAGAAATTAAAAGATGAATAATTCTAGTCAGTGCGACGGAACCTGTGCAATATGTAGCGGGCCACCGGAAATCGTTCCGGTATCACGGTATCCCTGCAACGATTTGCAATTCATTATGTATTTGTTGTCAAGTTGAGATGGAGCTAGAAATAATTTTTCAACATGGAAAAAGAAAGTTTGTGGACGACGGTTTCACTTACGTTTTTGATAAGTACAATAGTGATAGAACAGTTAAATACTGGAGATGTACAGAAAAAAGAATCGGTACATAGCAAGGTTACACACAATTGGTGAAAACGTTTTAAAAACAGTGAAGATACATAGTCATGATGCCTTAGCATCAAAAATTGAAAGTGCTAAGATCACACAAATAAAGAAAAGTGCTGTAGTTACTCAGGATTGTACTTTACTAGTTATAAATAGGGGTGGGCGATACGGGATTTTGCGTATCGAATATCGATACATATTCTATATCGATATGTATCGATATATCGAATATCGATATATATCGATACGTATCGATACGTATCGATGCGTATCGATACGTATCGATGCGTATCGATATGTATGGATGCGTATCGATACATATCGATACGTATCGATTCGTATCGATGCGTATCGATACGTATCGATGCGTATCAGTGCGTATCGATACGTATCGATACGAATCGATTCGTATCGATGCATATCGATACGTAGCGGTACGTATAGATATATATATATATATATATATATAGCAATTCGTATCGGAACGTTTAGATGTGTAGGTTAAGTATACATATCGAGACGTAGCGATACCTATCGGTACGAATCGATACGCATCTATAAATTTTTCTACTCTTTCTTTGGGAATAAAATCACAAGATCGTTTTAAAATAATGTATTTACTGACAATTCGATCTTTCACTTAAGATTGTTTGTTATCATAATAATTAAAGTTTCAAGTTTAATATTTGTGACATAAGTATATATACAGGGGTGGGCGATACGGGATTTTGCGTATCGAATATCGATACATATTCTATATCGAACATCGATACGTATCGATACATATCGAGTATCGATATATCGATATTTATTTTTTGCTGTATCGGGGGGGTCGATACGGTGGTCGTATCGATATATCGATACGCCGACCCAGCCCTAGTTATAAATCAATGCACGATTGGAGTATTATCTCAGGCAGGAAAAGTAGATTTATTTACATTTTTAATAGTGCAAAAATCAGTTAACTGAATGCACTTAGATAAATAACCATATCAATTTTTTCTCTATTAAGTATCACTGTAATAACAATATCAATCTTTGTAGGGAGTATTACCTGCCCCGGATGCTCTAAAAAATTTGGTACGCTGTAAAAGAAATGAAGTAAATGCGGCACCTCCAGCTCCGCAAAATCTTCGCGAGCTCGCAGTTCTAGATGACTATAAAATGTTTACGTTTGGAAGGGGGTCCAAGGAAATTTTTTGCTTTGACACAGTGGCCTTAATTTTAGCAGAATTTTATTTTTTGGATGTCGGTGTAACTTAGAAATATTTCGTAATGGTGACGTATTTTATGGTGACGGCACCTTTAAAACAGTCCCTGCACTGTTTTTTCAAATTTATAATGTACTTGGAAAACTGTATGGCGGAGGTCATCCGATTATACATGAACTGCTACCTATTAAACAACTGACACATCTACGACTGTTCTAATAACTACGTCAACTGCATCCTGCTTTCGCACCTACATCATTTTCTTGCGATTTTGGAATCATTGCCGTTAATTCATTCAGAGAGCATTTTCCTGATGCACGTATTAATGGCCGCTTTTATCATCGTACCCACGACCTACGGAAGAAAATGTGTGAAATGGAAATGGTTGAAACACATAAAACAGATGCCGATTTTTGTTTATAGGCAAAGATGATTCCTGCTCTTGCCTTTGTTCCCGAGAATGATTTGTACAATGCCGTGGAAGTTTTATCAGAAGAAATACCACAAGCACTACAGCATCTTCTCGGCTGGTTTGTGAATAATTTCTTAGGTCGTAGAATTCATAGAGATGGTGGAAGACGAGCACCGTTGTTTTCGCTTCAAGTGTGGAACCTTTATGAAAGGGTGCTGAAGGGTACTGATCGTACTAATAATTTTGCGGCGGCAGCGATTGTAGCATACAGCAATATCGAAATTTATTACTGCACTACGTAACGTACAGGTTGCTCGCGACATTTATGAACAGCTAGTTGCAGGACAACAGCCACAAAGAAATGAGTGGAAGTATAGAGAAGCAGATGGTAGAATTAGATGAATAGTGAATGATCACGATAACAGATATTGTAGTATATTTACGCGGTACTGCACACAACTGCGAAATGCATTAATTTACTATAGTAATACATTCCAAAAGGATTAATAGAAAAACTCGAAATTGAACATATTTAATAGAATTTGATAACTATACTGTATTCTAATAACTATTGTAACGTAAATAAAGTTAAACAATTCAACGGAGCGTCAAATTGGTTGGATGTCTAATTATTCAGTTAGCCTTGCGTCCAGCTGTCTTGTGCGTAGTTGTCCTAGCGCTCAGCCGTCTTGGCGTCCAACCGTTCTTGCGTCCATTTAGACGCACCCGGCCGACCTCGCGATCAGGTTTCGAAGCCCGGGATGGGAGAGATATTGCGTTTTCTTGTTTCTCTGTAAATTTCGTCTATTATTCTTGGCAAACGGATAGTGTAACGAGTTTCTTTGCCTCAATATGTTTATTTTTCAGTATAATCTTGTATTCGGTATTTGCTGTAACATTGTAGTTGCTTGAAGTCAAATAAATTTATAGTTCAAAGTTACTTGTCCTTAACTGGATTATTTTCTTTTATGATTATTTTGAGAAGGGTTTTAGTGTGTGACACGTTTTATTATTTTGTAGTATAGCTTGCAGATTGTACTTTTTCTTGCTTATCTTAAATTTTTAATCAGCTACATTTATACTTTGCTTTTTTCATGAGGTTTCACCATTGTTTACTTTTTTAAAGCCTTATTTGCTCTTTCACAGTACGATACTATTTCCAGAATTTTAAAAGTGCGTACTTGCAACTGTTAACAGACCGGACACTCCTACGAAACAATTTCACTCATTTACTTGTTATAGAACATTATTTAATTACATTACAGGGACAGAACATAACAAATGCTTTTCCTAAATTATTATTTTAAGATTACAGGTATTATAGCACGAAATAAATAGTCTATTGTATAATATCAATAAATCATTATCTGACGCTGGAAAGATTTACAAATTACAATTACAAATAATAAAAAATGTAAAAGCGAAAGAGACATCAGCAGCTGTAATAATTTACTTTGTCCCTTAATAGGTTTCTAATTCATTCAAAAGATTAAAACGATGTGTTTTGGGTTTATGTAAAATAATTTATGACATGCAGTTTTGCATCTCAACAAAAATGAAAGACAAACACTTAAAACCAGAAACATGTTCGCTTCTACACGTCACCAGAAATAACATATGTATTGGAGTAATTCTTCACTATCATAACAGCTATTACTTCAGCTTCGGATGAAAAAGCAAGCAAATTAGCAATATATATTAATATTTCCCAGAACGGATGCAAACTGCAAAAGTATTCGATTACTGAGATTATTCTATTCTAAAAACTTATTCTTTTATAATGTTAGTGTATTTAAATTGACTTTAACTGTAGTTGAGAAACGATCTGTATACTGAGTAGACGGGGTCCGTTAACAGTGTTAACGATGTGGTAGGGTCCGGTTTGTTAGGTGTCCGGTATATAAAAGCCTGCTTCGGCAAATGCTATAAATTTGCAATTCTTAATAAATAATAGTTCTAATCTTCTAATAGTTCTAAATTTCTTCTGGGACGCTAGAAATAGGTTACCTTAGAAAGGATTTACATTTATGCGTCTTTGCCATTTTCCTTACAACGATTCATAAAAAAAATTCCCAGTGGATCGAAGAAGATCGATGATCTTCAACCCGATCTGGGAGTTTTGGATCGGATAAGACCGATAAAAACACCGGATGATCTTCGATCCGATCTTCGATCCAATCTTCGATCCGATTTGATCCAAATATCGAGATCTATGCCATCACTATCTAACTTAGAAACATGCATACAAATACAGAAACGGTTTACTCGTTCATTTCATGGGACACTGGTAATTGCAGAATGCGAAAAGAAAAACCGGAGGTATGAATATTTTAAAATTTAGCAAAATATGGGGCGGACGTCGTTTGGCGCTAAACGCAAGTACAAGAGCGTGTTCTCTACAAATATTTTGTATGTTATGGATTTAGCTCTTACAGATCCCTGGACATGTATAGAAAAGTTACAAACAATAATTTCCGAAACTTCTCAAGTTCAAAGCTTGGTTATGAAATCTGTAGAATACAAAACGTTAGTCCCAGTAAGAACTGGAAAGTCATAAACGAAAACATTCGGATCGTGCATAGCAGCAAGACACAACAGATATTTGTATACAAGGCGGTAAAACTTCAGCGAAAAGTATCTAGGAGTAGAGAATATTTTTTGCGTAGGATGTTCGGGAAAGCAACACAAAGTGATTTGTGTATTGTTCATATTTATTATTTTTTTTTACCTTATTTTATTTAAAATATAAAGTAATAACATTAGGTAAATATGGCTTAGCATTCTAGTTGTTTTTTGGCGCTTCAACAACGGTTAAAATTGCTTTTTGTCTTTTTAGATAGGGACTAACCAACAGTATTTAACAAGTGCATTTGAAATTTTAATTTTTTAGGTTGTCATTAACTTAACTCTGTGGTGGTCTTTGGTATGGAGCAATTGTACCGTTTAACGTAAACAATCATGGTACTATCAAAATACTTTACACTACACTAACGAAGAAAAGTAACAATGTTATTCAGATTGGGATATCTACATAATAACCAGAGGTATTATACGTAATATCACTCTCGGCTGCTTATTGTTACAGGCGGCATCGTGGCTCAGTTGATATGCGCGTGACTACTGAGCCCAAGGTTCCGGATTCGAATCCCGACACAGTCCTCTTGCAAAATATTAGGCGAGCATTTTTCACAAAAATACGCCCTCGTTCGGATGAGAGGTAAAATGTAGGTCCCGATTGTGTGTTTTCATGCACGTTAAAGATCTCTACCTTGTTTGGAAAAGCAAGGGTTCGACAAAATTCAAAATTTCCAGGTAAAAAAGAAACTCACTTCCTGGTCACCTTTGGGTGGAGCATTTGAAAATCAAATGTAGTGACTATTGCTACATTTCAGTATATCAACATCTGCGAATCATCCATGTCTAAGTGTCTTAAGTATTGCTTGAAGCAACTAAAATATTGCTCCGACCGTGCTGTGTAAGATATCGTTGAATATTCGTATCTCCCATGCTGGTACATTTAGCTTTTATTAGCAGTATCATACGACACATTGGAGCATTGTTGCCCATTGCTTTTCAACAGTTTAGAAGCGTCTTTTACCTATTTTGCGCTTTTGTTTAATTTTTATCAATTGGTATTTGATCTAAGCACATTATAAAAAAATATTTTTGTATTCGTAATGTGTGTACTGAGTTATTTATATTCCCGTTATGCTATGCGATAGGAAAAGTTAACGAAATGTAAAATCTAGTAATTACGCCATTTTTGAGTTTGTCTTATGAACTGAAGAAACAATTAAAAGAACAAAAATAATTTTAAGAAAATCAATGCCAGATGCAATGCTATCGTGTGTTCTGTTGAGAATTTTAACAAGTGATTGGGTTATTTGCGCTAAAGAAAAGTTGTCGCATAAACTTTTTACGTAAATCATTATAATCGACTTATTTTTATGTGCTGGTTAAATATTTTTATAAATTTAAGACTTGTACTCTACCTAATTTTATACGAACGAGCCGCTACTGACTTACCTAATATTGTACATGCCAAATTATGATGCTTCAACACAGTATAGGAATAAGAAGTGCCTTGTAGGTTAATTCAACTGGCACCTTAATATACATCAGCATTCGATAAAAATCGTAAGACTACGTTGTCGAAAAGGTTTCAAAACCATAAATTAAAATGATCCATTTATGTGTAAAATAAAGTATTATCTCAAGAGACAGGTTAGACGTTTTCACCCAAATAATGGGAGTTTGTTATAAATTTCAAAACATTGCGTTAATAGTTAACAATTATTTACAATACTGCTCAACAAGTGCTAATTGAGGTCATTGTATAAACAAGGTTTGCAGCGACATAATGACAAAAGTAAAGGAAGCAAGATATCTTAGTTTATTAAATTACGCTTCTGACACAATCGGGATAAAGTAAATTGTTATTCAAGTTGAAAGTGGTTTATTATATGCCCATAAAGAATTTTCTTAACTTTTTACCATTAAAATTCTAGCTTAGCATAGTAAGTTCTGAGATTTAATATTTTTTTGTTCATGTTTATAACTGTTCAAATATAAAATGCGCATATTTAGGAATGCAAGTGAATTTTATACGAAAATTGTAATATCTTTTAAGCGCTCGCTTCTGTTGTTCTTTAAATATAGTCATTATTGATGTTTGCAAGATGATCTGTAAATGCATGCAAGTAAATGCATCAAGTTTCCAAGAACACGTTTGGATTTTAGCCGTTACATTTAAGTGCTAAATATGTATATTAAAAGCTTATAAGGTACCTAACTTCTAAACGTGTTTGTACCGCTCTTCAGAATATCGAAAGAAAGTAACTTTTCCAAATATTTAAATTTTACCTTGTATAAACGCGTAAGCGTGTTTCCTCGGCAAGATAAAAAGATTCCCATGTAAAATAACACTCTTTAAAGACACATACCGTTTAAGAATGAAGTCCAATTTTAAATTTACTGATTTTGTTAATTCATTTCAGCCGTGTGTAAATAATTACTCCTAAGAGATGCCATAAAGCCAGTTTTCATTTTAAAGCATAAAAGCGAATCCCAAATTTTAAATAAGTGAAAATAAAAGCAGTTATTTTCAGTCGTGTGTAAATAATTATTCTATTCTCCTAAAAAAATACCTTTTTATAACAAGTTTTCATTACCGTAGAAATATTAATTTTACGAATTTATAAAGCAATGCACATTTTCCGTGTGTAGATATTCTTTAAAACACGCAAGTTTTAGTGTATTTATGGAAAGACCAATAGTCCAGAAAGTTCTAACATTTACGTTATTTAATAAAAGAATACGTAATTTTTTCGAGAAATGTTCGAAAAGCTATTAAAGAAGCTAATTATTTTCTATCAATGAATAAACGTCTTAATTTGAGGAAGCGCTATTATCGGGAAAGCTATAAAAATAGATAAGAGTGAGTTTAATAGCCCTGAGATATATATATATATATATATATATATATATATATAGATATAACAATAATTAGGTTATAATGCATCAACAAATAATGAAAGACGCTTTATGATAGCCACAAATTATACTGACCGCAATTAATTAGAGATAAAGCGGAAAATTGCTATGGAATATTGCATCACCCCGATGTGTCATGCTTCGAGAAAATAATCGAAGATGTATTGAGTTTGTTTTAGTATATAAATAGGAAGTAATTGGGGAGCGGTCATCCATTCTTTAATTTATTTTACGACATGTATCATATACGTTTCGAGTAATTTGTAATTTATTCTGTCGCGTTCCACAAGTAACATAGAAGTTATGAAGCATAATTATTTGATAAAGTATAATAAAGATTTATCACATTATATGAATAATCTTGGTACAAGATCAACTGCTGATTTTAATCGATTAAAAATAAATCCACTTTGCAAACTGATGTTTCAACGTCAAGATTGATTATAAATGGAGGTTTGAAGCGGAACGAGGAAGTATTCAATGCCGTTAAATATAATGGAAATGATATTTTTATAAGCGCTATTTGACAATATCAACTGCAAGTATAATTTTGTTCTGTAACCTAATAGAATATTTGAGTATCATACAGTAAATTAAGCTAGAATAAGATTTTATTTTTATAAAAATTATTTGTCAAGGAATAATTTATTTCATCAATTTTCATGTAAGTAGTCATTAGGAATATTTTCTGTCTAGGCTTGAGCTGTAAATGGTTTTTATAAGCGTTATTTATATCTGTAAATGTAGAAGATTGTTTAAAAGAAAGATGTTTTTGAAGGCATAGAAGATTGTTCATAGATGTTTCTTCAAATTTCTGTGTTTCATTTCTTTTGATAAAATCCACAACATATTTTCCGCTGAACTAGTCAGGCACGGAAAAGGACATGATAGGATAGAAATTTCATATTTTCTATTGCATCCTTAATGCAGTTCGGCTGTACCCGAGTCATAGCATTATCTGTGGCTTCCAACTATGTAGGTAGTCCAAACATTGGGAGGCAATAAAAGTGCTGTGAGTGTTAGGTTAAATGTAATGATGTGGATTCTTACCTGAGGATGCCCGTTTTATCTTGCTAGCTCGAATATAAATATGCTGTGGACCTTACAAAAATGAAATGAAACAAACAGATATCTACATCACAATTCTAATACCACAAAAATTTCTATTAACAATTCTTCAAATTATAATACTCTATACATTAAAAAATGTTTCTGCTATATCGTTGGCAAGTGTTTTATAAACAACAATTCTTAACGTTCCACCAACTGTTGGTGAATGACTGATCTCTCTAACTATTTACCGGTTTTTATATAATAATATCTTCAATACGTCACAGGTTCTTGAATTTCTACATCTTTCCAGTGGGTCTGACTCATTGCATGATGTAATAATTAACTGTAATTTCATTCAGTGTACGTTTGTTTCTTATATTAATTAGCTGTCAGTTTAATTGATTGTCATCTTATAAATAATCAATTGATGCGTTTTGTAGGAATGACTGTGAAATACTAATTTGTTATCGGTTTCGTTATCATTTATAGGCTATTAAAAGGTCTTATCTTATCTTATTTTTGAGCTTAACCTGTTTTATCGCGTTTCACAAACTTACTTAATTGGGGTGTATTCATTCATGTTGTAGACATAATCAGCTGCCATTTCTATTTACACATGATTTATGACTCTAGGAGCAATCCCTAATAAAATCGCTTTTTTCTAAATTACTGGATTAGTTTTCAAATAGTACTTTGTTACTCAATTCACTATTGAATATTATTCAGCGTTTAAAGAGAGTATTTGATATTGGTTTGAGAGGATGCATTCTTGCTACAAATTGAAAAAATTGAACAATCTAGAAAAATTTGGATAGTTTCGTTTAACATCATGTTTCACGTCAATGCTTTTAATAGAAGAAACTCTTTCGAGCATGTTTTAACTAATGTTTTCATTAAAAGTTCTTTTGATCAGTATTATTATTTAGTATTTTTAAAAGGGTTACATAACACGCTTTGTGTTGAATTCAAATTGTTAATTTTCAGTGGAAAAAAATATTTCTCTTTTAGAACTTGCTTATATTAGAATTAACGGTTTCAATTATATACTAAAATAAACACTATTAACAATAATAAGCTTAGAAATTAAATATTTGTATTAATAATAAATATTAAATATTCGTGTACAGAATGTCGTGATTAGTGACCTCTTATGACATTGTTATTACATTGTTATAAATATATATATATATATATATATATATATATATATATATATATATATAGCACTTGGTAGTACACCGCTCTTTCCAATTTGTGCGATAAATATCTCTTGCGAAATTTGAAGAATACCAACTTCGACGTTTCGCGCGAAAATCGTATAATATCGCATGCGATAAATATTACTGTCTTTCGAGAATATATCCCCAGGAGTAATTCTCATATGTTTAAAAATTTGGTTATTAAAGTGTCGAGAATAATTGAGAACTGTGTACTTAGGCTATTGTTTGTGAGAAGAATAATTGTGAACTGTGTATTTAAAATATTATTTGTGAAAATGATATTGTGGACTCTTTGTATTTGTATTTATTTCATTTGTGAAATTTAATTTTGATTTAATTCAGCACTAAGAAATGATAAGCACAACGATATATGTTCGTAGTTATTAAAAAAATGTAGGAGCCTTGACATGCACCTAGATTTAAAATTGATTTCAATAAAATGAAAATTCTAGAGGCAAACTTGTCCTAAATTTATTAACATGGGCGTTTTCCTTTGTCAATAAGAAGTACTTTAAACTTCATCCATGCTGGTAGGGTTGTAAGAAAGTAGGTATAAGGTCAATAAAAGGTATTTTGACAAATATATAAATAGCTTCCACGCTATTATATAAATTATCAAAATGTTTTTAAATTTCAAGGAACGTTTGAGAAATAATTTAAAATTTTTTTTAAGATGCGCTTGTGCAAGTTCGCAAAACTATGGAAACCGGGGTGAACACGTTTCTGTAAAATGCATGTGTTATTGTAGTTCACCTACTTTAGATGTCTAACAAGTTTCAAGAGTGCAGGTTTTATAGAATTTTAAAAATCACTTTTAATATTTTCTTAAGATGTCCTTATGCAAAATCGAAAAACTTTGCGAACCGGGGCGAATACGTTTATCTAAAATGTATGTGAGTGGATGGTTGACAGGGGAATCATGACCATATTTCCACCAGCATCCACATTTCCACACACATCTGGATCAAATAGTTTTCTTCGACTAGCCATTTTCATCTTTCGAGATAAATCTATCTTGTTTGGTATCAATTAATATTAGATTTTTCTCAGCTACCTGAATCTCTAGGAATTTTTCAGATAGCATCACCCTCCAGAGAGCTACCCTCATTTTAAGATTTTTGCCGGTAGCGATTTCCGACCGTCCTTATAAATTTTTTAGCCATGCGATTCATCAAATTAATCTAGAATTTTACGCAGAATTCGAATCTGCAAACAGATTTGAAATAGGACCGCTCCTTACAAAGTTACAGATATACCCTCTGCGAGATAAATCTTTCTCCACATTTCCGCCCACGAGATAAATGTACCTTGTTTGGTATCAGTTAATATTAGAATTTTCTCAGCTACCCAAATCTCTTTAAATTTTTCAGATAGCATCATTCCCCAGGGAGTTACCCTCATTTTAAGATTTTTTACCGGTAGCAATTTCTGACCGTTCTTATAAATTTTTTTAGACATGCGATACATCAAATTAGTCTAGAATTTTATGCAGAATCCGAATCTGCAAACAGATTTGATATAGGACTGCTCCTTACAAAGTTACACATATACCCTCTGCGGGATAAATCTTTCTCCACATTTCTACCCACGAGATAAATGTACCTTGTTTGGTATCAATTAATATTAGAATTTTTTCAGCTACCCGAATCTCTAGGAACTTTTCAGATAGCGCCCCCCTCCCCCCGGCTAGCCTCACTTTAAGATTTTTTACCGGTAGCGATTTCTGACCGTTCTTATAAAATTTTTTAGACATGCGACACATCAAATTAGTCTAGAATTTTACGCAGAATTCGAATCTGCAAACAGACTTAAAATCCGACCACCCCTTACAAAGTTACACTTTTAAAGACTCCGAGCCTCTAAATTTTTGCTCATCTATATTTAACCATCATCTCCGAAAATCTAAAACCGCGGGAGTTTTAGAAATGAGCCCTTTATAAGCCATAAGTGTTTAATATTCAAAACCTTTTTCAAACGGTAATGTACTGTTTTTAGAATATTCAAAACCATGACTTTTAAAATTTTAAACAGTTATCAATTTTCTGGTTTAACATTTTTAATTACTAAGCACGTCATAACATAATTATATACTCAATGCTAAATATGTACTTGGAAAATACAATTCGTTTCCCAAACTAATTTCTGGTCGATTATGGATTACCCAAATTACATGTGAGAGCGCTGTATAATTTCTTTTTAAAAGTGTATATCTTCTCCAAACAAATGCGTTAATTACAGAAGGAAAGTACGCTGAATGCAAGTCAATTAATAGCAATTTAATACGGCTGACTGACCTACCTTAATTGTTTGTACAAGGAAACACAATAAAATATATACAAATATAGCAACTATCTTATATATTTATGCCCCCCATGCGTAGGTTGCTGTACTATTAGGAATGATGTATCTTTTGTTGTCCTCGCCCGACAAACTAATTTTATTAATTAATTGGGTATAAAGTTGGTGTTTACATGGTTTCGTTTAATACCTCGTACATATTTTCCAGATTACTAGAGGATGTTATAACCATATTTTTTGCGTTAAAAGAAACTCGGACACTCCATCGTCGACACTGGTGTTTTTTATGCGATAGCTAGCCATACGGTTGTTAAACGCTGTGCTAACCATTTCTACACCATCTTCGCCAGTAGCGGTAACTGTTGCATTTTTATGTCTGCTGCTTCTCAAGTGTGCGGCATAGGTAGTCTTTTCCATTTCGAAATCGCATACTTTACACATAATTCGTGGTTGTTTCGTACAAGACCCTTTAACAGCTGTCGGAGCTGAACGTTTACGGCTTAATGACGTACCGTGCTGTTTTTCTTTGTGTTGCAGTAAGTTGTCCATTCTCGTAAAAGCGATACCGCAAGACACACAGTTTAAGTACTTTGCTGCTGACGGATGTATAAGCTTAACCGTGGACGATGTTACACCACAACATTTGTTCTGGTGCCGTTTGAGAGCATTTTTCCAGGCATAGGAAGCACCGCAAGAGTTGCATTTAAAACGTTTGCAGGTACCATTTTAGTACAAAACAAAATCCGCACTATAGGACTTTGGTTAAACTTGTAAGCGAACTAACTTATAACTAAAAAGTTTACTCTTGCGCACCTGTTTTATGTTCCCTATAGAATGCAAACCGAAGGTTTCCGAAGACGGCCGAACGAAGTTGAGGATTCAGCGGGGAACTAAATGACGTCATCTTTTGCCAATCTTTGCTACTCGTCCAGTACATTTAGCACCAATGCGTGCACCCGGTTTGCATCGCCCATGCTGCGAATGCAGTTAGTAGAAACACAGGAAACATCTTCCATGTTATACAGATCAACAATTGCATCGCATGCATATTAAAAATCCAAAAGAGTGGTAGCTCACGCACACAAATTGGCTGCGGTGGAAGATGCAGTGCTACTATAAACAAAAACTTAATAAAACACTTTAAACCTTTACTAAAGGAATACCAAACTTTTGGCTGCGGTGGAAGATGCAGTGCTACTATAAACAAAAACTTAATAAAACACTGTAAACCTTTACTAAGGGTATACCAAACTTGTTGTCTACAGGATACTTACTAATAAAGCAATTTAATTTTAAATAACTTCTACGTCATATTTTCGGAAATGGAAGGCTTGAATATTTTCTTCGGAAACAATCGAAGATTGTCGAAGACACTCGAAGAGTGCACAAGCGCGGTCACTAAACAAATTAGCTTTAATACCGAGTATTCCGCACTTTCGTAGGTTGCTCATTTCCTAGAACCAAATCTTCCGCATAGCGGTCGGTAACACGTAATTATTTCTAGAACCGGTAAGTACTCGATATCGCGCAAATAGAGAATTAGATGCTCGATGTCTGTCAACTTCCGATTCCCTCGTAAAAGGTAGAAAAAAACTCGGTCAATCATCCATCTAACTTATACTTCGACCCGCTCCCGTTCTGATAATTTCCAAACATTTTTCAAAACGACAATGGTCTCAGAATTTTTAAACCTTCGAGGGATTTATAAGTCGTGATCAATTACACGTTCGAGCTACCCGTAAACTAACATATTTTATAGTAACAGTGCGCTGTATAATACATGCATACCCCTTCTCTGCTCTACTGCTATTCTTGTAGTTGCTTGAAAAAGTCAGTCGTCTTTTTTACTGCTAGAGCCGCTGCAAAGCACCATTCTATACTTTCTTTAAAAGTATAGCACATCGCGCACTTTTTTGTCTGATAATTCAATTTTGCTCATGTAGGATTTTACACTTTTGCATATTTAAACAGGACCATGGTATATAAACGAACATTTTTAAACTGGGGTTAGTTGAAATTCAACACGCTTAAGAGATGCAATCATCAAATAAAAATTACGCGAGGAATGCTTTGGAGAAAGCATTAAGTGAAATCTGGGAAGGCGTATTAAGTGTTCGATCTGCCAGTAAAAAGTATAATATAGCTAGAACAACGATACGAGACAGCCGCAAACTGTATCGTCCGCAAAAGAAGAATGGTGTTGCGGTAGATGTGGAGCAAGAAATTAAAATACCTATACAAAACTTTGATGCATATATAACATCCAGTGCTAAGGAAGTTGGTAAACATGGTCCTTTGTTTCCATCCAATATACAAGCAATATTTGCTGGACCATCGAGTTGTGGAAAGACCAATTCCTTAATATTTCTGATCTTGCACGAGAACGGTCTTAGATTGCTTCCGATTTCTCTGGAAAGCACTAACAAGATGGGCCAGAGAGTAAAAGAAATTATCGGAAAAGCAGACCTCGAATGCATTAATAAAAAATTCCAAAATCCTATATGTGTTCCATACAAAGTGGAACTAGCAGATGTTAAGTTGGAAACTTTATTGGAGGAACTACCAGATATATTAGACGAACTCGAGAAAGATTATTACTGTCTTTTTGACATGGATGTAACCCAAGATTTTGCTGGCATATTTAGCAAGATGGAGATGTGTAATTATTTAACTACAAACCATAACTTTTGCTATAAGGGCGAATGCGAAGAAAAGTGTAATCTTTTTAATAAAATTGTATACAATCTATGTTGTTTCAATATTAATAAGATTTTTGGTGATCCAACGCAGTTTCTCACGTACTCCGGTGTACGCCTAAGCACGCCTGTGCTCATGCGCACCCCTGCGCGCGCGCACCCCCTGCCCATGCGCACCCCTACGCGTGCGCACCCCTGCCCATACGCATTCTTGTAATATACAACTGTACAATTGGAAGCTATGTCAGTGCGGAACGGGTGTATAATCCCTTAAAAGATTGTTTAACCTTATTGGAAGATAGTAAGTTATACTTCCTAAAGGCGCCAATGTACTCGGTACCACTTGCCAAAATGTGGAGTAAGCTATCGGACAAGCTACAAAATAGCTGCTGTTTAGTGTATAACAACCTACTACAGTACGTGTATTGGGGGAATGGCAATACAAAGAAATTGACGGGCTTGCAAATTAAGTTGTCCGAAAAACCAGAGGAAAGGGTAAAATTGATAAAGTACGTGCTTTCGGCTCTTAGTTTTAACTATTTACCTGTAAATTATTTGGAGATAGTAGAGGAGGAAGACAGCCAAGATAAAATAAAAATCTTACACAAGTGCTACATTAAAGCAGGTAGTACATATTTTACACAATTAGCAACACCATATTCTACAATTCCAAAAGAAATAGTCATTTCGGAATTGGAGTTGATAGATACGCCTAACATTCGTCTAGAGGTTGTACGACAACGCGTAAATATTGGCAGTAAACTCTATCCGTTTACGCTAAAGGAAATTGCCCCATTATGCACGCCATGGGCTGTAAGTGTAAGAAAACGACAACTGGAATTAGAGGAAATGGATGCAAAAAAGCGAAAGTTGGACTATATGGAAAACACTGCGACAATACGCGAACAATACAAAGATGTGTTAGACAAAGAACATCTTATTAGAGAAAATGAGGAAGAATTAAAAGATTATTTTATGTGCCAATGGACTGACTTAGATACATCCGCTTTCTACAAGCTCTATGCATTTGTGGTTAGTAAAAAAGACTCTTTTAGTTATGTAGACGTCCTTGCGGAAAAGGATGGTACTAAATCCGTATACTTTTTAAAAGGTTATTCTAAAACCGTATTTAGCGAAATGGCAGATAACATAGACGAACTAAGAAATGCGGGTTTCGTAACCTTGGCGTACACCACACGCAAAGGGGTTCCGTTAAACATTGTATATTTGCCTAGTAAAGAACCTTTCGGATCATTTAAAACCGAGGGTCTTACAACCTATAACAACCATATATTTCCAAAAGTGGTGGACATGCAACTATGCAACAGTGAGTGGGAGAATAAGGATTTTCTCCAATACCGACAAGAAGAAATCGATCAAGCTAACAAGATACGTATGCAGGATATAGTGGAGAGCCGCGATTAAAAGATTGTCACAAGCTGCAAGAATTACGGATTAATAAAAACATTGACGAGGAATTCTATTTTGAGAATCTCATGAACGAATATTTTTGTATTTAAAAATAATCTTTGGTAAAGTTGATTAAAATTTGCGTAGTCTTTTGTTAGAATTGTGTGCTGATGGTAATTTTGTTAATTTATTAATGGAGTCTATACATTTATACACTTCAGATCAATTAAAAGTTCAGGTAATTTATTTATTTGACAAAACAGTTTTCAGTTCGAATTCGAATGGCGTATTTTGTGGTGAATTCCGGCAACGTAATTTTTCAATTTGTAAAGCAGATTTTTTGGAGTGTTACGACCATAAAGAATAATCGGTCTTCTAGCCATATTACATACTATTTATACGCTCACCTTTTTATTTTCAATAAAGCTTTGCGTGTATGAGATACTTATTATTCTAAGAAATTGCTGTAAAAATAGCATCTCGTTTATATATGGCTACCTACGTATGTACCATTAAACTTGGCCGACTCTCTAAGTGTGCCTTTGATTTTTACAATTAGAGACTATTAAATAAAACATTAACCTGAAAACTTTGATATTTTTAGGCAATAGTTTGTAGGTGTTTTCTGTTTTATGAAGGCCAGTGCAAACGTTCAACTTTGGCAAAGTTTCTGACTTGTTAATATATTAGTGTATTAGTGCGATGTGCATTGTGTGTAAATGCCCTGAGTGGGGCTGGGTTATATTAAGAATATGGCTTGCTTGTCTGCCCTCCAAATACAAATATACTTTCCTTTGTACAATTTATCTTATTACTTCAAAAGCCGTTTTTTATTTACTTTTTAATTGAAATTTTTTCAGACTATCGTAATTCAAATTAAGGCGTGCGAAATGCATAGTTATAAGGAATTGCTAAACAGGATAAGTTCTAACAAAAGAAAATGCAAAGTTGATATTTCAGAGATATTTCTTTAACGGCACGGCACGTGTGCGACGTGCTGAAAAATTTGTTTTTTCCCGCTATGTTGAATTATTTTGGTAACTCGAGTAATAAAAAAAATTTGTTTGAACTTATAACAAAAATAAACGTTTGGAAAACATCGATTTATGCAAAACATACTTGTATAATGCAGTAAAGATTTTTTGTTTATATTTAAAATAAGTATAATGAGATATTCAGAAATCGTTTTGTATTAAAACTCTGCCCAGTGGAAAAATTCAGTAAACGTGGAGTTTTTCAAGATTAAACGAAGTGATATAAACATGTACACAAGTTTAGCCTCTACATTTATTGTATACTGTTTCAAGTGATTTTTTCTTTTCGTGGATTTTTCATTGACATTGTAAGGATAAAAGTGGAAAACGAACAGATTAACACTAAATATTGTAGGATGAAATGAAACTAAATGGAAGAGCAGAATAACTTCTTGTGTAGAGTTTAGAGTGATATTTTCTGGCACGCTCCTAAAATTTGTATTAAATAAAAATTTAGAAACTGTAGTTAAAGATTTTATAGTTACGGAACCCTGGAATTTCACAAAATGTCCTAAAGGGTTCCATAAATATACATAAAATATTCATACATATATAAAATATTTATCAAAATGATGAAAATAATAAAAAAGGTACTCTAAATTGACCGAACGAGCCCGCATCGTCCATGACTGTACTGGCTGCATATACTACGTTTTTAACTTCTGTTATAGTATAATAAAGGGTTATTAAAACGTTTTTCTTTATATATACTACCTATACTGTAAATATTTTAATATTTATGATCCCCGAATTTGCGAAATAATTTTATACTCATAAGGATTTCTTAAACAACGTTTGAAGACCACTGGTACACACCCACCATCCGGCATGATTTTGATAAAACGGAACATATATAAAGCATTTACAAATTGTGTTAAAAGTGTAAGAAAATTAAATTTTTCTAAAATTCAATGTTAAGTAGAGGCAGAAAAATGCCATAGACTCGGTAAAGGGAACAATAATTGTGTCAGGTTAGTCCAGTTTTGCATTCAGCACGGCTTAAGTTTAAAAGTTAACTGAAGGATGTGATAGATTTTAAACAAATACAAACGATATGTTTTGTTAAATGAGGATACATTAAAAAATGAAAAAAATTCAATAACAATATACACAAAAAGGATGTAGAATTCATGTAGATGAATGCCAGATATGAGGGCAGTATCTAGAAATGTATTGGAGATAAAGAGAAGAATAATAAAAAGAAAGTAGGTTGTAATAAATTTATGCGACCTATAAATAAAAGAAATAATTACAAAAATGCATTCACGCAATAAAGAAGGGAGAAACATAGATAAATAAAAATACAAGAACCCGCATATATAAAAAATCAAAAGAAAACTAAATTACAGACATATGTGAAGAAGTAAAAATATTATTTAGGGTAGCTACATTCATTATTGAAAAGGATATACTGAAAAAGTTTATAGAACAATATGCCCTGGAACAACTAGAAGAACCAAACCATGTTGAAGAATTAGGAAATATAGCAAAGAATTTCCGGTGAGTGTAACTGATGTGATACATAAAACAGGACAGCTACCTAGTCATTTTCAAATAGTAGGATGATTATGCTACCAAAGAAAGAAGGTATAAAAAGGCGCGAATATTTTAGAACTATCAGCGCATTCTTATGCATTCAAAACCTGTAGAAACATAATGTATACAACGGACGTTATATTGAAGAGAAACTGGGAAATTATGAATTTGGTTTTATGGAGGTTAGTGGGTTTCAGAAAGCAATATAACTCTTTGAGTCATTGTCATTGTAGAAAAGAGATTATCTGTAGGAAAGACCACACAATTGACTTTTGTAGATGCGGAAAAGCTTTTGATATTGTTGACTGAAATAATTTATTTAAAATAAGTAGGGATCATTATAAGGTCAAAGGAACACGTTTTATCACCTACAACGTTTAACTAATAAAAACAGGAACTATACAGTAAAGTAAACCCTGAAAACTGGTGTATTATTACACATTTTGAGATAAATATTTATTGTTAAGCGCATTTTCTAGCATAGAAAGCTTTTTTATTATATAGGAATTTTTATAAAAGGGATTTTTCCAAAGTAATTATTCAAATACAGTCTATTAGTAGTCGCTCAAGGTTATGTATTACGTATTCTCAGTTTTATTACATGGAGAACTCAATACAGTGTGGGTAGTTTCCTTTACCTTGTATCATTATCTTTTGTATTTTGCAAAGTGGTGATTAGTACAGGCGCCAGTTACATCATAAGTGGCCAATGAGCGGTACCATTCTCTGTTCCAATCCTTACTACAAATGAAGAGAAAACCTTAAACATTATAGAAAGCTTCTTGGAGTTTTACCTAATCTAAAATCAATCAACAGCAAGAATTTTCTATTGTAGAATTGCTTACAGAAAAAGGTCGGCTACGACGTGCCTGTGCAATGAAGTCTATTCAGGAGGGTTAAAATTAATTAGATATCTTGAATCGACAGCAGAGTATGTTTACAGCGTTGCACATTATTTAAATTTGGTTTTGATCGATGCATGCAACGTACGTGAAATCAACAATTTTTGTGGACACTGAGGCTTTTTATGTATTTTTTAGCAGTATTAAATATTGGAATCTGTTTCAGATATACAGAAAAATACATACTTTAAGAAACATTATATCACTGGTTGGGCATATAGGCCTGATCTACTAAAGTCGTTGTGTAGTTTTTACCCATCTATGGTCGAATATTGACAAATATCAGTTTGAGGTTAAAACTTGGTGTAGTACGTGCTGAAGTCGCTGATCTAAAAAACAGATCGAGTGTTTCGAGTTTAAGGAAAGTGTATTTGGCTGTTCCAACATGCTATCAAACAGCTTCGAAATTCAGATGCAAATATATTTGATTCTGCAAAAAATATTATCTAATGCATTGTATACTTTTAAAAGCATCAGAGCGAAAATGGAAGAAATTAAAACAGATGTAAGAAGAATAACCAATTCCTGAGGCATACGTTCAATATTCAAAAATGAAAGAAGGAAAAGGAAACATTTTGAATAAATTTGCGAGCATGAACAAATAAATGATTCGGAACAACGATATAAGTGTAATTTATTTTCTTCTATTATGGACATTCTGATATTATAACTAAATAATAAATTTTTTAGCTTTAAAAAATGGTATTTAAATTTCAATTATTAAGTCCGCAGTTTTGACGAAATTCGAGCAATGAAAAAATTTATGGAGAACTAAAAGCTTTACATATAAGAGAAAGATTTTACAGATTTTCTGCTCAATTACTTTTCGTTAGAGCTCTATTAAAAAAAGATTGACACAATACAATTTGTATGTAGGCTGTTAGTGACGAAACAGAGTTAACTGTATTCTTGTATACCAGATGTTGTAATAGCACTTCCACTATTTCTCATTCTGCGAGTAACTTTAGCAAGTGCGGAACAATTATGCAATGAACGCCATGTGTTACGATCGGTTAAGTGCTTTGGCTTTCTTTTGCATAGAAAATGACTATACAAAAGAAATAAATATTTCAGCGTGTATTGACGTATTTAGAAACGTTAGCCGTCAATGTTAACTCAGAGTTTAGCAGTGACTTAATGGTTTGTGATACTTTTCAAAAATTATTGTTGGCTAGTGACTACTATAAATTAAGTTCATGTTTTAAGAACTGTTCAACGTCAACAGTTATAACCAATACTTATCTATTAGGATGTGTATCTGTTTTGTGTAAGATATTGGATTTTTATAAAAGTGGTTGAAGAGCAACGCTTTTCAATCGGTCTAATCCTACTGAAAAGCTTCAAAATCATTAAGCCACATTAATCATAAAAATGACTTTCATGGCAGTAAACAATAATGACAAAAGTGAAAAAATTTAAAATATAAACAAAAAGACAGAGTTTAGTGTCTCAATATATCATAGATATAATTGTATATGGCTAATAAAGGTATTACATAACTTAAGTTTACCTTTTAGTTAACTCAAAAAGTTTTTTGTGTTTTATTTTCAGTTACTATGTTACAGATATATTGGTATTCATAAAATACTAACCAAGTACTCGGTTCGACAATGACACATAACGATTTATTCTGTTTCTTAAAACATTGAAAATTAAAAAAATACAGTAAGTTCATAAGGTTGAGTTTTTAAATTATCAAAATTGTCGTAATTAATATTTAAAACTCTTAAATGAATATAAATAAAATTTACAAATCTCAATAAATTAAATGTAAGGGCATTTATCCAAAATAGTTTAAACAGGTTGATCCTAGAACAGTTCTTCTATATCATAACAACTTATTTAAATTATGCAAAACAGATTCCAAACAGGTGAAACACAAAGCTTAAAAGCTTAGTTAGTTAACTATTTAAATATCCATAATCGTCGAACAAGAATTTATCTTTATTTCAGTCAAAAGTTTGAACATTTGTTCACAAGCAACATTAACTATCTTCAGAATAGCTAAGCTTAAAATAATCATATCAAAACTACATGTCATATCCCCAACAAACCATGCATTAAATTAACACTTAAAGTTTTTATACAGTGGATTACCACGCTAGCACAATCGATGCTTACAAAGTTGTGCAATGCATACCATTAAAACATAAAGCACCACCCTTGGAGGTATCGAACAACGATCCAGTTGGTCTGTGATGCACAGTTTCATATTCCTAGTCTAACATCTTTCAGACAGCTCAACGTGAAAATTCAAATCGCTACAGCAATCCACAAAAGCTTATACGTGTTGCTATCTTGATAAACATGACTCCAAGATAACGACAACCATATCTTTATTTAAACCAAGACTCCTTATAATAATCTCGAAATCAATTGAAAGTGACCTAGTTCACAACATGGACATATTTATTAAAGTCAGGTTTTTAGTAAAATTATCCAATTGTAATATTTATAAAAATCAGTAAGCTCCAAAAATTATTACGTTTCTCGAAAATTTCAAACTCCTAAATTATAAATTTTTAATATTATAAATTCTCGATATTATAAATTATAAATTTTTTACTTTTAGGTTTACAAAATTGCATTGAAATTAGAAAACAACTACAGAATCTAAAGGAATATCACTCACCATGTTGAAATAATTCCATAGGTACATTACATATTCATAACATATTTAATAAATTTCTAAACGGTAGATCACCCAAATTTATATTCCGAAACATTTTAAGAGTCTTCGCGACAACCGGTGATCTGATCTACTAAAAGTTGATTACAATGTCAAGACCAAACACATCTGGCGGGATTATCATAAACATGGTGATCGCTTTTATGAGCAACCTTCTCTCTTCACATATGCAGTTATCATTCAATCTAATTTATAAATAATAACTGTTAAATAGTTTTCTAAATTTTCCAACACGAATCAAGCAATAACAAAAAGAAAGGAGTGCGAAGGTTATAATTAAGGTAGTAGCAATGTAATCGAGAATATCGCTGAAGCTTGGGCATGCGTAAACAGGATACGGGAGTCATGAGGCGAGGCTGATTCAGGGACGGATTCAGGAAACAAGGGGAATTACTTCTAATACAATAAATTTAATGAATATAAGAAATGGAAACTGGTTATCCAGTAATTGAAACAGGCATGTTATGAGTTAATTCACTAACACGTAGCAGCATAAAATGCAAAAAACAGTCAATCTACTATGAACGAAAATGTTGGCAGTCTCTAAAATTGGAATCTCGTTATGGGAATTGTAAAAGCCATACAGTTATACAAGTGGACAATGGGAAATGTTGTTAGATATCAATAAATACTACGAAAAGACGGCAACATTAAATTTAAAAATTGACTACACTATCTGTTAGAATATGGAAAGTGACAGTGAATATACTGTTCCTATTTCTTGCCAAATATGCTTGCAATAAAGAACTGTAAAATGCTGGAATTTATAAATTTTTTACGAGATATGTTAAAAACTATTTAAAACAGTTATGCTTCCCTAGTGGACCTTGAATGAACAGATAATTTGCTAAAATTATCTTATAAGCGACTACTGCTGCACATAAGTCTACATACTTTATTAACATCATCTATACTAATTGCGATATATCTTTGGAAACGGATACGTGTAACATACTGTTGTAGTTACAGAGAATGGTTTATTCTATATACCGACTCTTATCAATAATTTATTTTCATAACTTTAAATTCAAATTTTGAATATGCTGAGGGAAAGTTGCATATTTATATTCCGCCTATACCTGAAATATAAATGATTAGGAAATAACTTGTTGAAAGTAATGTATGGTAACGCATTTCAATTTACTATTCTTTATTCAGTCCAATACAAACCTGATTTAAAATTATTTCAGAGATCACTGATGATAATTACTACAATGCTTACTAACACTAAATTCTTTCTTAACACGGCGATTGCACTATATTTGTTATTAAATTTGACTACGTAATTTATATACACGCTTTTAATTTATTTACGTAAACACTAACTGCTCTACCTTAATTTATAATGGTATTAATGTATTTGTTTTAACAATTTAATTCTTATTACTTGTAGATAATACTTTGACTGAACTGCATTCCCTGCCAGGTGGTACTGTTTATATATCCAACTATAAAGCTTCTACATTATACCAGACCTAGATCTTGATCCAATCACCTCTGTTGTTTGCTTTGTATGGGTTTTTTTAAATACACCCTTGTAGCTGTCAATCAATCCACTGTTCGCATAATAGCTTTGTGCCTTTCAACTCTAAATTGTATGGCGTCATTGTTACAGTACGTTTTGTACAAAACCACAGATATCTTGGTCATGAAATGTAGACTCAAAAGCTGTATTTTATCCCCTCCGGAAGTCTCAGAAATTTAATTGTAAATCGGCTTCGTCCATCATTTTTTACCACGCTCTATAAAATTGTGCAAGTAGAAAGCAAATGATGAGCAAATCTGGCTTCCAAAATTCGAATATAGAGACGAGATGGAGGAGCTGCATTTCTACAGCTTCAAAGCTTCAATATTTCTTGAAAAATTTGCCATAATAGGCTATGCACCGTGTGCCGCATTTATAAATTGGCAATCTTGAGAGATTACCCAGTGCGGCAAATTTTGATGTGTATCAAGAAAATTTAGAATATAATTTACAAAGAATTCTGCTTTAAAGCATAAATGCAAAGTTGAGATTAAGAACTACATTAGTTCAAATACTTATACTACTAATACTATATGACATATCATACATGACATATATTTGAGTAGCGAAACGACATTTTGAAACAAACACACTATAACTTCACTTCCGGAAATTTACGCGTATACTTGACATTAAAATGTTATCGTTTTTTAAAGTCTATTCCAAGATTTGTATCATATTTTATTTTATCATAGTGTAGCGTAACAGCGGCATCTGGTATGGAAAATATCAAGGGTTGTGTTACCGCATCGCGGATGTTGCAGGCACACGCACATCTGGGAAAATGGGTAATCAACATTCTTGAATAAACGTTTTATGTAAATTGAGATAAGAATATGACTTATCATAAACATAGGAAATTATATGAGGATGGGATAATTTATGCGGTGACTCGTACTTCTAGATTCGTCTCGATTTTACTTGACTCGCCGGAAGTTGGTATATAAATAGTATTTTTCGTTCACAGGAGTTAGTTCCTAGTTACTTTTCAGTACGCGAAGCGAAGTTTTATATAAATGTTTTAGTATTGTGAAGATAAATGTGTATATATAATTTATCTATTGTAAAGCTTTTGTGAAATAGTTTGCTATAACTTTGTGTTTATTTTATTATTATTATACATAGTGCGCAGTAGTATCTAGTGTAACATTTGTTAGTAAATTATTTAAAACTTCTTATACTTTACGTTAGTGTTTAGTATGTTACTTGTAAAACGAGCGGGTCAGGAAGAAAAGCAGGAAATCAGTAATAAGGAGTGAACTCGTCTGAATTACGGGGTAACAAAGGAGAAAGATGGAAAAGAAAGAAACGAATGCCGCGCTAACACAGTCGAAGATTGAGAACCGTGGGAGGGGTCCTAAGAACAAAGCGACAGGACGCACGAAGCAATTCGCCAATCTTAGAACATCCGTACCTGAAATTATAATTAAATACAAAACACGTATAAAATATAACTATAATAAGTAACTTTTATGAATTCAAATTGTAACAGCATTAAATTGCTGGTTTAAGGCACATATCTGAATTTTTACTCCTTGCTTTACGTTAAATATTAATGATATCTAGTAGCAATTAAGACGAAAGGTGTTTTGTAAATAAAATAATTACTTCATTATACATCCCTTAGTTATTGCCACATACATTAGGATATCAGACTAAGTGGCATTTTACCATCGTAATTAGTAATATGCTATATTGGCACAGCAAACAATTAATTAATTATATTTTTACAGCGGCTTTAACGTACGTATCATAAATATCGTCAGAATCTTAACTACTTACTCTGTAATGGCGCAAAACTTGCTCATTCTGAATAAAACCTACTGAAACATAAAATACAAAAGAAAGATACATATTTATAGTAGTACATTTAAATACAATCCCCAAATTATTGGGCTAATCTTACAGAATAAAACAGTTCACGTTTATTCATCAAAACTATTTACATTTCTAGAATGTAGGCAATCTACATACCATAAGGAGCCTAGTAAACAGCTGTTTGTCACCATGATATGCTATTCCATCAGGCAGGCTGTGAAGGATACTGGTCACTTTTCACTTGGTAACGAACAGTTGCACCTAAAGGAAACACAAAGTATTAATATTAAAACCTAAAACATGTATTTGAAATCGGTTGGCAACTCTATCTCGATTTTGTAATAGAAGCCATTTACGAATTGTATTTTAAAATAGCAACATTCAGGGAATTCTTGATTATCAAAAACAGATGCCTAAATAAGGAACCAGAAAGTGTAACATAAACATGCGAACGCGCGAATTAAATAAAGGACTAGCAAAGTTGGTTGCCTAACTTCTGAACTGGAAATAATAGAAGTGTAACGAATGCGTATATTCAAATAAGTAGAAACTGAAATTGTTTTTGCATCAAGGAGACAGTAAATTTGCAAGTACGGAACGGAACGTAAAAAGTATTCTTTACAAACATAAACATGGACAGTCGATCTAGATTAAGTGATGCTAGTTTGCTAGTTGTAGAAAATTAGCAGCAAAGAAAGCAACCGATCAAAAGGCGATTTTGGGTAAAACGCCAAAGTTAAATACTTTTTAAGCGTCCCGAACGCGTGGAAGAGAAAATTGAAAACCTCTTCGAACCTTGTGCATCTGCTTTGTCTCTTTCACTTGAATCTTTATCTGTTTCAACATTTTTGAACGGTTGTGTAAATTTTGATTCCGCGGGCATTGAATTTGACAACAGTATTTCGGTATCTGAAGGTTTTCTTACTATGAAGGAAGACTTTGTTGATTAACCTGCTAATGCAGACGTCCTACTTCTTCCTAGTGCATTATCTACCACAGAACTGTCTGTGGGTAATGATCCAGAAAAATGGATATTAAACGATTTCACACGTTTATATCTGACAAGAAAACGGCACTTGTCAGAATATGGACGCCGATTTTAGTTTAATGAAACATGTTTAGAGTTTTTTTGGAGTCTTAACAAGAGATATGTTTGAAAGAAAATTGTCAAACGGAGAAAAAATAAGAAGTGGCTGATATACTCTGAAGAAAAGAGAGCGGCATTTTGCGGTTTCTGTCGTTAATTTGGAACTTTAACTGACCAGCTTGTACAAAATGACTACAACGATTGGAATCATGCGACGGTTCGCTTTAACACATGAAAATTCTAAAGACTATATACTGTTTGATAATAATATTTAAAGTATGATGTAAAAATTGGAAAAATTGACTCTGAACAGACTGCCTAGTTGAACGAGGCGGTTCTGTGGCGTAGTTGATATGCGTGTGACTACTATGCCCAAGGTCCCGGGTTCGAATCCCGACATGGTTCGCTTGAAAAATGTTAGGCGAGTATTTTTCACAAAAATATGCCCTCGTTCGGATGAGAGGTAAAATGAGGATACCGTGTGCGAGTGTTGTCACGCACGTTAAAGATCCTTACCTTGCTTGGAATAGCAAGGGTTCGGCAAAATTCAAAATTTCCAGGTAAAAAATTCACTTGCTGGCCCATGTAGTACCTTCGGGTGGAGCATTGGAAAATTAAATGTAGTGGCTAGCTGTATGAAGAAATGTATTGAAAATTCATTCTAAGGAAAGTTGTGTCAGTTATAAAAGAATTGGTTCACAGTATGATGGAAACTTTCTTATGTGATTGGAATTGATTGCAAGAGTTGATTTTTTTACGACAGCACACATTGTAAGATATGGTAACGTCGACTTCGGTAAGACATCCTATTTATCATCTACAATTTACGACGAATTGTTAATGTTATTAGCTGAACATGTTGAGGAAAATATAGTAAACGATGTCAAGAAAAATAAGTATTATTCAATTGTTATTACTGAACTTCTGACATTTCCTACGTGGATCATTTATCAGTTATAGTCCGTTTTGTTCAAAGTGATGGATATCCAGAAGAACATTTTTGCAGTTTATTCCAAACGCAGGTCGTAGAGGGGAAGAACTTGGTGACGCAGTTCTCACTTTTCTTGCCCGTTTGAATATCGATATCAGAAACTTCAGAGGGCAAACTTATTTATGATAATGCCTTGAATATGTCGGGGAAATATAAGGGGCTTCAAAGTCGTATAAAAAATTCTATTTTTGAGGCATCTTACGTGTCCTGTGCTGCTCATTCATTGAACCTTATAGCTGAAAATTCTGCGGAAGTTTTGTTAGAAGCGACTAAATTTTGCAGCTTATTACAAGAACTATATAATTTTTTTTCTGGTAGCATGCATTGCTGGAAAATGTTGATATCTAAATTGGAAGATCAAAATAGGAGTAGAAAGAAAGCTGCTCTAAAAGATTTAAGTAAAACCAGATGGTCAAGTCGAAGAAATGCAACTAGCGTTATAAATAAAAAGATGGACTAGTATAGCAAAAGCCTGCATATTTATAGAAAACTCTGAGACTGAGATTCCTAATACTAAGCTGGATGCAACAAATCTGAGGAAAATATTGCAAGGGTTCGAAATGGCGTTAATGGTCGTTATCTGGGTGTTCTCTTGGAAAGTATAAACGAAACCAGCAAGAGGTTACAAGCTCTAGAAGTGGATCTAAGTATAGCTATTAAATTATATAACGCCTTGATTGATTTTGTAAAAGCCGCCGGAAGGCAAGGAAATTTTAAACGTTTTGAAGAAAGAGCCAAACAAAAGACAGATTGCGAATATGAAAAAAATGAGAGAAGAATTCGAAAAAAAAACAATTTGATGAGCGTGAAACAGGCGAAATTATTAATTTTATTGGTTTTGATAATTTTAGAATTAATGTTTTATATGTAATTCTGGACAATTTGAAAGTCAATTTCGAAGAAAGACGTGCGGGCATACGTTGTTCTTAATGATTAATTCTGTGTTTTGCCAACTTTTTTACCTTGGACGTAAATGAAGATGTGTCCATTAGGGTATTTGAACGCCTTATTGCATCTATATTAAAAGCGTACCCAAATAACTTTAAAGAGTGTTTTCTAGGAGAGTGCCTACAGTGACGAGTTAATTTGTAGGGTGAAGATAAAGAGTCGTCTCCAAAAAGCGCAATTCAATCGTGTCAATGGATTCTACAAAACGATTTTGCAGAATTATATCCTAATATGGTTATCCTGTTGTGTTTATTTCTGTGCAAGGCGATTACTAATTGAAATGCAGAAAGATCGTTTTCTAAATTAAAGTTAACAGAAACTTCCCATCGAGCGTCCATAGTCCAATAACGTTTAAATGCTTTATGAACTTTATATATCGAAAGTAAACTAGTGAACAAGCTCTCGTTTAAAACTGTTATTGAGGCATTGCTCAGAAGAAGGCTAGACGTAAAAATTTTTGATTTTTTAAATAGTTCATTAAAAGTACTTGTTTTGTAACTGTTATAAAAAATAATTGTGAGTAAAACACAGTCCCTCTTAGTACCTTTATTATTTTAGTTATTTAATTTTTTTTTTACTTATGTGTCCTGGTTATTTTAGACGCAATATTTTTTTATGTTTTATTAATTCTTTGAAAGTGCTTGTTTTGTAATACTGCTGAAAAATTTTTTTTACATTACAAAGTGTGTTTATTTATTTATATTATCCATTATGTGCGTTAATTTTAGGAGTATTATGTGTAGCGACCGAGGGTAATAGAGTTCTAAAGGGTGGCAAAAATAGTATCGTCCATAAACAACGAATAGCTAAATCCGGGATTGGCTATGCACAAAACTTGTATTTGTTATACAAGATATGTACAAAATTTCAAGAGCATTGGTTGTTCGTGTCTGCTTTTCTAATAAAGTATTGTGTAGTATAGAATAGTGTATCGTATTTGGAACCCTATTTTACAAAATTGTTCAGAATAGATACAAAGTTCTTGGCATTTAAATTTCGAAATTCAAAATTTGCGAGAGGGCGCTATGCACATGCAACCATTCCCTTATCATATATTATCTTTTAGATACATATAGTATTTTAACTCTACGTGTCATGCTTTTAGAATAATAGTTGTTTAAGTAACTGGAAAACGTAATTACGTTTTTGTACTTCATTACGTTTAACATAAAATTGTTTAAATCCATAACATTTCCTAGGCGTCTTTATCTTCGGCAACTATTGTTATTTACCATATGTGTTATCTCTGGATGTATTAAAACAATCGTAATGGTGCACTTTGGATGGTGTTTGAATTACAGTTTATCACAGGTGGCGTGAAAAAAGTGATAACGGTTTATCGTTCAAGATTATATTAACCACAATTATTATTACTTTTATTATTAAGCAGTTAATATAAAATAAGCCAGAATTTGTATTTCGTTTCACGTATTTTTTAATTATATGTAGTGATATTTTATTATAATGCGGAAAGTTGCTCTTGGTATTACCTACAATAATTTGCGTCTTATACCCAAAACCGCTTTTAGCAAAATAATTCATTGCTATATACCATACTAAATATTTGTAATGTTGAAATATTCAATAACGTGTTTAAAAATAAAGTCCCTCATATCGGTACTAAAATAGTCATCTTTCTTTTTACTTTGAAAATCTGTACACAATGCAATTGCGTATAATTGCAAAGAGCTTTGTTCATTGATCATTAAGAACGATCAAGAGCCGATAGATCCAAGAATAAATACGATTACATCCTTATAACCGAATTTCTAGATGAGAAAAAAGCACCGACTACTGAAAAATCTGAGAGTACTCATTTTACGACCATTTAGCACAAATTGAATTTTGTATTAGAATGCCGGTAAGATGAAAACCCTATATTTAAAACAGCCCCTCTCAAGTTTACAATACTGTCTAGTTTATCCAGTTAATAGTATTGTAGGTCAAGATGATGTGAACGTCTGGTAACTTTTATAGTACAACCTTTGACATTAAAGTATTTTGAATTTTCCTAACAGTTTTACAAACAAACGTGTCACACCCATCAGTTCATAGATAACTCCCTATTGTGACTGGCATCCTCACATGTCATTTGAATTAATTGCTCTACAGTCCTCAAATCTCAAGCTTAAGAAATGGTTTTGCCATATTAATGACATCTTTTTAGTGTAACCTCGTGGTAAACTAACATTTCACAATTTTCTGACTACGTAAATAACCATCACAAAGATACAAAATTTACCGTGGAAATTTGAAGGCCAGCCTAAGCATTTCTCGATGTATTCGTTGTTTGTCACTCTAAGACGGTGTTATCAAAACTATTTTCCACGGAACCTCGAGGATTCACAAAATATCCCAAAAGGTTCCATAAACGTACATAAAATATACATACATACATTTATTTATTTATTTATTTATTAAAAACTATGAGATACAAACAGGACAAGTCCCAGTAAAGTATCCACTAATATCTATAAGCATAAGTTTATTAACTCACTTGACTGAAGTATAGTGAACTTAAAGTTTACAAGTTGACAAAAATAAAAAATAATATAATAATAAAAGCGCATTTAACAAAAAGAAAAAAAACAATTTTTTGGTAGAGACTTAAACTAGAGTTTTTGTATAAATATGATTATATAAATAAATAGGCAACACAAGCAACATAAGAATATGTGTGATAGCAATTTAGCTTGGTACTATATTAGATTAAAAATTATTCCATATAGGTTTCGATTAATTTTATAGAGCTTCGAAACGCTAACAAAGAGATGTGTAAAATGTCTAAATTATTATAACGTGTGTTATAAGTGCAAATCATACGGGCTACCGGCGAATTTTGCATAGTGTTAGTGTTATATTTTAACTTACGAAAGGTTGGTGTGACTCTAGTAGGGTACCTGGGCACATTCAAATTTATTAATTGTAGAGCACTAGGGCAGTCAATATAATTATTTATTAACTTATAGAGGAAGTACGCATCGGCCATAAAACGACGATTTTCTAATTGTACTAGTCCAGTACGTTGGCAAAATTGAGAATAACTCTCCTGAAATGTCCGATGATATTTAAACTTTATATGTCTGAAGAACTTTTATGAATGGACTCAATTCTATCACAATAATAAGCATATTGCGGATTCCACACAATTGAAGCGTAATTAAGGATACTATGAATATATGAGTAATAAAGAACCTTTACTGCTTCAAAACTGTGAAAGGCACGTGTGGTTCTTACAATGAATCCTAACATTCTGAAAGCTTTGATACAAATAGCATTTACATGTTCATTAAATATTAATTTGCAATCAAACAACACCCCCAAATCCTTAATAGTGGAGACAGTCTTTATTGGATAATTATTCAATGTATACACATGGTATATATTATACTTGTTCCTAGTGAATTGAATGTGATAACACTTATTATAATTCATTGCAATTTATTGGTTACACAATACGCGTTAAGGCGATTAAGATCATCCTGTAGATTTAAACAATCCGATAGCGATTCTATTTCACAGTAAAGTTTTAGGTCATCCGCGTACATTAAGAACTTACTATAACGAAAACATTCTTTTATATCGTTAATGTAGATAATAAAGAAGAGAGGTCCAAGATGACTACCCTGCGGAACGCCAGAAGTCAAACAGAACTTCTTTAGATTGGTATGCACTAATTTTCACTATCTGTGATCTGTTTGAAATATAGGAAATAATCCACCTTAATAAGTCTCCGATTATACCTAACTTCAACATTTTTTCAAACAATATTTTATGTATAACTTTGTCAAAGGCTTTGCTAAAGTCAGTATATATTACATCCATTTGTACTCTGCTATCCATAGCTCGAGCAATATCATGCGTATAAAGAAGTAAGTTCGATTCCACTGAACGTCTTTTGACAAATCCGTGCTGCTCAGCTATTATTTGAGAGCTTACCATGTTATATATTATTTTAAAAAGCAGCGACTCAAATAGTTTGGCCATAGATGACAAGATCGAAATAGGCCTGTAGTTACTAACTTTGCTTTTGTCACCAGATTTGTATATGGGTATGATATGTGCTTTTTTCCAAAGGTCAGGAAAAATTCCAGATTTAAGTGATTTATTATAAAGGAGGCAAATCGGACGGTCTAAAGTGAAAGAGCATTTCTGAAGAAAAATGGCCGGTATGCCATCTGGACCAGCGGCTTTTCGCGTATCTAGACTACCTAGCGCTCTGCAAATGTCTAATTTAGAAAATAACGGACAAATTGAACACATATTGGACATTAAGGGGTCAATTGCTGAAGCTTTAACACTGTTAACATACACGGAACCAAAATAGTACGAGAATAGTTCACACACTGCTTGACCATCAGAAGCTGTTTCATTTCCAAATTTCATAATCCTTGGGAGACCAGAATTACAACGTTTGTTACGAACGAACGTCCAGAACTTTTTGGGATTATCACATAGATTGCGCTCTAAGTCAGAAACATAAATGTTATAATCTTTCTCTATTAGAAGTTTCACTCTTTTTCTAAGTACGCTAAAAGTAATATAGTCTAACCTACTACTAAATTTTTTTCATAACTTATGATATTTCTTCTTTTCAATTATTGCCTTAATTGTGGGTTTGGAATACCATAGAGGGTACTTATTGTTAAGATGCTTACGAGGGACATGCTGAGTGATAACTTTAAATATGGCCGAGTAAAAGTGATTAAGGGCTTTATCCACGTCAAGCTCCTCTAGATATGACCAATTGATGTTATTTAATGTAATATTGAGATCGTTATAGTTAGCTTTTTTAAATAGATATAATTCATTGTTGTTTAATTTTAAATAAGAAATGTTGCTGAAGTTAATTAAGAATGATGAAAATAATTTAAAAAAAAAGCACTCTGAATTGACTGAAAGAGCCCGCATCGTCTTTGACTATGCACTGGCTGTGGATGTTATATACTTTCTAAATTTCAATTTAAATATAATAAAAAATTAATAAAACGTTTTTCTTTTTGTGTACTTCCGATACAGGAAATATTTTAATATTTGTGATCGCGGGTTCCGCGAAATAATTTTATACTCGTAAGGGTTCCTTAAATTGACAAGTTTGAAGACCACTGCTCTAAGTAGTTGAAAATCGAATGTACAGCCCTCTCTCCACCCTCACCACACATACACGCGCGCACACGTGCACACATCCGGATGCAAAAACGCGCACCGGCACACACAGGTACATATTTTGATATCATTCCTTTACAAATTTTCACTAAAATTATCGAGTTTCACCTCTCTATTTGCCCGTGCAATTAGTCTCATGAACAACAGCTATCATAATACATACATTTTAAAATTAATAAACCGGTCTCTCAACCCAACGCAAAACATTAAATTCCAGTCATTCTCATGCACGGTTTCCAACGGCCTTTCCATATATACACAGAGTGACGTTCCAATCAGTATCTTAAACAAACATAACAAAACTATTTATATTACTGCTTTTAAAATCTCACAAATGGCTACCATCCCATAGGCTCAGTAAATTGCATTAAAGCGCCAGGAATATAACGGGTGTTTGAAAACGAACTCCCTAGTTTTAATAAATTTAATGTTGATATTAATGAAAAACTTCATCAACGAATACATAAAATAAAAGAGAGTACTTTCAAGTTTTGTTTTAACATTAATGGACTTCAACGTGAGATCCTTTTGTTGCCCTGCACACGTCGAGACGATGTTTCACTTTTCGCCACGTATTTACCAACATATCGGGTGTAACTGTCCCAACCGCCGCGACGATTCTTTCGCGTAAATGATTGATGTCTCGGATTTTTTTACTGTACACAACATTTTTTATGTGGCCCCAAAAGAAAAAGTGCAGTGGGGTTAAGTCCGGGCTTCGTGGTGGCCAAGAGATTGGGCCAGTTCTGCCTATCCACCTTCCCGAAAAGTGAGTGTCTAGAGCCGCGCGCAAATGGTTACTGTAATAAGGTGGGGCGATATTTTGTTGGAAAAACGCAAGCCCTTTTTTCACCTCAATGTCACCCATTTGGGAAAAGACATACTCTGTCAACATGTCGTAGTAATTGTCCGCATTTATTATTCGTTCTACAAAAGTGAAAGGACCAATCACACGATCTTTTATTAAGCTGCACCAAACATTAACTTTGGGATAGTCACGTTGATGCTGAATAAATTCATGTGGATGCTCTAACCTTACAGAGATTTTCCAATGCTCCACCCAAAGGCACTACATTGGCTAGGAAGCGAGTTTTTTTTTACCTGGAAAATTTGGAATTTTGCCGAACCCTTGCTGTTCCAAGCAAGGTGGGGATCTTTAACGTGCGTGACAACACACACACGGGACCTCCATTTTTCCTCTCATCCGAACGAGGGTGTATTTTTGTGAAAAATGCTCGCCTAACATTTTTCAAGCGGACAGTGTCGGGATTCGAACCCTGGACCTTGGGCATAGTAGGAATCTCTAACCCCAAAATTCTGCAGTTGTGACGATTTACATGAAATGTAGCCTCATCAGAAAAGCAAACATTTTTTATGAAAGTGTCATCATCATCAGTTCTGTTTAGAAAGTCAACAGCAAACTCTAACCTTTTGATTTTATTAGTAGGTTTTATTTCATGTAACAGTTGCAATTTGTAGGCACGCAAATGAAGTCTTTTACGCATAACATCATACACCGTACCTTTAGGCAATCCTAATTGTAGACTACGTCTGGCCAATGACCTTTTTGGGCTCTGAACACATAAAACCCGGATCTGTTCAACAACATTTTCAGAAGTTCTCGGCCTACCTGGCGATTTCTCCTTTAAAACGCTACCGATTTTTTTGAAAGAATGTAGCTAATGACGGATAGTTTTTGCTGTAGGAGGTTCAACACCTTACTGACGTCTAAAGGTACCTTGCACTGTTATAACAGATTCAGTGTGCACGATCCAAATACACACCGCGCTTTTTGTTGTGGAGTAGACATTGCACTGCACCGTACGCCTGAACTGAATTAAACGAACTGAGACCCGGCGCCGTCTCAAGATCAAGTAGGCATGTCAGCTGTAGGGGAGTAAAACTTGGACAGTTGATGAATCAAACACCACAAACTAGAATAGTGTGTATCACTGTGAACAGTTTGTATGACACAATAAAGCTAGGGAATTCTTTTTCAAACACGCTGTATAGTATGTCTTGCACTTGCGATTAGGTATACATAGGAGAAACAGGACGCTTAGTGCACACTAGAATAATTGAGCATAAATGGTGCCCTATGACTAATCAGTACAGTCGTTTAGCAATGATGTAACTCCAAAACCAAAACTATACTAAATCAAACAAATTGATCACTAAAGTGAGTCTTTCTATTCGTCACTTTGCTGCAAAACACATTTGCCTCAATTGGGTGAAATATTGGCGTCATTGTTACATACTAAAGTAACTCTGTCCAAACAAAAGATGTATTTTTAATCAAGCCTCTTGCCCTGAAAGTTTCAAACAGTATTCAAGAAACTCCTCACTATTTTAGGTTGGGGCTTTGTTTGGAGCTATCACTTAAAGCATCCTAGAAATGATTTATTGCCGATATTTGGATACTTGTAATTCATATTTTTTCGATTCATGGACAACTACACTTTACAGTTTCTTGCGTTGGAGAATAAAAGACAAAAGGTTTGTCAACTAAACGTAATGAATAGGGAGTTCATGACAATTTGGAAAATGACTCTGACTACGGGTAGTTTTTGACGCTTCCAGAATCGCACTTGTTGTCTTTTTTTATATAGTCATTTGTTGGATGTTTCTCCTGTACATAAGGACTTCTTGGTTTTACTTTAACATTTTTTTATACACCTGATTCTTCTCATAGCTGAATTTAAGCAGATGTGCTCACAAATTTTAGTTTTTTGTGACTATCATTTGGAGGTCTGATTCTTCTGAACCTTTTTAAGATTCTTTATTAACCCAGCAGCATATTGTATCAAACTTGCTATTTTCAGTTCTTTCAAATTTCTCTGAAACCAAATAAGTTCCATAAATTTTCTAAACAATTTTAAAATTTACATGAAACCTCTATAAATCTTTCTGCATTTAACCAAAACTGTATTACTTGATTAGCAAATATGCTATGTAATATTAGAATTTTGTACACATGGTTTTCTTTTCTACAATTAGAAAAAATACGTATACAGTTTATTAGTAATATTAAACTTTGCAAGCTTACAATTAAATGGAAATTGTACGTTTCCTGTTGTTGGATGATATGATAGACAAATATTTAGAAACCACAGTTCACTTATTAGATGACGCTTTCGTTAAACTTAGGTTTACACATACATATTTATTGTCAAAAATTAAAATGTTTTTTAAACTTTATACATATGCTGTACCGGAATCGGCAAATGTACAATGAACAACTCCTGATTGTGCACACCTGCCCCACCAGTCAATTTAGTTTAATTTTTACAGGGTTTGTTTTTATCTTTTATAAATCAAAAGTTGTTTATCTTGAATATGTCATAATTAAATCATAATAAGCTGTACTTTATTTATGTTCAGTCGTGTTTTTATGATAAACACCATTTTAAAAAAATTTCCTTGTTTTTCATTTATTTCGGTTTTATCTTCAAACGTGAAATTCTGTACCTTTTTCGAATGGACTGTTAAAACAGATTTAACGTTTATTCTCTCCGAGACTTTCTTTACCAATATCGTATTTTTTTGATTTGCCGTAGGGATCTTTTAAGATTCGTGCCAATTTTGAAAGACCGTTCTTTCAATTTTATCTTAACAGAACATAAACCAGCCCCATTCACACCGAATTCCACATTCACTCACGCAGCTGGCCAAGTTTACATTAATTACAATAGAATGTCTCAATTTAGATGATTTCTACTCGCACCTTGCCCCTTGTTAAACCAAAACCATTTAACATCAGCGCATTTCCAACCCATCTCAAATTATCTAAAAAAACCTTTAAAACCATTTAATTAAATTTTCTACAACAATTTTATAATTTTTAGAGATATAAACCCCATAACATTTCACCTAAATTTTAACCAGATTCAATCGCAATCATCTTTTACAAAATTTATTTAACGCACTGAAATTTTGGAACCTGCCCTGAAAGTTCGCCCACAGTTCCGATTTCAACCATTTTTATCAGCAACCTCAAAAGCCCCCGTAACCTCATTTCGGCATTTGATGTTGGACATTTTTAAAATTACACGAATCCAATTTTAGCCATCCATCCCCGGAGTTACCTCGATGTTCTACCTGGTTAAAGCGTCCAAACCTTTTTTTGACCCCGTTCACCAAATACCCCGCACATTTTTGAACCGTGAACGTTCCCCAGAAAAGGCCATTTCAACCCGAAAAAGGTATCATCCAAACCCGCTCCGCGATTTCAAACATCCGAACCCGGCCTAGGATCTGTCATCAACCGAGACGCGTAACCAAAATTTCAACCGAGCAACCCTTTCGCCCGTTATTCGTTTGAAAGCCTTTCACCGCACACCATTCCACACTTTCGCATCGCCAAAACCTTTTTTTTTCTTTAACGACATCACGATGAATCCATTCACGCTTAACGACGTTCATAACCGGCCACACGACCTTTTCCTTAAACAACACTGGAACGTAACAGATGATAGACATGTAAACCCATCTGCAGTCCGCATTTTTTTAACCCACAACACATTTTTCACAACCCCATCTTTACCCAATATCTTTCTCCGATTGCCACGCAGGAAACTTTTTGTTCAGCTATATTACGACTCAGCTACCAACTTAGAATTGTAGCTCACCCGGTTTACCCATTAGTTACTCCCATGTAACGAACTTTTCGCTCACAATTTTTAGTTCAACATTTTGATCCATCAACTTTTTTTCAACGTAAACATTGAACGCGTACATTATACCCTTAATTCTAACTACTAAATTTTATTTCATCAACATTCTACAACAGTTTTTCTAAACCAATTGATACCTCTTTTAAGCGTCATCCAATCATATATTTCTTCACACCCAATCTTAATTTTAATTCATCACCAAATCCATTGCCAACATTTTCCGGATGACCGCAACACTTGTGAACATGCATATTCTCACAATGATATTACATTGAAGGTAAAATTAAACGACACCCTAAGATTAAATCACATCATAAACAACATTCTCACCCATTTCACACGGAAATTGCCTTACCATGAATAGATTTCTACCCGCTACAACCACATTCTTACTGCGACTCCCGAGCTACCCATTAGATTTATCACAGAAGCCTTATTTTTCACCGCATCGTTGCAGATTTCAGTAACCGCATTGCACATAAAATCGACCCACCATTACCACCCTTTATTTAATTTTACAAAACAAAAAATCTAAAGATTCTGAAATTATCAAACATACTAACATTTAAATTTAACCAACATAAAAATCCACAGTTTTTTATACACGAGCAATCGGGCTCTTTTAATCATTATTTAAATCACCTTAAAACCACGTTCCACATGTTTCAATCCCTGATTTTGTTCCGACCCAACGTATTTCCTTACAGAACATTATCACCACATTTGTTAGTTACACGGTTGAGGATCTTCCCATTTGGTCACGCCACCATGAAATTCGTATGTTGATCTTTTCCGATAGCCGATAAATCACTTTCGCATCGTCCGGCATCCCGCACACCTGGTCGTTTTCATTGGATAAGCTAGATAGTTCAGCAGGCTACATTCTCCATTCAAGAGGTTCATGATTATTCTTGCTTAATCGGATCGTTCTTTCCATTTCGAATCGCTCTTCCATAACTGTTTATCACATTCCTACAGCTGCGAGCTGCTTTGCTTAACATCGTTTCGTCTTTTCTTCCAGCATGCCACTTAAGCGAAACGAACCCACATTTGCTTTGTCGGCGAACCTTCGACCTTCTGCCGGGAATTTTAGGGGAAAACCCAAAACAAAACTGAGAAATTTTTAAACAAAAATTTCCCATTAAACCCAATTTTTTTTAAACCACTTTTTTTTTCACCCAAAACCTTTTCCCCCCCCAAAACCCAAAACCCACCGCAAACCGCAGAAAACATTTAACAGAAATATTAAAAACAGATTAAACAACCATAAACAACCATCTTACACTCCGCGAACACCAACGATTGAGTCTTCCTCGATAAACCAATTTATTGCGCGACAAATCGTACCCGACATACGCAGCAGCATCATCCAAAAAGACCATGATGCTACGAAACCGCCTCAGCCGTCCCACTGCCCACGCACCCCGCTGCCACCTGCCCTGCGCAGCCCCGCATGCGCACTCCTGTGCGATGCGTCACAGCCTTTATAACAAAGAACATCACATTATAAATGTTTATTCCGACACATTAAACACACGTCACATGGATCATTTAAACCATTTAACTTACAAGAAGACAGTCCTTTCATGTTTAGGTTTTACTTTTCACAGCTTATTAACGACACCTTTTCATCTCCTTTCAAATTCAGCCTGATACACGATCCAGTCATAGTTTGCCCGAGTCTTTGACGCCGACAGATCCATTTATCAGCCATGCACACATCGCATTCACCGATCACTGATCGACTTCAGAGCCTTAGAAATTTCCACACTTGCCTCAGCCCATCACTGAAACACATTGTTAAACCGTTTAAGATCCAGAATAGCCTCAAATTAAACACGTTTCTGAATTGTCACGATAACCCCTGCTTATTCGTCATTTGATAATACGTTTTAGAATACCTTTGCAGGATAACACCCATTTTCAAACCGAGTCTTCTTACGCACGCAGCTTAGAACCCGATTTCGCATCACAAAACTTTAACCTTCCTCATTTCAAAGATTTCACCAGCTCCATGGTTCGCGTAGTCCAGTGATTTTCCATCAGTTGTTCTTTTCTTCACACAGCGATACACGCTTTCTGCAGTAACGGCACCACGCGCATGCGTTCTTCACGCGTCGAGCCATCGTTTACGAATGACCATTTAACCATCGCAGAGGAACTACAATGCTGAAGACTTTATAATTATATATCTTTTCCTCCAATCCATTTAACAACGGTTGTCGACAAGCCTTTACAGTTTCGGACTCAAGTTCTACGCATCTGCTTTCACGGTCCAGTCCAGTTTATTGTAACCGCAGCACCATTGAGCTGCACGGCAACGGCGTTTAGAGCAATCATCTTTCTCAGCGTTAAACATTCCAGATAGATCACCGCACAGTTCGCAAGTTTGCAGTCCATGCAACAACCTTCAAGACTCACTGTAACATTATAACTAAAACTTGCCCTTTAGACAAGATGCAACCAGGTTTCGTGACATAAAATCACGCGACTAACCATAATTCGTTCTCCAATTGCGCCAAGAGCACCTTCTCGTCATGCCGAATGTCATAAAATGAAAACTCTCGTTATCGTCCTGCATTAACAGGGACACACGAAATTTTGAGTCTTCGATAATGTCATACCCAAACATTTAACCAACAACCTTTGTACAACAACAATTTTAAAACTCCGCTAATTGAATGGGCTGAATTCCAATAAACACGAAATATGTTCACAAAACCCTATCCAATTTACAGGAATTATTTAAATTAATTTGCACGAGCCCTAACAAATATTTAACACATCGCAATACAGCAACCCTCCCGATTCTGTAGCAAAGACCCTTACGGGACGTGCAACATTACCATAATGCTTTCCGTAATAATTGCTCTGACACATTGCAGCTCCACGAGATTCAACCGAGTCATATCCAAGCAAATTACGATTCAGATGTTATCGAAACGGTTAGCCCGGCGACAACCATTAATTTCCTTTTCTATATCAACTTTTTTAAGAAAACTCATTAAATGCAATTAGTGTTAATGGGTTTTAATGAGAAAACTCATTAAAAGCAATTAGGTCATATGGTCATGTGGTCATATGGTCATTGGTCATTGGTCATGATGGTCATGTGGTCATATGGTCATGTGGTAGTCATGTTCATATGGCCATGTGGTCATGGCTATGTATCTGTGTCATTGAGCAGTGCCCTATGGGGGCATTCACAATTCAACTTAACATCCTACATATATCCGGATATATGTCGATGCGCATCCCTGTCGGCTTAGGTGGATAACAACATATTCGACTATCTTCGGCAATATACGTCCTCACTCTGTAGAATACGTAAGAGAACAATTTTTCGTATTCAATTTAGTATTCGATAGTAGCTAGAACGGTAAACATGAGCGTCTCCAAGGTGATTAACGTTTCTCAACTTCTGGGAATAAAGTGAAACCGACAAATGAGCGATTTGGATTATGGCTGTTGACAGAAAATATGTGCAACAATAATCTGGTAAAGATATTGGTAATATTTGTTATGTCGAAGGCGAACAGATGCTGACTGTGGACTACACACACCAATTACAGAACCATTTTGTGACAATATAATGTTGGTTAAAATTTGCGACCTTTCTGACACCGAACAAGCATCTGCAAACAAAAGGATGTTTATCCTAAAAAGAAATTTGTGGTGCATTTAACAGCTATCTACGAAGAAAGTTCAACCGATTTTTTCGCTAGGCATGGTGTTAAAGCTAAGCTTCCGTTTTCTCTGGAAAGCACTAACAAGATGGGCCAGAGAGTAAATGAAATTATCGGAAAAGAAGACCTCGAATGCATTAATAAAAATTCAAAATCCTATATGTGTTCCATACAAAGTGGAACTACAGATGTTAAGTTGGAAACTTTATTGGAGGAACTACCAGATATATTAGACGAAGTCGAAAAGATTATTTCTATCTTTTGACATGGATGTAACCCAAGATTTTGCAGGTATATTTAGCAAGATGGAGATGTGTAATTATTTAACTACAAAGCATAACTTTTGCTATAAGGGAGAATACGAAGAAAAGTGTAATATTATAGTTGACAACGATAAAACTGCGTGGATTGATTGTTTAACATGGATAACAACCAATGCAAGAATTAAGATTTACAACAAATTTGTGTGCCAGATAACAAGTCCTGGTGTTAATAAACAACTTGGCAATCATATACTAGATTTTTACGTTGTCCAGATGTACGTTTAAGGGAAACATTTGCGTCTACTTTGGCCAAAGAACATGGTATTACGCGATTGAAGCGACAATATACAACTGTGCAATTGGAAGCTATGTCAGTGCGGAACGGGTGTATAAACCCTTAAAAGACTGTTTAACCTTATTGGAAGATAGTGTTATACTTCCTAAAGGCGCCAATGTACTCGGTACCACTCTACAAAATGTGGAGTAAGTTATCGGACAAGCTACAAAATAGCTGCTGTTTAGTGTATAATAACCTGCTACAGTACGTGTATTGGGGAATGGAATACAAAGAAATTGACGGGCTTTGCAAATTGTTGTCCGAAAACCAAAAGAAAGGGAAACATTGATAAAGTATGTCTTTGGCTTTAGTTTTAACTATTTACCCGTAAATTATTTGGAGATAGTAGAGGAAAGACAGCCAAGATAAAATAAAAATCTTACAAGTGCTACATTAAAGCAGGTAGTACATATTTTACACAATCTGCAACACCATATTCTACAATTCCAAAAGAAATAGTCATTTCGGAATTGGGATTGATAGATACCCATAACATTCGTCCAGAGGTTGTACGACAACGCGTAAAATATTGGTAGTAAACTCTATCCGTTTACGCTAAAGGAAATTGCCCCATTATGTATACCATACGCTGTAAGTGGAAGGAAAAGACAACTGGAATTAGAGGAAATGGATGCAAAAAGGCGAAAATTGGACTACATGGAAAACACTGCGACAATAGCAACAATACAAAGATGTGTTAGACAAAGAACATCTTATTAGAGAAAATGAGGAAGAATTAAAAGATTATTTTATGTGTCGATGGACTGACTTAGATACATCCGGGTTTCAAGTTGTATGCATTTGCGGTTAGTAAGAAAGACCTTTTAGTTATGTAGGGTGTTCTTGGAAAAAGGATGGTACTAAATCCGTATACTTTTTAAAAGGTTATTCTAAAACGTATTTATCAAAATGGCAGATAACAAAGACGAACTAAGGAATGCGGGTTTCGTAACCTTGGCGTACACCACACGCAAAGGGGTTCCGCAAACATTGTATATTTCCTAGTAAAGAACCTTTCGGATCATTTAAAACCGAGGGTCTTACAACCTATAACAACCATATATTCCCAAAAGTGGTGGAATGCAACTACGCAACAGTGTGTGGGAGAAAAGGATTTTCCAATACCGACAAGAAGAAGTCGATCAAGCTTAACAAGATACGTATGCAGGATATAGTGGGAAAGCTTGCGATTAAAAGATTGTCACAAGCTGCAAGAATTACACGAAGGAATGGATCTGGTTGTTTGGCGGAATCAAAGACTTTAAATATAGAGGCAAACTTCGGTACATTTTACAATTCGAAAACCTAGACGGTCTTTATGTATCAAACTATTGGTTAGAAAAGGAGATAGAAGACTTGGGTGTCGATTTAAATTTTAAGCTGCGAATAAAATTAGATAAAATTAAAACCACTGCAAACAAACATAAAGAAAGGACTGTCTTCTGTGTATAACTTTGTATTAAAATTAAGTTTAAATGACTCCATGTTTGGCATTAAATATTTTTAAATTTGTTATGTATAATGTCAGAATAAACATTTTATAATAGTATATAACATTGTTCTTTATTTATAAAAGGCTGTAACGTTACCCCGAAATAGCAGTCGCACAGAAAGGGGTGGGCCCATGGGCAGGGTGCGTACGCGCAGGGGTGCGCATGGGCAGGGTGTGCATGCGCAGGGTGCTCATGGGCTGGGATGTGTCTGGGCGTACACGAGGGAAGCGGATGTTAACAGTCACCAAGCATCCAATTTTTATTTGATGGTATCGAGTACTTGCTCGCGTATGTATCCGGAGTAAAAAAACGATTTGTACACGCAGATAATTAATAAAATTAGTTTATCGAGGAAGATGACAAAGGTACATCATTCCTAATAGTACAACAATCTACGCATGGGGCGTAAAGATATAAGATAGTTGTTTATATTTGTAAGGATTTTGTAAATCTATTGCATATATTAGTTTTAAGATTCCATAATTTTTAAGTTCTTCTCCACCTTCCAAATCCTTCCGGCTTCCTGGTTGACAGAGTATACGTGTTATCTCCACGTGGTATTCGCGGGCACGGCGGTTTTAGATTTCCGGGAGATGGTTGGCTAAGGCATATGTCTTGGGTAGCGAAAAAGGTTTTAAAGATGGTGTTAAATAAAGATGAGCAAAAATTAGTGATTTGGGTCTTTAAAACGCATAACTTTGTATGGGTGGCCCTATTTAAAATCTATTTACAGATTTGGGGTCCCTAGAAAATTTAATATTAGTTGATACATAGCAAAATATATTTATCTTAAAAGAGTGACTACCCTGCGTATAATAAATAAATATAACACTTGTCAACAAAAAGTTGTAGGAAATTAAAGACGTATTTAATGGGGGTCCAGTATTAGAATTTGTTGGTAGTAATGTTAAGTCCTACTGTATTGTAGGCGAGAAAGATACGATTAAAAAAATTAAAGGGGTTTCACGAATTGTAGTTAAGTAAAACCGAGGGTCTTACAACCTATAACGAGCATATACCTCCAAAAGGAATGGGCATGCAGCTACGCAGCAGTGCGTGGGAGAATAAGAATTCTCTCTAATAAGAAATTAAGGGTTTCCATGTACGTAGCACCAGTCTTTGGGTAACGTAGAAATGTGGAACCTATAAAGACGATTATTAATTATGGTTTAGAAAAATAGTAGTTTTCGTGGACTAAATAAAATAGCTTAGACTAGTTAATGTATATGGTTACATACTCTCGTACACATCCACAAACAT
>JARFIW010001150.1:0-285000 GCA_036346225.1 Platerodrilus igneus | reverse complement strand
AGGACTGCTTTCAGTTCTGAGGTTACCAAGATTCAAAATATTAAAATAAAATTATTCAACTACATAGTTACAGCAATACAGGAGACCAGCTACACGCTGAAATGCATTTCATCCACAGGCAGTCCAGGATGATGTACTAATGTCATCCCTAAACAATATGGTAATTCTACAAAAATATTATATAGACAGTCATTGTTTAACTATTATCTTATAAATATTCAACTAATAACAGCTGTCACCCACTTCCTGCAGTTGTAGCGAAGTAAGTTTCATTTTGAACAATTGTAACCTCTCCAATTGTGCGATAAGTAATTTAAATAATGCAGACGCAATTCTTCCCGAGGGGGAACCATCAAATCATTGCAGAGAAGAAACAGTAATCTTCTTGAAAGTAACTTAGCGCCCATTACAGTAGCTAATTTAGTTATTGGAAAAATTCTATCTCCCAAAGGAACAACTTCGTACAAATTATTTTTCAGAATACAATATTACAAATCTACTAACTGTAGGAGCGCACCACATTTTCAATTTCGAAAATCTTTGCATATTTTTACAGTAATCTCGTTTACCGACAATTTCAAAAATTTATTTATTTCCAATCAACATTGTAAAAGTTCATACAAACAACAAATTAGCAAATGTCGTTATCGTCGCATAGAAAAAAACTGCGCCTTTGACACACTCCATTCCATATCATAAACAATTCATCGAAGTATTTTTTCTTATCACTCACAACACTAGGGAAGCTTAAACAAACAAAGCGGACTAGACAGTAAGCTGAATAACGCAAAAACCAATTAAGTTCTCAGATCTCGTTACTTATTCAATCGGAATATAACACCATCCTCTCATAAAAATGAGAGCACATATGTTATTCAGTAAACATTACACAATTACATTCGTCCTTCTTAAATGACGCAAAATATCTCTAATTTTATGCAAATGAACCCTAAGTAAAGAACTCATTAACATACCCGTAAGGCATCACTCAAAACAATTTAGTATTGTTTTCGTAAGGAAGATGCATTTAATAATGATTAATAATCCAATGTGCAATTTTCCTTCAAAACATTTTTCTCGAGATAAATAACCACATGAAAGGTATTTTTCAAAAAAACCACCTGCTGATAAGAGAAACCAACAGAGCGAATGTCGACTGATAAAATGGAAAGACCAGGTTAACCTATGTAGTGGAATAGGTCGTAAACGTTCTAAAATAACATGAAAGTATATTGACCTAAGGACTTACGCACGACGTAGTTAAAGAGTTGCCTATATTTTTGTATAAATTTATAGGAAATGTCGCAATCTAGAGATAACCTAAGTGGGAATTTGATGGATTTAAATGTGTGTTCGATACCAGCCTTGTGGAAAACACATTATAACATTGTAATTTCTCTGAAATCAAATGTTTTGATAATCAAACTACGTTTTAATGATATCAAAATAAAATAAATTACAGTACTTTGTTAATAATAGTTCGAGGTTCAATCAAAATAGATTTCAAGCATTCACATTTATAACTGAATATTTTAATTAAATTTCTACAGGATGTTGAATAACCAATCGTCTCAATTTAGAAAGTGGTCAAAATTGTTCGTGAAAACTCAAAAAAGCTGTAAATACAGTAAGGAATATGAAGTTTTTATTTAAGGACCAGCGAAAATATTTGTATGTAGGGATAACATGTAACAGTTGCATCTGGTTCATACTTTTGCATGACGTTTTTCTATTTCTGTCTTCCCTGGTGATACATTTTACTTTATGTTCTATAATGACGATGAATTTCATGTTTTTAAATTTTGTTGTGCATTGTACATGCATGATGTGATGTTTTTTTGTCATTTTGAACAGCATTTTTATGTTCTTCCCTCTTCCGAATTGATACTTCTGTTTGTTTGTTCAATATAAAACTTGCTGCATGCTGCACATGATATTTATTTTCTTGAATAGCTAGAACATGCTTCTTATTTTGTGTCTTCAAAAGACCTTTGTGATTCTATTAGTTATGCAGCCCTCCTTAATCCAAAAACAAAGTAGCATTAGAAAATCGTGGAATCTACACGACACCATGTGCAGTGTGCAACAAGTTGCATATCAGACAAACAAACGGATGAATCAATATGAGGAGAGAGGAACATAAGAATGCTATTTGAAGCGATGAAAGAACATCATCATTAGCACAGTACATCAAAATAAACACAAAAGATTTTGAAAACATGAATCTTATTGTTCCCATAGAACACAAAATAAAGTGAATAAGCAGGGAACCGGATATAGAAAAACGCCAGAATAATTTGAATTGCAATAAGCAACAACTTACAGCAGCTTGAAAACCATGTGATACATAAATAAATAGAAAAGCACAACTAAACATAACATTTTAACAAGTCAAGAGTATCCAAATTTAAAACCAATCAAGCTAGAATATTAAAAACCAGTAGCCCCCCAACTAACTTTTTCTTTTTGGAGAATACGTAAGTAGAAATGTAGTTACACCAACAGTATACACGCCTGAAAATGGCTGATTTGATTTAATCGAAACGTGATCAGATTAGCAGTTAGTTTCAGAACACATTGATAGCAATGTGCTGTCACACTCTCGAGGAACAATGGATCGAATAATACAACTTACACATTCTGTGCCTTAGTGTTATTTAATCAAACTGCAGGTTTTGGCAACAGTCGGCAACGCAAAGATCAAGCTCCATAACCTTCTTGCGTAGCAAGAAAATTATGTAATACTGTTTATTTGCAAGTCTGAAATTTATAAAAAAAAATTAAGAAAATTTAATTGAAAGTGATTCAAAATGGACTTTAAGGATATTCGTTCAATACCCTAAATAAACTTATACAGAATACAGTAGAGAAATTCGGAGTAATGGTTTAAGTTTCAAATTGATAAAGGGACTGACACATACATCTATATTTCATTTATGCTTCAAATAATATTTAGGACTCAATTAAGTACATTAATCGAAATCACTAAACTTAAAATACATTTTTTTTTGCAAAGTTGTACAGCACAGACACTGTCAAATTTGTATTTTCAAATGCAGTTGCTACTTTCTGTCAAATAGTTTAATGAGGTTTTTGATGTTATTTTACATATATTACTTTAGATTAAGGGCATTTAAGTCAACTAAATTGATTGATAAATTTTAAATAGCTTTTCGTTGTTTTACCTTTATACATTGTTTTAAGATGTTTTTAGTAATTGTTATTTGGCATAATAGGATATTTTGCCAATAATATACATCTTTTCTTTTGTTGCTGCAAGTATGATGTAACTGAAAAAGGTGCATACAGCTACCACTTCCAAATGTTAATTAATTTAGGTGCTTGCTATTTTACACTCACTAAACCATTTGGCTTATAGTTTATTTTATTGTTGCAGCGTTATCATACATTCTGTATTATATGTTGTATTTGTAATAGTAATTTATAGGTGTGTAGGGTTACTTATCTGCTTTGATCCCTTGTTGCATAAGGTCAAAGATATGTTATCTAAGTCGCAAAGTATTTTTTGTAATGAGTGTTTTTCTGACATACTATGTAATACCACTTCTTCTTTATATCTGTTTTTATTATATTTCTAAGATAAATGTAAATATTTATAAAGAAATCTATTTTTGTAACACAATGTGTAAAGTAAAATCAGGTGATATTATGCCTTTTATACAATTGTATATATTGTAGACTTTGTACTAATTGTATGATTGTGATTGTTTTCTAGTAATATAGATAACATATTGGTGGTAGTAAAAACACATAAGTTATGCACTATTTATGTAAACATACATCGAGTTTTATAAAATAATTATGTGATTCAAACATTTTATAAGTAGTTTTATTGTTAGTAATATAGGTAGTTTTATTTATAGTTATAACTTAGAGGTTAGTATTTGTGTATTTTTATATTGGAATATGTTTTCTACGTTATATTAGTATTTTAAACTCTCCCGTTGCCAGTAACATTAATGAGAGCTTAGTTGTATGGTAAGCTAGTTGTCTAATTTACATTTAAATAAAGTTGGAGTGATGGGTGCGTTATGTCTTTTATTTTTATTAAAACAGCAATCCCCACCACAATAACATGACCACTTATTTATTGTATTGTGATTTGTTTAATATATTGTGCTGACCACTTTGTATAGTCAATTCTACATTGAATCTTCCATATGAGTAGGATATAAATGATCTGACACTCAGACAGAAAGTTATTCCCCATACACCATGCTAATAAGCTAATGCATACAAGACCTTGTTTAAACATGGGATTTTCTGGATTTTCTGAAGTCTAACCTAATACCATTAACTTTGCTGAAATATATAGTGAATTGTTCTCTAATGGGTAATCTAGTGCGGCTTCTTGCTAAAATCCACACTCAGTCAAATGATACTAAACGACAATGTGGAAATATAACATCAGAAGCAGGATCTTGTTGAGTCGAAGTGATTAATGCAAGATGGGTCAAGATATATTTGACTATGTAAATAAATATGAGACAAGGTATTGCAGAAACTTTTAGCAGATTGATTGAATAATTACTTGGTATTTCTTTCAGTTAAAATTTCCAATAATTTAACTACTCATCAATTGAAAATATTAATTAAAAAATGACTCAATTTTATGAAAATTTATAAACAAAATATTCAAATTAAATCTACCCAGCAGCCAAAATCATACCATAAACAAAAGCTAAGGACTACAGTAAAGACTTATTTAACCCAAATTGCCACTAATTAATAATTCAACAATTTGAAAATACCCTCATTTTAACTAAATTATTAAATTTTTAAATACTTAAATTCTTAATAAACAATTTAAAAAATTTGTTTTTTTTTACTCTATATAATGAATCATTAATAAATCAACGTTATCGAATTAACTATTATAAATTTACAAAAATAAAATAATTTTGTGTAAAAAATTCCATAAGTAAAATTATATATCTTTTCAAACAAGCAATGTAATTTAAAATAATGAATAATATATTAAAATTAAACTATTATATACTAACTAGTCTAAAAACTTACAAAAATAAAATTATAATTGTTCAGATAGTATATTAATATTTTGACATATGTCTTTTACTCAGTTTATATAGGGTGGCGTTAGTTTTATGTCATTAAATTTAGGAAGAGGATAGAAATTGCATAACTAAAACCTATAAGGGCATTTTACTCTTGGACCGTTTTTTAAATGTTCGATCTAGGTCAACTTAAGAAAAAGTTTCAGGACTGCAGTTTTGTCATGTCTTTTAGGAAACTACTTATGTATGCAAGTTCTATCCTGAATCACATACAGCACATGAAATGATTTCACAATAAGTGTTCGAAACTTCTACGGTATCTGCAAGCTCGTGGTTGGTATAATTCTCAGGTTTTCATATTTTCAAAAATAGTTTATTAAGCTACTAACACGACAATAAACTCTAATTACCTAGATCCAATTACAATTAAGTCCTATACTGCGTTTAAGTGTTATTACCTAAGCACATAGTGGAACACAACAAAATGAAACAGGCAAAACACACAACATCTAACCCCGGTTACAAGCTAAGTAATGAAAAAATACATTCAACTTAAAGTTCTGCATAAACACTGAATTGTAACAAACGAAAACACGGCGTCAGGAACCCAACCTAGTTTACCACATGAGTATTATGGAATATTATTTTTTGTTTTGATTATTATCTAAACATGTGAATTTTAGAAAAAAATTTGAACTTGTTTCAGCAGCAGCTACAGTGCGTTGAGTTATTTCGTTTGGCAGCAAAAATGCACTCTACTGCACTAATTTAAGTTTGCTGAAGGTCTCAACTTAATCTTCAACTTTCAAACATGATGTAATTGTATATTTTATTTGTGACCTAGTTAACATTGCAGTGGTTTTAAAAAATTTTAATACTTTTTTGTGTGTCCATTTGTAGCTAAACTGTCTACTTCAGACACCAAGTTTATTAACAATTTTTGCTTGTCTTATCGGTCTCTACACCTTTAAATTAATGACAAAACTAATGCCACCCTGTATCTGTCATGTGGTCTCTGGTTTACAATTAGTATAGTATACTTGTAGCTCTCGATAGAAATCGTTAACGATTGCGTAATGGTTCAGTTTCTCCAATTGCCTCACTTGCTTGTTAATGTGAATGAATATCTCTTATTTTGTTTATATTCCTAAATCATGGATTTCGTTTATTGTATTCTTTAATGTATTTTACCTTGGATTGTTGTGAAAATTTACAGACTGCTGTAACAATAGTGATGAAACAGCATTAAGGGTATTGATTCTTTATCATATTGCAGTCATCTAGTGGCAGGTGCAAACTTTATTAAAACTTCGTAAGATGTTACTAGATTTTTGCACAGCACATATGGTCCCAAAATGCCCAGAGGTTCATTATTTGTCAAAGGTATGCTATTTTAACTCACTTCTCAAGAAAAACATTGTCCAAATCTGTGCAACTGGACATGGTTTACAGGTTGTTAATGTTCAAATTCTTGGAAAGATACAGCGGTATACGAAAAAACTTTTATTGCTTTGTTAACAACCACATGTACAATTGAAGATACTTTACACAAACGAAAAATGTGTTTTGGTTAAAATATTTGGCATTAATTCTACAGGCGTCGCAAAGAAATGGTGCACGTATTGTAGAAACGCTAATCATACTATTGATCAATTAGAATCTAATTGCCCAGATTGCAAAGGTGTCACGATGTCGGTTTTTGAATTTTAAATGGAAGCTCTGATTTTATGGTCTCTAAGCCTATGTCTTTGCTCTGTATTAGTATTTTTGGTTTTAATGGGGTTACAATGTTAGATACAGAAGCAAAGCAAACTGTTGCAAATGAAAAGTAGTACTTGGGCAGTGCTGGTTTCAATCCAAGCTGTGCACATGCAAAAATATATTAGGTTGATTTTAATTCAAGCTCCATAAATGCAGAAATACATTAGGCCAGTTTCAATCCGAGCAGTGTTCATTCTTGTAAGTCAATCGGTTACAAAAACATTGAACCGTTTTAAACCAACAAAAAGTCTGCTCAAACAAGAAGTTATAAAAGCAACCGCGTTCGTGCAAGAAAACATTAAGTCAGTTTCAAACCAAACCGTGATCACTCATGAACTACATTAAAAAGTCAGTCGGTTGCAGTTAAGTTATTTTGAACCCACCTTAGGATTGCTCAAACAAGAAGCTAAGATTGGTTAACTGCACAATTTTTGGATACCGGTTGCAACCTAGAATGTGTTTACTGTTGTGATGTGTCTTAAAAGTAGACAGACAGAGAGGATAATTTGCAAGGACATGCGGATGCAATATAGGTAGACTGCTCCTAATGCTAACTTAACTAGTAGAGGCTAAACTACATTTTGCAAACATTTATCAACATACATAATGGATGTTCAGAGATTTAGGTATACAAGAAAGCACTTTGTGTGCAAATAAATTGTGGTTCTGGAAAACGTTATTTGGCATCAATTTTTTAAACTGCCAATGCTGAATAACTGTTTGGGTTAAGATCATATAAAACATAATTGCTGGGCGATAAAGAATATTCATGGTCTTTCCTGGGATAGATCTTCTACAACTGAATTGATATTATCGTGTATACCTCTATATGTAAAGTAGATTATTAAATCTGGTGAGGAAGTGTTTGTGAACAGTGTGGAAAAGAATAGGTTGTTAGAAACCTGCTGGAAAATGTAATAACTGATATACTTACACTTGGCTGTCCTAAACTGTTATAATTAAAATGCAGCTCCTGTTTATGTGTTGCCCATTGCAGTAGACACAACGATAATAATCTACAATGCAGTAAAAAAATATCATATTGTTAAAAAAAATGTTCCAGTAAAAGTTTATAGAAATATTGTGCAATATTTATTTTAGTTTAATTTTACAACTGTAGACTCTGATAAATATTAACTATAGTACATCTAACAAACATTGTTTTTGTTAATCCAGCTATATGTGCGCTAGAACAGCCTATCCATTTTACACAGACTTTCTTCGCCTTTCATACATAGGATTTTTTACTACACAAATTCCTCAAGTCTAACCATTTGTAACTCCATTTTATAACATGCTTCTTTGATTTCTCTATGGTTTTGACCTTCTAGAAGATTGTTGGAGTTGTTAAGTTTATTTTTTTAATTTTAAATAACTTATTTGACCTGTTTAGTATGTAACCTTTTTAAAGGCTTTTCTTGACTTTATTTATCACTGACTGAATATCTCATAGGTTGGTTGCAGGCTTTGTATGAGTGAATGATTTTTAAGAAAAGTTTTATTATTAGATTTACTAACATTGACAGGTTTTATTTCCACTATACTGTGACTTGCATAGTTGTGTGAAGTTAGTTGAATGTTGGCAGGAATAATTTTAATTGGTGTAGTGTTAGTGCTTTTTAGTGCCCAAATATGAAAGTCAGCAGACTACTCAAACGATAGTTATAAACAGTTAAAGTTGTTCCGGCAACTTCAGCCTGGCGGAAAAGTGTTAGCAGGAATAATTGTAGCCGGTGTATTGTATAGTGCTTCGTTAGTGCTTTTTAGTGCCGAAATATGAATGTCAGTGGACTACTCAAACAATAGTTATATGCAGTTAAAGTTATTCCGCCAGCTTCACTCCTGGCGGAAAAGTGTCGGCAGGAATAATTGTAGCCAGTGCAATGGTTAGTACGTTTTAATGCACAAATAAGAATGTCAGCGGACTACTCAAAAAATAGTTATTAGCAGTTAAGTTATTCCGCCAAATTCACACCTGGCGAAAAAGTGTTGGCAGGAGTAATTGTAGCAGGTGTAATGGTTAGTACTTCGTTAGTGATTTTTGATACCCAAATATTAATGTCAACAGACTATTCAAACAACAGTTATACGCAGTTAAAGTTATTCTGCTAACTTTACGCTTGGTGAAAAACTGTCGGCAAGAATGATTGTAGCTGGTGTAATGGTTAGTGCTTCGTTAGTCCTTTTTAGTGCACAAATAAGAATGTCGGCGGACTACTCAAACAATAGTTATAAGCAGTTAAAGTTATTCTGCCAATTTCACACCTGGCGGAAAAGTGTCGGCAGGAATAGTTGTAGCCAGTGTAATGGTTAGTGCTATGTTAGTACAGTTTACTGTAAAGATATTGATGCAAGCGGACTTCTCAAATGGAAATTATATGCACTTATAGTTATTCCACTAAGCTCATGCTTTTCGGAAAAGTGTCGGCAAGAATGATTTTAGCTGGTGTAATGGTTAGTGCTATGTTAGTCCAGTTTACATCCAATATATGAACACCGGCGGATTTCTTAAATAGGAGTTAAAAACAATTCTCAATGGTCTATTCAAAGAGGTGTTACTCAAAACATTTACTACGTATAGGTGGTGAGAAACGAATACCTGTTTTATATTATTTGATATCAGGTCACTTTTGTAGTATTAAGATATGATTTTTTTCAATTTGTGAAGAAATTTTGCTACTTTAAGTTAAGTTATCATTCCGAATGAATTTGCACCTTGAAGAAGTTCTAGATTACTAGAACGAGTGGAATGGCTTCCACGTTCCAGTGATCTAAAGAGCCAAACTACAAATCCAACCAAAGTAGTAGGGTCTTTAGTGAGGAATCAGACAAGACAGGTCTCCGAAAGAGGACAACAGCTTTCTTGGTACTTAGAGTGGCAGAGACTATAGGGGTCGGTATAGCATTCTAAGACACACTACTGCGATGTGGAAGACAACGGGAAACCACCACATTGCCTCCCAAGTGCACGGCGTACTTAAATTGTTATTAAAGATGAAGGCATCCTCTGGGGTAAAAAATTCCGGAGATAAAATAATCGCCCATTTGGGTCTCCGAGAGGGAACTATTTCGGGGAATGTAGTCGGAAAGTATAAAAAAAGAGTAGTAAACATTCTGCACGTCGGAGCGTGTAATGTCAAAAGTATGAAACAAGTAGGTAAGCTAGAGAGCTTGAAAATTGAAATGGATAGGTTAGCATTAGACATAGTATGGACCACGAAGTTCGGTGACAAAAGGTGGATTTTTGGAGCGGAAACTTTAGGGTAATTCATACAGGACCAGAGGAAGGAAATTCGGGTGTGGGGATAGTTATGCAAAAAAAGATAGGACAACGTGTAGAAAACTACTTAAAAAAAAAACGAAAGAGTACTCATGGCTAGATTGGAATCTAAACCGGTAAATACAATACATGTATATATGTCCATCTCTAGCTACAGTGAGGAAGAAGTAGATGCGATCTACAAAGATATCAAAGACATACTAAAATACATAAAACGACATGAAAATTTAATAATTACCGAGGATTTAAATGCAGTGGTAGATGAGGGTAGGAAAGGAGCGGTAGTAGGTTTATTTGGTGTAGGCACAAGAAATGACAAGGGAAATAGGCTGGTAGAGTTTTGCGATAAGAACAATTTAACCATCACACACACATTATTTCAACATCATGCTAGAAGACGATACACGTGGAAGATGCCAGGAGAGACAGCAAGATATCAAATAGATTACAGTCTTGTTAGACAATGGTTGAGGAGTCAAGTAAAAGACTGCAGAAGCTGCTCAGAAGCAGATATAGACACTGACCACAACATCGTAATTATGAAGGCCGCTCTTAAATTTAAAAATTTGAAAAAAAGGAACGGAAAAAAGTACTTTGACTTTGAAAAACTAAAAGATAAATATTTCCACGAAAGATTTGAAAAGAGGTCAAATAAATTGTTGAAAGATATCGGAAAAATTTCTTATACTAAGGAAGTAGAAACAGAATGGAATAACATTAAATCCAGCTTATACATGGAGGCCAGAGATATTCTGGGGTATACACAAGAAGAAAATAAAAAACCATATATAACAAAGGATATCCTGAATTTAATAGAAAAAAAAGACGAAAATACAAAAATAAATCAGATGAAACAGGAAAACAGAGATACAAAGCCATAAAATGGGATATTATTCGCAAATGCAAGAAAGTTAAAGAACAATGGATTGATGAAAAGTGCTAAGAGGTACAAATTAAGATGGGAATAGGAAAGACAAACGAAGCATACAAACTAATTAGAATGAATTTTAGGGATATAAAACCACATAGCAAAAATACAAGGGACGCAGGAGGAAATGTCATTATAGAAAATGTAGAGAAAGTGGATAGATGGCAAGAATATATTAAGAATTTATATGCAGGAGAAGAACTAACAGCATTAGAACAAGAATCAGACATTGAAAGTGATGACCTGGGATTTCCTATACTTAGAGGTGAGTTTGAATTGGCATTAAAGGGACTGAAAAATGGTAAGGCACCGGGTACAAATAAGGTGCAAGCAGAAACTCTAAAATTCGCTGAACAAGTAGTATCAGAACATCTCTTCCAACTTGTAAGCTATACGTACGAGACAGGCGAGATACCTAAAGATTTTAGATGTAACATCATAGTCATACAAAAAAGAGAGGCTCGGATGGATGTGAAAATTTTTGAACAATAAGTTTGACAGCATACGTGTCAAAAATATTAACTAGAATTTTACAAAACAAATGGAAAAACGAGGTAAAAAAATACTAGGAGAAGATCAATTTGGGTTCAGACAAAACAGGGGAACATGGGAGGCTATTTTAGCTCTGAGAGTGATAATGGAGGAAACGATAGAAAAAGAAGAAAGCGTGTATATAGGGTTTGTAGATCTGGAAAAAGCATTCGACAATGTAAAATGGAAAACAGTGTTCGCATTAATTAAAAAGATTGGAATGAGCTTTAGGGATAGACAGATAGTACATAGCTTATAGAAAGAGCAAACTGTGGTAATAGAATTAGAGCAGGAATGTATAGAAGTAAATATTAGGAAAGGGATGAGACAGGGATGTGCCATATCCCCATTAATATTTAACTTGTACATCAAAGAGGCAATGAATACTGTCAAATGGGGGAAGACATTTAGAATTATTATGCAGGGACAAAAGATTAATATGCTTAGATTTCAGATGATATAGCAATATTAGCATCTAGCAAGGAAGAGTTTTAGAAACAGCTATTAATGAAATGGAAACAGTTCTAACAGATAGATACGGTATGAAAATTAACAAAAATAAAACTAAAGTACTAGTATGCAAAGGAAAGGAAAATAAATTAAAAACTAGAATACAAATAGGTAACGAGAACTTACAATAGGTTAAAGATTTTTGCTACCTAAGAAGCCAAATAACGCAAGATGGGAAGAGTGCAAAAGATATAAAACAAAGATTAGCACAAGGTTGTGCTGATTTAACAGGAAAAAGCAACTACTGTGCTCAAAAACCACAAACATAGAAACAAGGAAAAGATTGCTTAAAACATATGTGTAGAGCACAGCACTGTATGGCTGTGAAGCCTGGACAGTAGGAAAAGCAGACTAGAAAAAGGTAAAAGCCTTTGAAATGTGGTGCTACAGACGTATGATGAAGATATCATGGACAGACAAAGTTAAGAACAAAGAGGTACTAGAAATGGTAGGAGAAGTAAGAATGATATGGAAAACAGTAAAATATAGGAAAGATATATGATAGGCCACACACTAAGGCATGAGGGAATAGTGTGGAATATATTAGTAGCAGAGATTGGAAAAAAGAGAGGTTTAGGTGGACCGACGTTAGACTATTGCACACATATAGTGAAAGATGTAGGATGTGGGAATTTCAGGGAAATGTGCAGGTTAGCTCAGAATAGAAATCAATGGAGGTACACGTTCAACCAATTCAAAAATGGAGAACCCAATGATGAACAAATAACTGTACTTAAACCTGAAGCCTATTATAAGCAACCAAAGGTATTGTTTTTGCAATACTCTCAACTAATGTTAATTGTGCAAAAGGATTTACTGGAAAACTATTAATTCGGCAAATGTCTAAGTGTTGAGGTTTCCTTGGTAGCCACAGGCTGCTTAACCCCCTTCACATACCACTGAATCCTGGTGGAATAGGGCACATAATTAGGAAAAAACAGAAGAGGAACCGAGCTGTATCTAGGCTGTGGTAATTTCAGGAAACGGTGTAGGCTAGCTCAGAATAAAAATAAGTGAAGATACACAGCCAACTAGTTTCAAGACGGAAAACCTAATGACTAAAAAAATAATTGCAATTAAATTTGATGATTATTATAAACAACTACAAGTATTGATTTTGAAATATTTTCAAATAATGTTGATTGTGCAAAAGGATATATTGGAAAATTATTAATTCTGCGAATATTCAAGTATCGGGGGATCTTGGTAGCCGCAGGCTGCTTAACCCCATTCACATACTACTGAATATCGGGGAAATAGGTATTTATAAACAATAGAAGGGGAACCAAACTGCATCTAACAAGAAAGAGCAGCGGCTATGTTCAAAGACAAGAGACATAGAAACAAGGAGAAAATTGTTGAAAGCAAATGTGTGGAGCACAGCACAGTATGTCTATGAAATAGGGGCAGTCGGAAACGCAGACAGAAAAACGGTAGAAGTTTTTTGGAAGGTTGTGCTTCAGATGTATGAGGATAATAGTATGAATAGACAAAGTTAATAATAAAGAGGTTATGGAAATAGTAAGGGAATAAAGATATTTGTGGAAAATAGAAAAAAGTAGGAGAAACAGAACTGCAAGATATGTTCTAAGGCATTTCTGGAGAATAGTGCGGGATATATTACAAGCAGAGGTAGGACAAAGGATGTAGAGGTAGACCTAGATCAGATTATTATATACAGATAGTGTAAGGTGCAGATCGTGGAAATTTCAGGTAACTGTGTAGGTTACCATAGAATAGGAAACAATGAGAGCACACGCCCAACCAGTTCCAGGACTGAAGAACCAATGATGATGAAGTTGAGTTACGTTAATCATGCTGATTGGGTAAAAAACAAAATAAATAAGTTGCCACACAGCAATTCTGTGAGATATAAATCTGCTATAATATTTAAGAGATTTGAATTATAGAGTGATTGTTTTATTTTAGAAATCGTACAATGCAAAGTTTTTTCTCAACTTGCTAATCTAGTATTAACTACTATTGCTATTAATGAATAAGGATATGCACGATCCTAATCAGCACGTAAGGGATTCCTGTCAGGTACTTGGGAATGCCATTATTTAATACAATGGTTGTTGGATTCAGTGCCATTTTTTTTATGTATATAAATGAACAAAATATGACCAATCTCATGACTTCAGGTAAAGGCAAGAGCAATACAATAATTTAGCAAAATGTTGGTGTACCTTTCTAAAACTTCATTTATTCCAAAAATTTCAAAGGGTAAACAAGTGTAGTAAGTCCATTTTGTGAGTGTATAAAATCGTGTATAGCAAAGTATGTGCAGTGCTAGATATGCAACTTGTTTTTCCATTAATTATACATGTCCAATTGGTAAGTTCTATAGTGACTTTTATAAATTAATAGCATGAATACAAGATTAAACTATGTGGAAAAGTGGTAAACGAGCATTGGTTTATTTTTGAATTCAATCAACAGATTTTGAGAAGGTCCACATACTATTTAATTAGACTGTGATGGTTATGAATTTTTAAAATTTGGAAGGAAATTTGAAAATATAAAAATACACGAAGGTCGAGAGTAGTTTACATACAAACATCGAAAAAGTCTTCGCAGATTTTACAATGAAAGCATATAGTCAGAAGAAACATAATAATGTTGTACAAATGATACAACTCTGCAGCCTTGAAAAAGAACTAGATCGGAAAATATTTGATGTCAAAAGCTTGAATGGAGTGAGATATGCATGCTTATTGTCATATACTAAAGTAACCACAAAGGAAAAGAGAGAAACCAGCTATTGTAAATCTATCTAAAAGAAGATTAGTAGATTGAGAAACAAAATTTTTGCGCCATTTGATAATCTAACAATGCCTGGATTTCATGCTAACATGAACTTATATTGATATTATACATATACAAGTAATTATTAATTAGTAAACATTAGCCTGAAAATCAGGTACGTGTCTCAGGACACAATTATTTTTGGCTGTTCCTAGGTCATGTTTGACGTATAAATGTTAACCTTTGCACTCTTCACAAATATTTTCTTCTTCCATAACACTTACTAACAAAACTTATCATCTAATCCTAATTCTAATAATGCTATGCAAAGTTAAAACAATTAAAAATGAAATTCAAAATCTATATGGGTGATGCCGTGATATTTTATAATTATCCCTAATAGCACAAAGACATACAATGTGCATCCATTTAACATCCGTCCATGTACTTTGGCACAGATTTGTACATCCACTGTACGTCCAGGGATGGATGTATATTAGATATCCAATGATGGACATCTATGGGATGTAAGGAAAGTATGTTCAGTGGACATCCATAAAACATTCAGAGGATATTTTATAGACATCTACTGAATGTTAGTTTGATACAGATTTCGATGTTCTTCAGCTATTCGATCGTTATGTTTTGGAAGAAAACCTACTTCATTCTCGATTTTTGGGCAAATAAATACAATCTTTAAATCATCTTGTGTCAACCAATATATAAAGACTATCATCACAAATACAAGGAAGTTTGAATCTTTTACAAATTATGTCAATATACGATGTCACATTTCTTTAATGCAAAACTATTAAGTACTGGAAATTTAATTTTAAATAGTATAATTAAACTTGGTTGTTTCTTTCTGCTACAGAATAGCAATAAATTGATTTAAAAGACTTTGCACTTTAAGAATTGAAATAAGTTAGAAAATGGAGAAAATTTACATACATACTGCGCCCGTTCACTTAGCACATTTTCATTAATAACAGCATTTAAAAAAAGATTCAAAAACCAATTTATTCAATAAAGCAATTAAAGCAAATTAAGTTTATCAAAGCAATTATAAAATATTATTTTTCATTTTTAGCCCGTTCTCCGCAACGCCTTAGCCATTTTCCGATTTCAGTTTCTACTTCCTTCTCAGTAGCCGCCTGGAAAGATTGCATTCCTATTTCTACAATTATTATTATATAATTCACAGTGAGCACAGTTATAATCTAATTTACTTAATAATAACTCGAACAATTTTAACTGCTTAAACACTTTTTTCTTATTCTTTCTTCCTAATAAACTAAATCCTGCACCAAATTTATTTGTGATGAGTTTTTCAAGACATCTATAGATTAACTCATAAAGGTTTCTTCCACCAAATGATTTGAATTGTTTAACCTAGAAGTCAACTTTAAAAAAACCTAGATTTCAGTATATTAGACGTACTGCGCTTTTCATTGTATCTTCGTTAGAAAAATAATTTTCAAAAACATCCAAGGAACCATCAGAATTTATGGACAGTATATCTCTCATTTCATTTAAAATATTTTCGGTTATACTTTGGCATTATAGTTAATGTTAATATGCTACCATAAAATTAAGAAATGTGACAGAATTTTGAGGTTAGGTTACACAAAGTTGTAACCTGTTAAATTACGGTATGCAAAAAATAATAAACTTATACCTTTCTACACTAAATCACTTTATAACAGAAACGCACATAAACACAAATTTTATTTGAAGGAATTTTAAAAAATACCATCCAAGAATGTATTGTGATTTTGTCAGGCTTCAGCTTAGTTTTTAGTCAGGCGTCTGGCTCAATTTTTATTGCGTTACGAGTGACAGCGCAAGACAAGCAAGATGAACAAAGACAGTGACAGTAGTGTATAAGTTAAACAAGGTAGTGTATTTTTCATTAGCGTAGAATTATACGGAAAGAATACAGTGACGTAGAGTAGGCTAATACCTTATATATATTAATTCAATAACCGATAAAATAAAAATGAATCATTTATTACGAAATTGTCTAAAAAAGGGTAGGTTAAAGACGTATATATGATTAATGTGGAGCTTTCATAACATTTGATTAAATGACGTTTGCTAGTAATGTATCGTCTTATGGTGTATGTACATAGGATGTTTTTCAAACGTTTTGTGTAAATGTTTGTAAAATGTACAACAATGAACATAGTCCTAATATCCATTTAATGTCCATGGACATATGTACATAAACTGGCTTTTTAATGGACGTCCATAGGATATTGTGTGCTATTAGGAATAATATTTATGCGAAAAGTATGTTTTATTTTATGTGCAGATCTATAAAATATAAGTGGAAGAGACGTTTTAGTATAGTTATATTCCGTTACCATTCAAATTAAAAGATACTATTATAGATAGTTTAGTTTTAACGGATAATTTAAATATGAGTTTAAAGTGAAACGTCAAAATTGACCTTGAAACAACCAAAAATAACTGTGTCCCGAGACGCATGTGAAAATCAGTGTCAAATTTTAACATCAACTGAAATATACATAACGAAACGTGTATTCCTACATCTTTGACCAACACAAATTTCTCAATTTAAAAGTTTTAAATCAAATCCTAATCATTGTTTATACGGAATTTATATTGAAAATTTTCAATTGACAGGCAAGGTGACGTGTCCGCACGTCCGCTGATTTCCGAAGAGTTTGTCAACACCTAGTACTTATATATCTTAGTGTACGTATATTCTTCAGTAAGTGTCATCTATACTGTGTTATCAGTGTTGTAGGCTTGTATTTCACGATAAAAGGCGTTGCAATCACATAAGTAAATTTCTGTTAATACAATCGAATGAAAGTTACGTTTAAAAATTAACGTCTTTCTACACTCAAGTCAAATTGTAGTTGATTTTTGATTTTGCTGTGTTGTAGTTTGCAGGTAAGATGCACATATACTATATATTGCGTTTTTGTACGTTGATAAAACTATATATTGTTGTGTTTGTGAGATTTGAGCGGGAATTGTTGGTGTTGCTATAAGCTTAACAGTAGTGTTTATATTCAATACTAAACGTAACAATAAAAAAGAAATTGTTCATTTTGGTTGTTAAGGACGTTTCTTTTTTTAAAGTGACGTTTATATTTCTTGATGTTTGGTGTTATGGTAAAATTCATATTGAAGTTTGTTAGCTTGTAGTAGTAGTATAGTAATTTGTATAATTGTATTAACAGTTGTAGTCTAATACCTTCCATATGAAAGTTATTGGCAGCCTTTTGGTATAATATCCATAAAATAAATTGGTAATATAGTCGGGACTAAAAATGAAGACCATCACATACTCATTTGAATTCCTTTAAATCTTTCTGAAGTTAAAATGACTATCCATCTACATTTATTGAATAGTGTTATAAAAAAAAGCAATATTGTCAGTTCTATTTTATTTTCAAACATTTCGATTGTAGATTACAATACAACAGTTTTGAATACATAGTAGGGTATTAAAAAATTTACAGTTATGTGGGTCAATCCATATTAAGTGATCAAATCTGAATTAATTTTTTACAAAGACCTCATCCAATATCTTATTCCTTGTGTTTGTTCAAGTGCCATTATAGTAGGTATCAAATTATGAATTTCAGATATTTATGTCGTAGGGTTGGATTTAATCTATTTTTAAATTTAGGAAAAATTGTAAATTTATTAATCTGTATGAACACATGTTTATGCTCATATCTCGGCTTAGAATAAAGCTAGCTTAGTAAAATAAACACCATTGCCTTCAGAATTTTACAAACATTAATTTGATATATTACAAGGGCGTGTTTGAAACATTAATATTTATCATCGACAAACTCAAAATTTTGAAACACGATTCCAAAAAAACAGTATGAATAAAATTTTTCAAAAATTCTTAATTATTTATTAAGTGTTTATTTACAAACTTACAAAAACACAAGTCGAAATTTCAATGGGATCCTAGTAAAATAAATAATTTTATTCAGACTTAACCAGCAAATGCATAATGTATCCTTAGAGCCGACAGTTAAGCAATAATTTCAACAAGAGTGTGACATGAAAATATCTAATATTTAAATAGTCAATGGCATAATCAATTTAACATATTTATTTAGTTTGTAGTTGCAAAATACATACATAAACCTCATTTGAACTTTTTTTAACTTATATTGTTTTTATTGTAGCCATAGTTACTATAAGGATCTGAGTAGATTTCATACACTTGAATTGAGCAGTTAAGTTTAATTCCTTCGTGTTGTGATTTTTGCATTACTGTGAAACCACAGTTTTGGGTTAGTTGTTAAAGGGAGATGTAAGTAATCATACCAAAATTACTAATTCAGGTACTGTATAGGTAATAGTTATTTCAATGGTTTATATTGTCTTGGCATAAGAAACTAAATAAGAACCCTCCTAAAATATTAATCTTAAGCACATATTAATCCTTAACTTCTTTTAAATATAGAAAATGCATACAAAGCTTACCTGTTTGTTAGCTTTTCGTTACTATTTTTATTATAAATTTTCAACATGAGTAGGTACGCAAGGTTACTTCTAGCACAAAAAGTGCAATTTTCCCATGTATTTTCTTATGGAAAATCTAAGGTCCATTCTGGTCATTTTTGTACCAAACATTGAAATCCCTTAAGGAGGAATTGAGGGTCAATTCAGGTTACTTTCAACCAACACCCACGACGGAGGAGTCTATTACATTCAGTTTTTAAGAATAGGATAACACTAATATAAATTATATAAAATTTTATTGAGGATAATATATTTACAATCAATATTTTACATTTGTAATAAGTATTATATTTCTTCTTGCTCCATAATTGAATAATGTCCAACAGGTAGGGTTGCATATGAACCAGGAAGCAAGTGGCGTTTATTATCGTGCGGGCTTAGGGCAATCTTCTTCTGAGCGATAGTGTGAACTTGATGCTTGGATGATTAAATAGTAGGTATGGGGTCACTTGAGTCTGGGAAAATTTTGAAGACCGTGAACAAATTCCTTTGAAGAGCGTGGTCCTTTGATTATTGCCAACTCCCGGGTATGGTCCTCACGAATCCCCTGCCGAAAATATTTTGAGGAAAATTTCGATACCGTGGGAAAATTCCTTTAAAGGGCGTGGTCCTTTGGTGTTTGCCGACTTCCGGGTGTGGTCCACACGGACCCCCTGCCAAAAATATTTTGGGGAATTTCAATACCGTGGGCAAATTCCTTTGAAGGGCGTGGTTCTTTGATGTTTGCCGACTTCCGGGTGTGGTTCACGCAGACCCCCTGCTGAAAATATTTTGAGTTAAGTATCGATATTAGTCAATAATCAATAATTGATTGTTATATAATGGATTTTATTATTAACTTTACAGTCACCCCTTTCCTTCCGCTAACGCCACAACTACACAGCTCTTGCAGAAGAAAAAGGTTGACTAAAGCGCGATTCGAACTCAGGGCGCCTGCTTGCAAAGCAAGTACTCTAACCACTAGGCCACAGAGTTGGTCGATATAAGTACATTCACTCTCTTAGTAATGCAGTACGAGCACATAAACAATTTAATTTATTTTTGAACATTAACATAAAAATGCGTCTATTTCTAATTTAAATATAAAAACCTTTTAAGTAAAATTCGCATGATTAACAATGCGATTGTACTTATTCTGGTGTACAGCCATTTTAATTACATCTGTATATTGATGTATTTAAGGACAATTAAAAAAGCTATTAGAATATACGTGTTTGGTAAGATTTACATTCTATTTTAAATTTTCAGTATAATTAAATAAATATCGGCCATATCCTCTTGTAATTATTTAATAATTTCTCTACATTAGGTTAAATTTTTGATATTGCAAAAAATAAACATTATACTACTACGTATAAAGGAGTTGCATCATCAACAAATAAGAGTCAACGTCCTTCCTTGGATAACTGACGAGGTTTTCAGTTTACTTCGAGTGTAATATAACAGTCTCATTTCTCATAAATACTTAGTACTTATTGATAATTAATTTCTTGTTAATTAATTTACGATACAATACAACAAGATTTGGAAAATGGTAATAAAAATTAAATAATAATGGCCAATGTTCATTGTGTTAGCGAGTACAGAGTCCACTTACCTGTCCGACCTTAACCTACATTTCGTATAATCATACGTTGCAAATCCAAACGCTTTATAATTATGAATATTCTTTTCGGTCAAATGCACAAATGTCCGTTCATACGTATTGTAACGTTTGTATAGGATTTTTGTTTTGTCATTAGTTCGAAAACTGCGACAATGCTTTCGGCGATCTTTAGAAGGTAGTTTAAATGCGCAGGAGAATACATATTTGACTGAATTCGAAAACGCTAAGCATTCTAATTATTGTCATTATTACAGCATCTACAACAATTTATGTTTTTAAGTTCTACACGACCGATTTTAAATAATTATGAAATAGAAATAAGGTTAAAGTTTTTGTGTTAATTCGAAATGGTTAACAGCTTTATTTGAAAACTGCGAATGATCATACTTCGATAACCAATACTAGCTACATAATATTAATAATGATTGCGTCATCGGACCGCATAGTCGGTGACAGACAAGTTCATACAGGTTCCGCACTGTGATTATCTGATTTGTTTTTTTTGGGTACATAAACTATAAAAGAGAACATCTTGCGATTGCTTAATCAGTCTTACGTCATTTGTTTAACTAACCTGGTCGGTTGTTATTTAAAAACTTTGTTACAAAGCAAGATCAAATAATGGCTAAATTTATTACGAGCAGATATTTTGTAAAAAGAATTCGCCGTTTTAACTTAATGGGACGTACGCTTGAATTCAAAATAAAGCCGTTGCCCGAAGGTGAAGAACCTGTGGCGTGGATGAAAGACGCTGTCAAGCAAGTGATAGAAACCGCCACTGAAGGACTTGCAGCTGGTGATCAAGTAGGATTTAGTTTCAGCTATAAGGATTTGCCGAGGGGAGATGGATGAGTTCCCTTCCGCCCCGTGGAACAGCTCACATACGATGACGTTTGGGATGTTATAAATAACATATACCAATTCAATTCGGAAGGGTGCAGTACATTTTGTCTGAGCGTGACATCGGTAAAAATGCCAGTGGGTAGAAGGAGGGTAGAAACTATAATACTTTTAACTAAAAGAACGGCATGAAACGTGGAATTATCGTCATCAGTAACAAAGACAACCTGTGTTTACCGCGAGCTTTAGTGATGGCTATTGCTTGTGCAAATAAGGATCCAGATCATGCCAAACAACGGCGCGACATGTCTAAAATACAGACCAAAAGAGCTGCTTGACTGTGTCTTGATTCCGGTGTAGTTGTTCCTGAAGTAGGATGTGGAATATCTGAACTACAGCAATTTCAAGAGCATCTTAAAAACTACAGAATTGTTGTTTACAGTTATGGCACTAACGACCGCGATATAATTTTTGAAGGGTCTGCAGAAGGCACATCGTTAAGTTTATTATACCACAAAGGACATTACAATGTTATAACATCCCTCACAGCCGCATTCTGTTGTACGTACTTTTGTGAGGAGTGCCACACACCTCACAATAACAAAGACAAACATAGGTGTGAAAACACATGTCTCTGTTACCTACAAACTCTTCCTTGTGAGAAGGAATTTAATATTGTGTGTAAATTGCGCAATCGGGAATTTAGGGGTCAACCGTGTTTGACGAATCATAAAACAAAAGATGTATGCGAAAAAATTAAACGGTGTAAGGAATGTTCAAAAACGGCGAAAAATAATCGCAAGCACAGTTGTGGCGAAGTATATTGTAAAATATGCTGCGCTTACGTTCCAGAATTCCACCTCTGTTATATGAAACCTGATACCAAAACGCCAAATTTAAAAGGCGTTCTTTTTGTTTTCAATGATTTAGAGACGAAATAAGAAAGAATATTAGAGAACGGCGATCACCAACATGAACCTAACTTATGTGTATTAGCGTCTAGATGTGATATGTGTTTAAATGAAGATCATTTTTACTTTTGCCAGAAATGTGGTTATAGACGAATTGTATAAAGGGACAACGTCAATCGTAATTTCATGAAATATATTTTAGCATCAAGAAAAAAGTTCAAACACCTGGTAGTTATTGCTCATAACGGACAAGCCTTTGACCATCAATTCTGTCTAAATTATATATTAACAAAAACAGATTTAAAGCCGGAACTCATCATGAGAGGAACGAAGATAATATCACTGACGATGAAAAATGTGTAGTTATTGGACTTCCTTAATTATTTTCCAATGGCTCTAGCCAAACTTCCTAAAGCGTTTGGACTGGGAGAAAGTTTTAAAAAGGGGTATTTTTCTCACCTGTTTAACGCAAATTATGTGGGACTTTACCTCTTATCGAATTTTATGAGCCAGACACTATGAACGAAGATGACAGGGAAACGTTTATGAAGTGGTATCAAGAGCACAAGGATGACGGGTTTGAGATGCAGCGCGACCTAGTCGACTACTGTATTTCAGATGTGGAAATTTTGACTACCGCATGTCTAAAATTCAGACAGCAAATGCTTGAAACAAGTGGCGTGTGTCCATTTACAGAAGCGTACACTATTGCTTCAACTTGTAACAAGGTATATCGATGCAATTTTCTTAAACCAAATACCATTGGGATTGTCCCTAAAGGTGGCTATAGATGCCGCGATAACAAGTCTAAAATAGCTATCCAGTGGCTTGTGAGGGAACAGAAGCAGCGTCAAATTAACATCATGCATGCTGCTAAACAACAAAAAATCATAGTCCACGGTCTCAAATTCGACGGCTTTTGTTCTGAAACAAAACAGGTCTTCGAATTCCACGGTTGCTACTATCATGGTTGCTCGAATTGTTTCAAATACGGCAGAGACAACCCTTTACACAATGATCCCGGCCAAACACTAAGTACAAGACGAGAGGCTACTGTGGCTAAAATGGAGAAACTAAAAGAATTAGGATATGATGTTATTGAGATGTGGGAGTGTAAGTTTCAATCACATATAATCGAAAATAGAGAATTACGAACATACGTCTTACACCATCTGTTGGTTATACAAACGCCATTAAACCCACGTGATGCTTTCTATGGTGGTCGTACGGGAAACACTTTTGAATACTATAAGGCTAAACAGGATGAAAAAATTAAGTACGTAGACGTCTGCTCTTTATATCCGTGGGTATGCAAATACGGAAAATTTCCCATGGGACACCCTATAGTTTGCATGGTCGAAGATTGTGAACAGCTAGACTTAGAAGTAACAGAAGGATTAATCAAACGCACGATCCTTCCTCCGCAAGATCTTTATCTTTCGGTACTGTCTGCAAAGAGAACGGCAAACTCATGTTCGTCTTGTGCCGTACACGTGGGAGTGAAATGAATTCTAATGACTGCACTCACAACGAACAAGAACGCGCACTCACAGGTACATGGGTGATTGATGAAGTACTAAAGCCTAAGAAGTGTGGCTACAAGATAGCAAAAATTTATGAGGTTTGGTCTTATCAAATTTCCCAATTCGACAAGATTAAAAAGATTGGCTGTGTTTTTCGAGAGATGATGGACAAGTTTTTAAAAATAAAACAACAGGCGTCGGGGTGACCCGGAAATTGTTCAACAAAGGCGAACGAGATAAATACATTGATGAGTTTTTAGTCCACGAGGGGATACAAATTGAGTACAGTGAGATTGTAAATAATTCCGGTCTACGATCTTTAGCTAAACTCATGCTTAATTCATTTTGGGGAAAACTGGGGCAAAAAGAGAACCAGCCAAAAACAAATATTATTAACGACCCCGGAGATTTTTTTGGAATGTTGTCGAACCCTGTATACGTACGGTTTAAAGTACTTTGTTGCCCATACTCTACTTAGTAATTCTTTTTCGATCGTGCTATACCCTTCTGTTCGCTCTCGTTTAATGTTTTAGATGCGTAACTTATAAGTCGGTTTTGTCCAATTGTCCCTTGACTTAGAATTAGGTCTAAGGCAACATTGGAAACATCGTTAGTTAAGATAAATGGTTTTGAAAAATCCGGGTATTGCAATACTGCGTGGTTTGTTAGTAATAATTATACTGTCTCAAATGCCTTTGTTCTAGCTTGTGCGCCTTTTTAAACATCTTGTTAGCGGTGTCGTTACTTGTCATAGTCTTTAATTAAACGGCGATAATAGCTCGATAGGTCTAAAAACTATTTATCTTTTTATTTGTTCCGGGAATTGGATATTTTAAAACAGTTGCAATTTTATTTTGGTTGGGCATTACTCCATTCGGTGCTATATGTCTAAAGAAGGCGACTTCCTTCTGTAAGAACTCGCTTTTGTCTAGTTGAATTTTGAATTTGGCTTGTCTCAGTTTGTCAAATACCGCACGTAGTCTTTTGGGATGTTCTTATAGTGAAGTTGAGTACATTATCAAGCCGTTAAATACATTAGGCATTTTTCGTTATGTATTTCTCTTAATATATTGTCCACAACTCTTTGAAATGTAGCTGAAACATTTTTCAATCCAAATGCATTCTCTTGTATTTATTGTGTCCTCGGGGGATGCTGTCTTTATATGTCCTTGTCTTTCATTTGGACTTGGTGGCACCCCGAGACCAAGTCGATCGTAGGGAAGTATTGACTTTTCCCTAATTTGTCTAGGATGTCGGATAATGTTAGGGAGAGTGTAACGTTCGTCGATGATTTTTTCGTTCAACTGTCTGTAGTCTATTACCATCCAAAATATTTTTGTTTCATGCAGGCGTTTTTTCGTTTGAGAACTATTATAGCTGGTCTGCTCCAAAGGGATTGGGAATGTCTAATTAAGTCCTGTTGTAATAGTTCTAGTATTTGTCAGTCCACTTTTTCCTCACTCGCTTGCGGTAATGGGAAAACTTTCTTTAACGAGAGGGTTTCATCAGTTAATCTAATTGCATGTTTGATTGTGTTAGTGAGCGTCAAAGGTAGTTTGTCGCAAAAAAAGTCTCGATATTCCAGGCAAAGCTTGTAAATCGATTTCCTTTCCTTGTCATTTGTGTGGTTTTGTAGATTTTTTTAATATCCCGTTTATGTCAATGTTAACGAGTTCTTCTGGGTATGTATTTTCGCCTATATCCATGTCGTTAAAGTTTACTTTGCAAATCTCTAGTGGTTTCGTGATTTTTATTTGTATTGGATTTACATTCACATTCATTATGGTCGTTAGTGTATAATTATCTTTTATATTTACAAGTGCTGCAGGTGTTTCGATTCCGTGTACAAAGGAGGACATGTTAATTATTCGTACACTGTTCTTGGCATTTACCGATAGTTCGATTGATCTTTCTGTTCGTGGTTCTATAATGTAATTGTTCTAGGTTAAAATGGTTTTGATAGTGAATGGGCATTTTGCTAAATTTTGTTATTAGTAATTTATTTTTTAAGTCTACTGTAGCTCCTAATTTTCTCAGTAAATTTATTCGAATTAACCCATTATAGTTATCATTAAAATTGAATATACGAAATTCATGTTTCATATTTGTATTGAAAATTCGAGACAAGGGGATGTTGGCTACGCATTTGTGTAAGATCGTTTTATGTGTTGTTTTGATTTTAACTCTTCTACAAAATCGGTGGAGTATTGTTTCACTGTTGTTGGACTAATTAATGTACGCGATGATCCGGTGTCTACTAAAAACTTCAATTTTACTTTCGGTATCTCTATGTAGGGTAGTACGGTTTGGTTAATTGTATTTAACTTTATTATGCCAGGTCTTGAGAGGTTGGGTTCACGTGAAAATTTTGGTTAAGGGGATAGTCAGTGTCCTCTATTTGTTCGTTCCCGTATAGTGTATAAACATCGCTGCTTGCATAAAGGTATTTGTCTGCTCTTGTGTGAAATCGTACTGATTTAGTTCCGTATTATACTAGTGTTCAGTGGATCTGGCGTTATTCCCTTGTGAAATTCTTCGCAGGTGAAATTAGGTTTCCTATTTTCTTGTTTAAAATGCATCGTATTATTTGTTGGGTGCGAATTTCTTGACGATGTGTCCATTGGTGTGGATTTGCAATAATTGTTAGGTCGTTTTAACGCCTATTGTGAAATAAGTCTTACAAAATTATTGCGAAATTGTTAGGTCTTGTAAAGTTACTCGCAAAATTGTTGTTTGGGTCTTATAAAATTTTTGGAAAAATCATCGAGGTTTCTAGACTTGGAAGGTTTCTAAATCTTTTATCGGCTAGTCTGTCCGGTAAGGCATGTAAGATAGGTGTCTCAAGCTATTTTGTCATATATCTTGGTTTTTATTTGTCTAGTCATGGGATCGTGTTCTTTCAATTTTAATTCAGTCAGTATTAAACTTCTCACCTCCTGAATCCTCATACTAAATCGGTATAGCGATTCGCCTCGGTTAAGTTGCAAACTGAGAAGTACTTTATTAAACATTTAATATTTCGCTGGTCTCCAAAACACGCAATAAAGGTCTTTTATAACTGTTCTAGTTATTCAATTCTTCCATACTAGCAACTGATATTAATGTTCGTCCCGATAGTTTGCTAAATATTAAGCGTAATAGCCAATCTTTTGTTGGTCGTTATTTTCTTGATAAAACGTGGTTAGGAATGTTTTGCAGGTGGAAATAAAAATTCCCAGAGTCCCTTGATTTCTGACGTATATCGTATATCGGTATTGATTTTAAATAGTCTTAGATTATTGAAAGCCATTTTGTTAGTTTGATAGTAATAATTATGATAATAATAACAAAATGTTTATCAATTAAACACTTCTCAAGGTTGGAAGCAATTAATGTATAAACCCTATATACACATAAAATACTGTTCATATCACAAAATACTATTTCTATTCCTTATAAAATAATAATTCAATAGTAAAGATCAACGCAACTTTATCTTTATTTAATTCGCTTGAGCTTTCATACGCACATGAAAAGTTTCATTATGGCTTTATTCTACGTTGATAACACACGCGATGCTTGTTCTGTTTTCTCGATGACTGGAGAATCGATTCTTGTACTCTTCTGGATGTGCAAAATTCATTTTCGCATTAAGAGTGGAAAATCACAAGTTGGAAGTTGCAATTTTCTCTTCATCAAACCTTGCGAATAATTTACCGACTGTCCCGATTACAGGTTGTGCTAGGCTAATTGTGTTTTCAAAACCTTTATTGTTTAGTTTATAAAAGAAATATTACAATTAACAACCAGTCTACTGTATTTATTTATTAGATTACAAAGTCGAACATTTATATACAACAGAGAAGCAATGTTAGAACTTCAGCTATTCGTACACATCTCCCCGTCTGTTCTCGCGGCCCTGTTTATATAGACCAGGATCCTCTTACGTCACTCTTAGCGATTAATATATCAATTCTTAACATACACTTTACGAGTCCCTCGTGTCTTCATACAGCAATTACATTTGTTTATTTAGGATACACGAATATTCCTTAATCTACTATCGTAACCATTATGTAGTTTAGTTTACTTGACGCGTGACAAATACCATCTGTCCTGTAACATATATTGCCCTGATAGGGTCGAATAGTAGTCATTCATATCTTTGTTACTTTGCTTACTCTTATAGTCTAAGAATGTACTAAAGTTTAAGTTTACATCCCTTTCGTTTTAACTTCAATCTTTAAACAATAATATATTACACAGTTTCTTACGGCGTAAACCTTGACATTATCTTATTTATTGCTACTAAATATTGAGGGGTTGTAAACTTCGAGTTCTAAGTTGACACCTCCTTTTCATTTTAATATCAATCTTTACATAATATTGCATTACAAAGTATCTATGAAGTAAGCTTCCGAATATCTTATTATTAATAATATATGTTGAGTGATTGTAACTCATGTTTATACAATTTACTATTAATTACTTTCCAACAAATAAATTTAATTGGATAACTTCATACATTTTCAAGTATTCCCTTACGCCAATTGTCATACTTCAAATCTGCATCTATGTTTTTAATTTTACTCAGTTCGGACTGCTGACTCAAACCGTTGTCCTTGTCCGCATCAGAATTTACCACTAGGGTTCTGTAAAATATTTAACCAAACTAATAAACGATGATCAGTGATCACAGTAAAATGAACCCATTCAATATAAATTTTTAATTTCTCAATATGAAATTAAACAGCTAATCACTCTTTTTCGATAATGGTAAATTTTCTTTCACTGGATTAAAGAAACCTATAATTGTAACAAATAACATTGTACTGTAAAGCTTTTGCAAAACTGGGATAGTAAGCATGGTGCCGATGCCAGGACATTCAACCCCCTGTTGATTACGTGATCAATTGGGTGCTAGTGTAAAATGGATCGCCAGTGTATTAGAGTATTCTTTTCATGTAAAATAGGAAATGATTATGGTAAGCTTTGCTATTCTGGAAATCTCTTGTGAAGGGTTAGCCGTAGATGAAAATTTATCTATTTTAAGGGACCTTTCGGAGACTTTCAACTAACTTGGAACTCTAATTTTGCGGAGTTTGATGAGATATGGGGAGGTGATACAACGGATACTCAAGGCGCCACTACATCTTTGAAGATGTATATAAACTGGAAAACACTGTCAAGGAAAATGTAGAAACCTCGACGTAAACAAACGCCAAAAAAGCACAAATGCTTCATACTAAAAATGCTTTTTTAATGTTTCACTTTCACTTTAGTAATCAACGCAAGAAACACCATCAAATGAATAATTATATTAATAGTTAAGCATTTTAAATTACATAATCACAACTATTAATAATTTAATATTTCATATGATTAAATGTCTCAAGTTGTTAAAAAAACTCGGAATTCTAGTTTTGATATTTAGTTTGATTTTAGGAATTTAAAGTTATATTATATTTGAAATCTATATTTATGTATTAATATTCAGGTCTGTGGTGTTGATTTACAAATCAAATTTATAATTGAAATGCTAATAAGAGCATAATAATAAAATTATAAAGATTTCAGTGTTAATAGCACCATTTAGTACAAACATAAGTTGTCAAAAAACATGTTCATCAAGTTTCTCTTTATATATGAAAGGTATAACTACATTACGCGAATTAACACAAGCACCAATAGATGTTTTAAGTTTTAATACAAAACACCATGTATTTTATTATTTCATTTAAATATGAAAAATATCGAATCACAATATGAAACAATAGTAAAACTTCTTTAGTTATTAAAAATGGAACACGTTGTTACGTACAATGACGTAGCCGGACGAAAACGTAAATATACCAGGCTAACTACCAATGCGGAGAGGGGAGGGGTTCCTAGCAACACAAAAATAATACATCGCCAACGATTTTCTATTTACAATAAAGAAACACAAATATAAAAATGTCTATCGAAACAACAAAACAAAATTATCTAAGGTTACTATTTAATAAAACAATGTTACTCTATGGACAAATTCACTAGTTGTTCCAGGAAGTGCGCAATTCGTAGCTAACATGCAATAAATCTAATCAGTACCAAAAAGAATAGCGCTGATACTTCTGTATAAGCGGATGGGTTAATTAAAAAAACATAAAATTTAGAAACCTTTCTAGTAAGGATTTTACCATACGAAGCATTTGTTATAACTCTAATTAGTAAAAAAAGAATACTGCTGATCCTTTCGTATAAGCAGATGGGTTAAGTATAAAAAGCTAAAGCATTAAAGTTCGAAACTTTTCTAGTAAAGATTTTACCAGAACAAACATTCGCGTATCTAATTTCAAATTGGGTTTATCCCTGGGTATGTTAGCAAAGAAAAACAAGTCACATACATGTGTCGGGATATTTATCTTGTCAGCCCTTGGAAGCGAATTGACAGCACCGCCGCGGTAGCAGTAACAACCATGCTACTATCGTAATTGCAACGGCAGTCTACATGCAAAAGCAGTTGATCTACATAAAGGAATAACCGGGCTACGCAACAAGCAATTTAGCCTCCAGCTAAGAGAAAATCTATACATTTGATAGAGGAGAAACGTGCATCGCTCTTGGAGTAACAGAACGAGCAGTTTTTACAAGTGCATCAACGCACAAGCTGCAGAATCAAAGTTTAATAGGAGTTCAAAATAACACGAACTCGAAAAACCAACATCCGCGTTATAGAAACTAGATTGAAACTAGAAAACACGGTTTTACCGGAGAATAGTAAGATATATTATTTCGACAAATCTTTAGATGGAAAACCCACTAGAACGCAATTATACGTTATTGGAAAGTATAACGCGCTCACGGATACCTAACAGGATCTTGACTAATTAATTGTAGCATAAGCTTGTCGTATCAAAACAGCTAAATTTACGTTGAGAAATTCTTAGAAAGAGTATTTATTATTATTATGCAGAAGGATTTAACAATAGATATGGAATTTATACGAACGGATAATGAATTAACAAGGGATTTGAATTGAAAATTATGGTAAAGCGAACTTATCTGGACAGGTACAATATATCGGGTATTGTTGGAGAATTTAATACTAAAAAAAGAATTTATGTAAATAAAATAACCAATTATTGCCGTAAATGAACGTATCAACGTGATAACTTTAAATTGCAAACATTTACTATAGTATTTCATTAGTTTCACAACAATTGCAGAACAAATTTAACCAAAAATTGTGGACGAACAATATAACAAAAAAAATCGATTTCTCCTTTTGCTTAAACCGAATTTTTTGAATACTTGAAAATTGGATTGCGTTACGTAGTTTTAATGTACCATCCAATAACTAAAGCTCGAACACATCATCAGTAGATCTTAGTTGTAATATTTATTCCTATTTGTTATGTGTACCATTAGTTGTGTTAATTGTACTCAGTTGGAATACCATTACTTAGTTGCGCATTGTCATGCATGTTACAAAAAAATTTAGCGAGATAGATTACATTTTGCTATTCATTCCGAAGAATAACGATACGAATATTGCTCTTATCTAGCAACATTCTCGACAACCTTTCTACTCAAACGAATAAGAACGACTGCTTATCTCTCCAAGTGGGAAACATTCAAGATATTCAAACGTGTTTCATCATGCATAAGCAAACAAAGTAACCACAACTTTGAATGTTTACATTTAAAACATTGCAAGGATTCCATTCAAAATATTAAATTCTCTCTGCTTATTATAAGATGAGGATTGCACATGGTATTGCTACTTTAATGAAATTTTGTATAAGAAAAATAAAAGTAATTAAATATCATAAAATTGAAACGTTGCACCACGATTCACAAATGTTACAATTTTTGAAGAAAATCTTATGACAGTGGAACAGCTTATATATATATATATATATATATATATATATATATATATATATATATATATATTACTCAAATTTAGACCAGGGTAGAAAATTAATTAATTACATCAAATAATTTTAATCACCGTGTATAAGGAAGCTTTGGGTAAAGGTACGCGTTATTAAAACGTGGAGCATAAAAATTTATTCGTTTCATTAAAAATAAGGGATTTAAATTATTCACTGGACGCTTTCTATAAAAAGAAGCAGTATTAAAATGCTCAACGTGTATTTATTTTATTGTTCCAAGAAACAAATAGAAATTACGTGCAAAATTTATATTAATTAATTCAATTTTTAAGTAATGGGTATTAAACAAAGTGTACAAATAATAAATTAATATTTAGTGCGTATTCACTAAAAATTAAAGGGTAGAAGTCAATGCCATTCATTATTATTTTAATTGGAGTTAATTGAACGATTATTAATGTATAATAGGCATAAAAGCTTTTAAAAAAACCCAATAATATCAAATATGAGACGCGTTGCTAGCATACAAATATATCTAGAAAGTTAGAATACGTGGAATATTCAAATCGTAGAAGTGTTATTTAAAATGTTACGATTGAACACCTGCGTATTTTTAAATGTCAAATTCTAATAAATTCGAGCTGATAAACATGAGAATTCTGCGTATATTGCAAACGGTCGGATAAACCGTAGCTTATATTAACATAGGTATCCACGTGGACTGAAATAACCGATAGTAAAGAGTATCGATTTGCACCACTAAAACGAAGTTAAAAAAGGACAGATAAAATGCGCAAGACAGAGACACAGATAATAAAAGGCGTAATTTGAGCAACGTCACGAGGAAACGATTGGTTGTAATAAGATGCAGATATGAGAGGTGTAAACGTAACGATTTGTATACAAAATTAATTAGTGTTTTCGGACGTGTTTGCGAGCCGTGTGAAAATTCTTAGATTTTCAACTGGCGCGTGTGCAAATTTAATAGAATCGCTGTGCCGGACTGTCGAAAAGGGAACATAGTATGCGAAATTCTGAAAACTGGCCGTCGCGGGACAAAACCGACATGCAGGCGAGCTATTATATAAACCCGTGTTTATAGGAGTTTCGCTCTCTTAGATTTTTTATTATTCGATGCTTTAAACAGTGCTCTCTTAGATTTTCGATTTGATTCAATACTTTAAACAGTTTGCTTTTATATTTTGGTGATTATTGAATATTTTAAAAAAGTTTGCTCTTTACGTGCTACGATACAAGTTATTATGCATTAGTGCACTTAGAAAAGAAGATACAAGGTAATAAAGTTTAGTTATATTTGCGAGTATTACTGTACCAATTATCGAAATTAGTAACGATAAATGAATAAACAAAAGTAGGCAGTTTTGGGTATAGCGTGAAAAAAGTATGAATTTCAGTGCTATTTTTCGGGAGTGAGTAATCAAATGTTATTAGTAAACGTGATTGGATCTACAAACAAGATTTAGATATACATAGATGCGTTCCTGAGAAACCCTGAAACTTTTTAAACGAATGGTGTTGTAGATGAATTTTAAAAGGCGTTCAAAATCTGAAGCCGTAAACATAAACCAGCTGGAATGGTGGAATTAGCAAGTCCGATGTACATTGAAGCCACGAGTGCAGTAACCTTCAGGTAAATTATACAATTTTGTTCGAACTTTGATGTTTTGGTGTGTGTTGGATATTTTTATAATTTGTTTGCTAAAAAATGGACGGTAGTGAAGTTGTACAAACAACAAATTTTTAATTTTAAGGTGAAATTTTCTTGTTTAAGTAGAAAGGAGTATTTAGCAGTTTATGTTCTTGATTAGGATAAAATTTGGGTCTGTCTTTGAGCTCAATTAGACTAACCTGTTTGATTAACGTAAAGGGTGGAGATGCTCCTTTGTACTCAGACTCAGGTCTGCAAATATTGTTAATATAATTAGTAGGCATCCTACAAGGACATTAATTCTGGATGCAAATTAAAATGATGACAAATTTAATCTTGAAATTTTATGATACTGAAATTTATGCTACAATTTAATTTTGAAATTTTAATGTATTATGAATATTGATGTAAATAGAGTTAACGTTGATGTTTGTGGTAGGAATGTGTTTGTTTTTTTTTGAATGAGGATGAAAGTTTTAACTAGGTGAGCAGCCGAGGCGGAAAGAGTAAAAAGGCGACTATCTGAAGAGATTCAACAGGGCGAGAATCACAGCAAATCTTGGTGCCCAATTCAAGAGACTCGAATATTTTTTTTTACTCTGGTGAGGCTTTTTGTAGGTTTCACAGCAACATGGCGACCCAAAAGTGAGGCTCGAGTTCCAAATAAAATTTTTGTGATTTTATTCCAGGAAACTGGCGATCTGAGAGAGAGAGTTTCTGTTTGTGCATAAATTTAAGAGTATTTTAGAGTGTGTGTGAGTGATTTGAACGTATGCAGAGAAAGAAGTGGTTAAGGAGTCAAGGAGTGGAAATTGGAAGTGACGATAGTGCATTGTGTGAAAAAAATTCGAAAATGGAAGAAGCTGGAGGCAGTAGAGATCAGTCGAGGACGGAATCAGGGGATCAAGGAAACGAGATGATAATGAGAATGCTAGAGAGGATGAACGAAGAATCCAATAGAAAATTAGAACAGCTAAGCGATGAAGCTAATAGAGCGAAGGAGGAGTCCAACCGAAAATTAGAGCAGATAAGCGGGAAAATTGAGCAATCTACTAAGGAATTTACAGAGTTTAAAAATAGTCTTACCGTAAAGTTGAAAATAGGGTTGATAAAAATGAGCGTGATATTACAGGTCTTCGACAGGAAATGGGACATTTAAGGTCCGAAGTACGCATTTTTTGTGAAGAAGAAATAAATATAAAAATGACTGAAGTAACGGACTCATGTAGGGATCAGTTAGGCAGGGTAGAACGCGAAGTTAGTAGTATCAAATACAACATGTCAAGTTTAACGGGGGATGGTCCCAGATTTTATACAGGTGGCGTATCATTGGACCAACATATGAAATTTTATGGCGATAACAGGGTAAATCCACAAATTTTTATTAATAGTGTAAGAAATCTAGTGGGAAATTTATTTGACGAACAGACTAAACTAAATACGATAAAGGCTCTATTGAAAGACAATGCGGAAGCATGGTACAATTTAGTAGGACAGGACATAGACACATATCAGGACTTTGAAAACAAATTTTTACAGCATTACTGGAGTGATCACAAACAGGATCAGATTAGGGACGACTTGATTACAGGAAAATTTAAGGGAGAGTTTGCAGGTTCTAGGGAGCAATATGCCATCCGCAAATACAGTGTGGCCAAACAACTTAATCCACCATTGACGGACAGACAAATTATCAAGTACCTATCACGACATTTTGAACTGGAAATCAGACAACACGTGACCTTACATAACATCACAGAACGGGAGACATTTTTTGAATACTTACAGAGATATGACGATGTATGTGTAGGACGGACAAGAGAGATACGAGAACGAAACGTTAACACAGTTAGGTTTGACAACAGGACACCGAATTATCCGAGACGGCCTGACTATAATAGGAATTTTCGACCGAATTGGGAACGACGAGGACAGGAATATAGGAGCAATAGTGCGACTAGGGGATCGACGCCAAGACCTAGTTACACGAGACAGAACAGTTTACCGGAAGTAAACAGGACTGTGACGAGCACGCCGAATAGAGACGGGGACACAGGTATTAATACAAGGAGGACGTACGCACAGGTTGTAGAAGCACAACCAGGACCAAGCACGGAAAACAGGACGAGACAGGATTTTTAGAACACGACAGACCACTAGATTTCAGTGTAAATGTATATGAACATCCACGTGAATTTTTCAAAATTGAGGAGGAAATAGAGCCAGAAACTGTAGAAAAATTATGTTTGCCAATTATTAATATAGGAATTTTTGAGAATAATGCAGAAGTATTACTTGATACAGGGGCAGAGGCGAGTTTAATATCGGAGGAATTCGTCAGCAAAATTAGGGATAAGGTTTGTGATAGAATTATGCCTATAAAGCATAGCCATTTAGTAGCTCCAAATAAAACGAAGTTTGCTGCAGTGAATAGTGTTGTGGTGCTTAGGATAAATATAGGAGATTTAAGCTGTGAACAGGAGTTTGTAATTGTACCTGGACTGAAGTTTCAGAGCATTTTAGGTGTTGACTGTATGATGCAGTTAGGGGTTTTGATAGATATGGAAAGGAAGGTAGTAAGGATTAAGGATAAGGTAGTGCCATGGAAGGGCAGTTATGAAGTCACAGAGGATGACACGGGGTTGAGTATTAATGTAGTAGAGGTAGAGGATGATGAAGGTAAACAGATCAACACAATAAGATGTCCAGAGGAGAGGATAGTAGAGGTTCAAGCTTTAGTACAAAAACATACAGAATTAGTGGGGTTAGAAGCAAGCACAGCGTTAGGCTATGAGCACGTGTTAGAAGTGGATAATTCAGAACCGTTCAACGCAAAGGTTAATCCAATTCCAGCAGCATATCGGGAGCAGGTGAAGGCAGAATTAAATAAAATGTTGGAAGATGGCATAATAGAGGTCTCAAACACTCATTTCATAAATCCGTTGGTGGTGGTTAAGAAAAAGGATGACGGTATTCGTTTATGTTTAGATGCACGAAAAATTAATCAACCGACCAAACCGCAATTCCATTGTCCACCATCCATGGACACACTTTTGACGAGGTTAAGTGGCAAGTTTATTTTTAGTAAATTAGATTTAAGGAATTTATTCTGGCTGATTCCATTACACAAGGATTCTAGAAGGTACACAGGATTTTCCGTAGAGGGAAAAATCTATAATTTTAAGGTAGTATCGTTTGGTTTGTCGGCAGAAAAGGAAACAATAATAAATGAGAAACAGACAAGTGTAGGGACTGAAGAGGAAGCAATAGTTAAAAGTCAGGATAATAGGGATAAGTTTATTGTATGTGAGATAATAGGGATGATAAGTATAGATATAGAAGGGGGAGAAATAGGAATGAAGGGTATTAGGACGGTGAGAAGAAAGACTTGGAAGATCAAAAAAAGAGTCAGGTTTAAATAAGAAATGAAGATTAAATGAACAAAATATAGGGATGGAATAGGTGTATATAGAATAGTAGAAGTAAGTGTTTATAGAAAATAAAGCTAGGTATAGGATAAATATGGGAGATAGTTAGATATAGGTATATAGGATGAGAATGAAAATTAAATGTAGGAAGAAAATAAGATAGGGTAAGTGTAGATATTTCTTATAAGATTAGTGGAGAGTTAGGAATAGAATAAGAATAAGATAAGTATATAGGATTAGGTAGGAGGGAAGTGAGTATAGTGAAGATTAGTTAAAATTTAGGAATAGGATAGGTATATAGGATGTATATAGGATTAGATGGATAAGTAGGATGAAGTTAGGGATAATTTCAGTTTATAAAATTAGGTGAGAGTTAGGAATAGGATAGGGATATAGGATAGGTGTAAATATTTTTAGGATTGGATATAAGTTAGGTAAGTTAGATAGATAAGGGTAGAGAGAGATAGGCAATTTTTTTTGTAAATTTTTTTTGCAGTCTAAATGTTTTATATTTGAATTCGAATAAGTGGGATTATTTGCATTCAAATAGGAGGAAAATACTCAAATTTAGACCAAGGTAGAAAATTAATTAATTACATCAAATAATTTTAATTACCGTGTATAAGGAAGCTTTGGGAAAAGGTACGCGTTATTAAAACGTGGAGCATAAAAATTTATTCGTTTCATTAAAAATAAGGGATTTAAATTATTCACTGGACGCTTTCTATAAAAAGAAGCAGAATTAAAATGCTCAACGTGTATTTAATTTTATTGTTCCAAGAAACAAATAGAAATTACGTGCAAAATTTATATTAATTATTTCAATTTTTAAGTAATGGGTATTAAACAAAGTGTACAAATAATAAATTAATATTTAGTGCGTATTCACTAAAAATTAAAGGGTAGAAGTCAATGCCATTCATTATTATTTTAATTGGAGTTAATTGAACGATTATTAAAGTATAATAGGAATAAAAGCTTTTAAAAAAACCCAATAATATCAAATATGAGACGCGTTGCTAGCATACAAATATATCTAGAAAGTTAGAATACGTGGAATATTCAAATCGTAGAGGTGTTATTTAAAATGTTACGATTGAACACCTGCGTATTTTTAAATGTCAAATTCTAATAAATTCGAGCTGATAAACATGAGAATTCTGCGTATATTGCAAACGGTCGGATAAACCGTAGCTTATATTAACATAGGTATCCACGTGGACTGAAATAACCGATAGTAAAGAGTATCGATTTGCACCACTAAAACGAAGTTAGAAAAAGACAGATAAAATGCGCAAGACAGAGACACAGATAATAAAAGGCGTGATTTGAGCAACGTCACGAGGAAACGATTGGTTGTAATAAGATGCAGATATGAGAGGTGTAAACGTAACGATTTCTATACAAAATTAATTAGTGTTCTCGGACGTGTTTGCGAGCCGTGTGAAAATTCTTAGATTTTTAACTGGCGCGTGTGCAAATTTAATAGAATCGCTATGCCGGACTGTCGAAAAGGGAACATAGTTTGCGAAATTCTGAAAACTGGCCGTCGCGGGACAAAACCGACATGCAGGCGAGCTATTATATAAACCCGTGTTTATAGGAGTTTCGCTCTCTTAGATTTTTTATTATTCAATGCTTTAAACAGTGCTCTCTTAGATTTTCGATTTGATTCAATACTTTAAACAGTTTGCTCTTATATTTTGGTGATTATTGAATATTTTAAAACAGTTTGCTCTTTACGTGCTACGATACAAGTTATTATGCATTAGTGCACTTAGAAAAGAAGATACAAGGTAATAAAGTCTAGTTATATTTGCGAGTATTACTGTACCAATTATCGAAATTAGTAACGATAAATGAAGAAACAAAAGTAGGCAGTTTTGGGTATACCGTGAAAGAAGTATGAATTTCAGTGCTATTTTTCGGGAGTGAGTAATCAAATGTTATTAGTAAACGTGATTGGATATACAAACAAGATTTAGATATACATAGATGCGTTCCTGAGAAGCCCTGAAACTTTTTAAACGAATGGTGTTGTAGATGAATTTTAAAAGGCGTTCAGAATCTGAAGCCGTAAACATAAACCAGCTGGAATGGTGGAATTAGCAAGTCCGATGTACATTGAAGCCACGAGTGCAGTAACCTTCAGGTAAATTATACAATTTTGTTCGAACTTTGATGTTTTGGTGTGTGTTGGATATTTTTATAATTTGTTTGCTAAAGAATGGACAGTAGTGAAGTTGTACAAACAACAAATTTTTAATTTTAAGGTGAAATTTTCTTGTTTAAGTAGAAAGCAGTATTTAGCAGTTTATATTCTTGATTAGGATGAAAATTTGGGTCTGTCTTTGAGCTTAATTAGACTAACCTGTTTGATTAACGTAAAGGGGTGGGAGATGCTCCCTTTGTACTCAGACTCAGGTCTGCAAATATTGTTAATATAATTAGTAGGCATCCTACAAGGACTTTAATTCTGGATGCAAATTAAAATGATGACAAATTTAATCTTGAAATTTTATGATACTGAAATTTATGCTACAATTTAATTTTGAAATTTTAATGTATTATGAATATTGATGTAAATAGAGTTAACGTTGATGTTTGTGGTAGGAATGTGTTTGTTTTTTTTTGAATGAGGATGAAAGTTTTAACTAGGTGAGCAGCCGAGGCGGAAGGAGTAAAAAGGCGACTATCTGATGAGATTCAACAGGGCGAGAATCACAGCAAATCTTGGTGCGCAATTCAAGAGGCTCGAATATTTTTTTTTACTCTGGTGAGGCTTTTTGTAGGTTTCACAGCAATATATATATATATATATATATATATATATATATATTTGGCATGTGTATTCTTGATATAGCCTGTTACGTTGAATTCTAATAAAAATCAGCAAAACTATATTCGTCCCTAATATATAAAGTCCGTTTTAATTAAAACCATGTCCTAAACATTTTCACCTATTTAAAAATAATACGAAAAATAATTTCGTTCCAAATTTAGTTGTTCATTTAGATAAATTTCGTTTAATTAAAATCCTGTTCAAATATTTCGCTAATTGGCAATAAAAGTGCAATAAAATATTCTATTTGCGTTTGGGTGTTTAAAGACTACGCTTCGTTAGGGCAAGGTCGCCTGTTATTTGTGGTTATTCCCTGTATTACGTCGATAGACGAAGCCCTGCGCTATACAACGCAAGGTTGGATAGCAACGCTCCGAACAACCTGTGGAGAGATACACGAGATATAGGGCGAACTGGTGTATTTGAAAGGCGTTCTGTTGTTATCCAAGAGCATTATCTTTACAAAGCAACAGACGTAAGTTAAAGTCTGGGCACGATAACAAATAATAAGGCAATCAAAAATCGCAAATAAACACCATGACACAGAAATACAAAGGAGTTTCATCAGAAATCAGCTCGAAAACAAACCTGGTTGGTCGCGACAATCTGCAAAACTGCTTGGAAACCCAATCCAAAGGTAGTGAAAAAAAGCTATTTAACACCCACTGGTGATAAAGCAGCTCAGTTTCCACTTGAAGCAGGTTAAATCCACATCACTTTTAACCAGAAATCTACGCATTAGATAAATAAAGTTTATAATATAGTGAAAATAGTGCTGTATAGAAATTGTGTTAAGAATATATGAAAAGCTGTTGCCATTTTTTCAGAAAACGTGAGTAGAAATTGGTTAATTAATTTAAATTAAATATTTATAATGATATAGGGCTTCTAATCTGCGTCGAAAACGATAATTTTGTTATATTTCTGGTATAATTCTGGAACAATTCTAATACGCTGCTAATTTATGATCCGAAGTCTGGAATTTTAAGTGGTATTTAAGGGAAGAGATTCAAAGCATATGCAGAGAAATATAAAATAAAGCACGAGGTGATTTTTGGAAAGCAAGGGGTAACCGTACTGAAATATTGGTTCGACAAAGCAGAGCATTGGTATTCGATTGACGACAGTAAGAGGGTGTTGATCCACAACACGAAACAACATATCAGGAGATCACAGGTCAGGTCTACTTAATTTTAAGGAATCTTTTCAATTTAAATTTTAATACTAAATTTATTCAATTTATCCAAACTTGTAAAGAGTCAACAGGAACATTGCATGCGTTTAAACTTACGTAATAAATCATAAAGAGGTTTCAAACGTTTTATTTCCTTTCATTATATGGATGTTGATTGACTTCGTTTTATCAATTCAAACAGGTAATCATAAAGGGGCGAAAGAAAATTGATCATCGTAACGTTGTGCACTCTGTGTAGATTAAAATGGGCTAGCTGTGGCATAATAATAAAAGTAAAAGATTAAAGTGAGAAAAGCAGAGCGGTGGCGTTCAGTAGAACGTTTATTGCACCGAGTACGGCGTTATCACATCAATTTTTACATGACGCAACAACGTAGGGGAGAAAACTACATAGCATTTATATATATATATATATATATATATATATATATATTGTAGTGGTTTTAAAAGGTTAAATTTAACTATAAACAAAGCAATTTGAAACACCCTGTATAGAGGAAACAACCAGAATTTACGAGCGAAATTTATTTCATTTAGTTCATTCTAAAAGAACAAATATTACCATGATTTTACAAGTAGTGAATATAATTTAAATAGGTTCGTAAAGAAAATAAATTTTAGTAGCCAATACAAATTATTAATTAATTTAATAGCGTTAAATTAAACGGGTCATTACGTCAAATACGCATAAAAGCATGAAAAATCAATAAATCCAAGGCGAATAGCTTTCGTTGTAACAAACAAATATATCGGTTGGGTTGAAATACCATGAAAAGAAGCTCCTAGAAATGTTATTTAAAGCGTTGGTTAATTGAACACCTGCATGTTTTCTAAATGTCAGGTTTCCCTTAATTTTATAGATAACAAGAAAGTTTCAAAGAATATTGGTTAAACGACCGTCGCAAAAGCACGTATACAAGTCCACATGGAGTAAAAAGAACGCGGACAGTAATATCGATTCTCTACCACTCAAACAAGGTTAGAAGGAAACATATAATATGCATAAGAAAGGGACAGCGTTAATATAGGCGGGGTTTTTAAGACGTCAATGGATAAATTGTTGGTCGATATCGTTAGTTGTACATCAGACAAACACGGGAATATTGAATGTTAATTTTTCTGAAAATATCGTAACGACGCGCTAAATTTCGGAGATTTCGAAAACGGTTGAACCAAAATTTGAGGAAGTGTTATTTGAAATTAGATTTTCATGGGAAGAGCGGCCTAGAGGTGGCATTCGGAATCATATAAATACTCGAAGAGACTTAGCATCGCTCTCTTTTAACTTCGATCTCTTAGTATTTTCACCGCTTCAGAATACGAGTTTGTAAGTATACATATTTTTAAATTAAATAGTACAGTGTTGGCCTCATAATTTGATACGCGAATAAGTGACAAGCCTAAAATTTAACAGAGGTGCAACATTTATCTTAAACAAGCTCGTGAAGTGACGTGAAGTAACGTAAACTTAAATTAAATTAAACTAAAGTACGCAATTATGAAAGAAGTGCAATTAATTTGGATTTGTATTTGGATGCACCGTGAAGGCAGAGCAAACTGCACAACCTAGATGGGATTAGTCTACAAATAGCTAGAAGCGGCTAGCAGAGCAGAGCGAAACCACTTAACGGCATCGTCAACGGAGTGGAGATCTTCAAGAAATTCCAGGTAACGCTTTAAAATTGTTATTGTTATAAACTAGGAAACTACGAAAATTGTGTGACGTGTGAGAGTGAATTTGAAGGTATTGTGCATTATTTTGCGTACTGAAAATAATACGTATAACTAACTTTATTATGGTATTTAAATAGAAATCTATAGGTGTATATAAAGCTTATTAACGTTCCATCAGGAATTTAAAATTTTTATTGTTACGAGTACATGGGTTTGTTTTTTTTTGTTTGTTGTAAGAGTACGCGAAGTACAAAAGCATACATTATTCATAATTAACTGGGTTATCATGAGCTCACCATACCCCAGAGTATACTAATTTAAAATAAATTATAAATAAGGAAAGAAAATAAGGTATTATTCAGGGCCCATTTACTCCGGGTATATTCAATGTGTTTGATATTTTAAATTAAAATCCAAGACAGTACAAAAATAGGATTTATTGAGGTGTAACTTGATTTCTGAAAAGTGGAAAATCTTAAATTTTATTTGTAATTAGTTACAAAATAAATATTGTATGATAGTTGTATTATTTTGTGGTTTTATTGAGAGTGTGCGTGAACGATACAGAGTATAATAGTGAATCTAGGAAGAGAGGAGGCCCAACTGAGCTAGCCTGGAAACTGAAGAAGAATTAAGGTGATGAAGAGAGGAATCTGGGTAAGAGATTTTTTTTTGAGAAATTTTTCTATTGTGTGCAATTTTCGATTTTGTAAAAATGAAAATAAATTAATTTTCAGATCTACTGAGATTCCTGAGAGAAACACGGCAATTTATGACGGCCCAACGTTGGGGCTCGAATGTTTTTTTTTACTCTGGCGAGGCTTTTACCAGAGTTAAACGGCAATATATATATATATATATATATATATATATATATATATATATTGCCGTGATAGAGCCACGCTGAGAGCGTCATTAATAGATACTGTGATACAGATATAGTAATTTGTAAAACTTGAAATTGTTCACTTATCTTCCTTTCTAACTTTGCCTAGCTAGCTCAACGGAATTGACGGAGTTTTCAAAATGAAATCAAACAGCAATATCACAAAGCATCTATACATCATCATTTTGTTTTCGACCTTACTTAAAGTCGGTTTGACGCAGCTCTAACTTTTTTCTATTCTGTGCTAATCTAAAAAGTTCTACATACCCTTTACAACCTAAATTTCTAGTAATATGACTAATATAGCTTGGTCTAGGTCTTTATATATTCTTCTATCTTTTTCTTAACTATTTGGCTCTACATAGATATTAGCAACCTGAAGGTTGTTAAAGAACTTCAACAGGATTATATGATTCCCATTTATAAGGAAATGAAATATTACCTGGTTATCTTCTCCTAAAAGGAAAAATGTTAAATTATATGTTATGGTAAGGCTTAAGCAGCGAATCGCTGCCAACATGCCAGATCTCTACCTAATTGTAAGTTATGTCATGGTGACATTTAGTTAACTGATTTTTATTTATTATTTTTTTTGCTTTGTATTCGAACTTACTTACGGTCGGTTTGACGCAGCTCTAAATTCTTTGCTATTCTGAGCTAGTCTAAAAAGTCTACATACCCTTCACAACCTAAATCTCTAATAATTTGACTAATATAGCTTTGTCTAGGCCTTCCTACTCTATTTTTATTCGGTAGTCTATAATCTAAGACCTTAATAAATAGTTCCTCATGTCTTAACTGGTGCACTATCATTTTATCTCTCCTGACCTTTAATTGTTTCCACATACAGGGTTCCTCACCTATCTTTCTATAAACCTTCCTCATTTGTTACTCTATCTGTCCAACTAATCTTTAACATTCTCCTATAACACCAAGTTTCAAAAACTTCTATCTTTTTCTTATCTACCTCTTTAATTGTCCAAGTCTTACTACTGTGTAATAGAACGCTTCATACGTACGACTATAAGCAAATTTTTCAATTATCTAAACTAATACTATTAGCTATTAGTAAGTCTTTCTTTTTAAAAACATTTTTCTCGCTTGAGCTATCCTAGCTACTACATCCCTTCTGCTACGTCTGTCCTTTGTAATTATACTACCTAAGTAGCAAAATTCATCTACCTCCTCTAACTCGGTATTACCTATTTTTAATTTTGGTTTAGAACTAGGCTGTAACTCACTTGTCATTATCTTTGTCTTTCCTGAGTGAAATCTCATACTATAGTTGCTCTGTAGTATCTCATCTAAAATATTTAAAAACTCTCTTAACTCTTTTTAGACTCTGCTATAATTGCTATATCATCTGCAAAATGCAACATGTCTATTTTCTGTCCCTGTACACTAATTCCTATCTGTTTTCTCTCTCTAGCTAAGTTTAAAGCTTCCTCAGTATAAACATTAAAAATCAAGGGAGATAGTATACAGCCCTGTCTAACACTATTTTTTATCTCAGCTTCCTTTTCTATTTCATGAAATCTAATTACTACGCTTTGGTGTTTATATAGACTGTAAATAATTTTTCTATCTTTATTAGAGATTCCTATTTTTCGCAAAACCCTGAACATAACAATCTAATTAACCCTATCAAATGCTTTTTCTAAATTTACAAACGCAAAAAGAGTCTTTTTATTTTTTTGTAACCTTTTTTCGATAATTACCCTAATCATTAGTATCAGTTCTCTAATCCCTCTGTCTCTACGAAAACCATATTGGTCTTCGCCTAAATAATTCTCAGTCAAAGCTTCTACTCTATCTTTAATTATTATTGTTAGTATTTTGGAAGCGTATGAAGTTGAACTAAACGTTCTAAAATTCTCACACCTATCAGCTCCTGACTTTTTTGAGATTGGGAAAATAATATTTTTTTCGAAATCTATTGGAACCTCACCTGTGTCATATATTACTTTTACTAGTTCATAAAATCTGTCTAAAGTTTTCTGACTTGCATATTTTATTAACTCTACGGGTATATCGTCTATCCTCGGCGCTTTATTTAGTTTAAGATCCCTAACAGCTCTATCAAATTCCTCTCTTAATATTGAGAACCCTATTTCTACATCCTTTTCTTGGTCGTTCTCTAACTCATCCATATCGTCTCCTTTATATAAATCTTCTAAATATCTCTTCCATCTAACTGCTACCTCAACTTTATTTATTAGAAGCTCATTATTCTCATCTTTAATACCCTTATATTTTATCCTATCTTCCCCAACAACTTCATAACAGCCCTGTAAGCCTTGTCTGTCTTACCTACTCTCAAATCATCTTGTATCCCCCTACAATTCTCCTCCATCTATTTGTTTCTAGCTTTTCCACACTCATGTACTATCTTATTTCTAACTCTATTATATTTTTACTTACTTTCGCTATCCAATTCTCTGAAAGCTAAAGCTTTCTTCTATTCTCTATTAAATCTAATAGCTCCTTTGTTATCAAAAGTTTCTTCGCTTCTACTTTTTTCTTACCTATAGTCTGGGTTGCTGTATCATGTACAGCCCTTTCTATTTCTTTCCATCTATTTTCTACATTCCCTTCTATAGCTATCTCTTTGATCTTATTCTCTAATACTTGTTTATATTCCTCTTTTACCTCACTATTATTAAGCTTACCTAAATCCCATCCCTCTCTTTTAGCCTTTCTCAATTTTTTGAATTTTAGATTACAGTTCATTTTAACTAAGTTATAATGGCTATCTACGTCAGCCTGTAGATAACTACGACAGTTTTTAACTTGGTTTCTAAATCTTTGTTTAACTAAAATATAATCTATTTTGTATCTAGCCCTTTCACCTGGCTCTCTCTATATATATCTTCTTCTAACATGTTGTTCGAATAGGGTGTTTACAGTTACTAATCTATGTTCCTGTCAAAACTTAACTAATTTTTCTTTTTCTCACTATACTATTTATATCCTCGTATTTGTTTTCTTCTTCCTCATCCTCGTACTGAGTTGTTGGCATGTAAACCTGCACTAAAACAGTGTCTGTGGGTTTCGTACTTAATTTAATCATAATTATTCTATCACTAAATTGTAAGTACTCTTTAACTTTACATCCTATTCTTTCTCCTAGCACTATTCCTACCCCTGCTTGTCCATTAGTTGAAGAAATTGTAATTATTCTATAATTATCTTTCCAAAAGTCATTACTATCTGGCCATTTCACCTCACTAATACCTAAAATGTCTAGCTTTCCTTTTCTCATTTTAACTAATAAATTCGTTAACTTATATACTCTAAGTAATGACCATACATTCAACGTCCCTATCACTAAATCGAACCACTGTTTTAAGTTCTTACGATGACGAGCCCCAAGTACCCCCTCTCGGAGATCCGAATGAGGAGGTATTTTACTTACGGACAAAAAATTTACTTGTGAGCTCTCCATCATACATAGTTCGTGTTTTAGGCGACGCATGCCTGGGAAATATTGTGGTAGGTTTCCATATCTTTCCACAACGCAGTTTTTAAAGATTTTAGCAAAAAGCCGTATTTGTCACGGCCAACCCCCAACAACCTTGTAGATTATTGAGGATCGCCCGAGACCAACCGACTCTCCTCCAATATATTTTAGCCAACAAAGCTGCTGCCCCTTGCTGCACCTTTTACAATAAGCATGCTTACTATAGTAGTATTCTTTGTCCCCTACTATAGGGACCGCATTTATACAGTATAATATATTTTCTCTCATACAATAGCATATAGAACTTTTACAACATCGTTTCTTTCAAATATAAAATAATTTCTAAAAAAAATGTTCCTTACCTTATTTTAAATTTACAGATCTAAATTTCTTCTTTTGTTGATGGTTTACCTGGTTGTGATTATTCGCACGCTTGTAAAATTTGTTTTGGTCAAAAAAATCCTTGACAGATAATCTATTAAAAGGTCGGAGTATTTCGAACTCTGAACACAAACTTTCCTGACAAAAATCCTCACAAAAAAGTATTATGATTAACACTTATTATTCTACCTTAAATTAAATAGAAATACTTCGATATCAGTTAAAAATAAATCTAAAAGTAATACTTGCAGAATCAACAAAAACGCTCATCGTAATTAAATATCTTCTTATTTTAAATTGATGTCCAAATCAGCTTACAAGATTTTCTATATTTAAAATCCTCGTTTCAAACAGAAGTTACCAAAGTACATTTTTTTGGTTAAATCTTTCTTTCGATTATTTAATAAAATTTTTAAAATAGCATTATATTGAAGAATTTTTCCTCTTCATTGTAATTAATAAATTTCATTTTTTAAATATAATTTGCATTTAAAATCACTTTTATATTCATTGTACCATGATAATTATTAAATTACAGTATGCTGCATACTTCAAATATCATCTTCGCAAAGCAACAGCTCGCGACATAAATCAAAATAACATTTCGCGATCAAATTTAAGAATGAATGAAATGAATCAATGAATTGCCGTTCTTAATAAACTTTTCCTTATATATACGAATTTATCTTTTTCCAGAACCTAGTAGAATGTGCGCCATTCCATTCTAAATAATAAACGCCTATCTTACGTAATACTTTTGGAAATCCTCATTAACGTTTCAATTTGTTGAGTTTATTACCTCGTAATCTCGTTCCACTTATTCGTAACGCGCGCTACCTCTTTTTTGTTTAATACCTAAAGTTAATGCTTGCGGGCTCTTTTTATCCTACAGTGAATGCGAAGATTATAAATATTTCTTATCAATTTATATTACACTTTTTAGTTTTTCTGTGTTCCAACCGCTTCTTGAAATAAATGTTTCATTTATTAATTAGTTTATTTACGTAGTTCTAAATACATATGACTAATATTCTAGAGAATTCTTTATTTAAAATAAATTTCAGTAACACAGGGTAATTAATTTAAACTTTAATTGCTTTTTATTGCAAAAGGGATTGCAATTTATAGAAAATATTTGCTTTTAACATCAAAGCCTGTTTTTAATACACCTATTAGAATTGGGGTTTCAAATACACGAAATCACTTATTTTTATCCAAGCTAATACTATTCTATGCTATTTACAGCAAATGAAAAGCATTTTTATTAAAAATGTATTGATAATTAATAAATGGCTTTGTATTTATCTTAAAATGATCGATTTGCGTTCGCATTTAAATGCGTTTTACGGTATTTTACAAATAATTATTTTTACATATATAACTTAGGTTACTTGCTATGTATTTATAATATGCTTATATCATACAGGGTGATTATTTATACACGTGCGATTGTATTTTTCGCTTGTACATCAATGAATAAAAGTATTCTTGTATTATATAGGGCGTACCATGCATTTACGGAAATTTCTATTTTTCCAAATTCTATTAAATTTTAGTAGAACTTATTTGTAAAATTTGCATTTCAATGACCTCTTGTGACCCCTTATCACGTCAATATATATATATATATATATATATATATATATACACATATATTTGCTCATGGTGTTTCCATTTTCAGCTTTTGAAAAACACAAAAAATGGTTTCCGAAACGTTAAGTTTTTGATTAAAAATTAATCGTTGTTTTATTATTGGAGTATATCCCAAAAAATTATCATTTTTTATGTTTATATATGTATATACATATATATATATATATATATATATATATATATATATATACTTTGTTTTTATTCTGGGATGTTGGTCACTTTAAATGAATCCAATTGAAAACGTTTTTGAATTCCAATTTCTATTATATAAATTGCTATGACATGTTTCGGTCTTGTGGACCGTTTTCTAATAGCTATAACATTACTACAATAATAAATTGATGTAAATGACATTTAACTTACCATTAGTTCTATATAATAAATTAAAATTTCACATTATTTTAATTTTCAATGCTTCAAAACCAGAGTATAAATTCAAATGTCGGTTAGACAGTTGTGTCTAAACACCCGCCATACCGGTATTTTACATTTAATAAAGAATTTTGAAGCATTGAAATTAAAAATTATCTAGTAAAGGAGGTATAAGAACGTTTTTATTAAGATGCTAAGAAACTTTTATACTCTTTTATTATTTAATTAGATTTCGGTAAATGTTTGCAAAATTTTCTTGATCTGATTTAGAATTTATGCAGTTAAAATTTCGTTGAATTTCAATGGTTTCAAGTATATTTCTTTTATTATCATTAGTTTCAGTATTTAAAATATTTATGTTTGTAAAATCAAATTTGTGTAATTTTTCTAAAGCGTGGGTGGCAAGTGCGGTGCATTTTTTGTTGTTGGTTTTGATCAAATATTTATGCTCGTATGTTCTTTTATGGAGATATTTTTTGGTGTTTCCAATATAAAATCCAGGGCAGTCCATACAATTGATTTGATAAATGATGTGTGTTTTGTTTTTATTTTCGATTTTAGGCTTGAGATTTGTAAAAAAATTTTTATTGGCATTGTTTGGTTTATGAGCGACATGTATATTGTGATTTTTTAAACATTTTTTAATTTTTCTGATAATCCATGTGTGTATTCTATTCCGATTATTATTTCTTTTTGTTTAATATCATTAATATTTTTGTTGTTATTATTAAATATTTTATGAATTTTGTTTTCAAACTTATTGTTTTCTCCATAACATTACATAAAATCCAACTATCCACTGTACGGTTGAAGGACGTTCATATTGGATCGATACCCTATCGCAAAGTTGACGTGAATGAACCATAAGTTGATACTCGCAGGTGCAAAAGTAGAATTTGTATCTTCTTTAAATACAGCATACTCGCTGCCTTATTTTTATAAAACCAGATAATACAAAACGACTTCTTGAAAGTTGAGAATTATAAAATAAATATCTATTTGAAGATTTTCTACGAAGCGTTGAAAAACATGTTTTATCGTAACTTTTACGTAATTTTTAAAGAAATATTTTAAGTGCTAATTACACAAATGTCCAAAGAATTATTAAATGAATTTATCAAAGGAATTATTCAAACGAAGTTATTTATTAAAGGTCATTTAAGAACGTCGTTAAAAAGAACGTTATAACAGAAGAAAAAAAAAGATACGAAAAGAGCGCTACAATAAAATTATTCAGTTGGTCTAATAAATTATTATTTTAATTCTTACCATCGTTAAAACACAAAGCCTAGTGTTCAGCCTCCCAGGGCTCTACTACCGCACAAAGGCCAGACGCAAATTACATGCCAGAATCCTTATTAGTTCCATAATCGTTCTCGACGAGAGCTCTAGCTAATGTGAGTGCAGATGTGCTATGCACGAAACAGGAAAGCTGCTTGGCCTTGATAATAATTGTATTAATATTCGGCGCCTGATGTTAGCAACCAAACTAGCATTTCTGTATGGCGGTTAGCACGTACAATACCAATACTGGTATTTATTTGTTTAAAAATGGTTTGCATGATATTAATGACTATACTAAAGTTATTAGAACCAGACCAGTTCCAAGAAAAGTTTTGCAAAATATATATATATATATATATATATATATATATATAAAATACTCATATTTAGACCAGGGTAGAAAATTAAATGATCACATCAAATAATTTTAATCACCGTGTAGAAGCTTTGGGAAAAGGTACGCGTTATTAAAAAAAAACCGTGAAGCATAAAAATTCATTCGTTTCATTAAAAATAAGGGAGTTAAATTATGTACAAGACGCTTGCTATAAAAAAAAAGGAAGCAGTATTAAAAAACTCTGCGTGTAATTTAATTATTCCTAGTAAAGAAACAAATAGAAAATTACGTGCAAAATTTATATTAATTAACTCAATTTTAAGTAACCGGTATTAAACAAAATGTACAGATAATAATTAATATTTGATTAGGAGTCACTAAAAATTAAAGGGTATTATTTTAATTGGAGTTAATTGAACCATTAGGAACATATAATATCTATAAAACTTGTAAAACCCAATAAAATGCAAATCGTAGAAGTGTTATTTAGAAGTATTATGTTTGAACACCTGCGTATTTTTAAAAGGCTCATTCTGCGTAAATTTGGCAGATAACAAATGGTTACAGAGAATCTTGGAGAAACCGTAGCTTAATAGTTACGAGAAATGCTAAAGGTGGGTTATTTCACAGTCTACATGGACTGAAATAATCGATAATAAAGAATATCAATTTGCACCAATAAGAACAGGGTAGATAGAGACAGATAATATGCGCAAGACCGAGACACATATAGTAAAAGGCGTGAGTAGAGCAACGTCACGGGGTTGCGATTGGTTGAAAATAAAAGGCAAAATTGAGAGGTAAAAATAACATTTCTGTATAAAATTTAATTAGTTATTTCCAGACGTTGCGAGCCGTGTCGAAATTTCTGAGATTTAACTGGGGCGAGTGCAAATTTCGAAAAAATCGCATGCCGGGCTGCAGAATGGGAACCTAGCATGCGAAATTCTGAAGAATTGTCCGTTTTGGGGACAAGACCGACAGACGGGCTAACCTCTATATATACCCAGGTTAATATGAACAAGCTCTCTTAAATTTTCGACTTGATTCAATGCGTTAAACAGTGCTTTTTAGTTTTCCGAGTTTGATAGAATAATTTAAACAGTTTGCTCGTATATTTTGGTGATTTAAAACAGTTTGTTCTTTACGTGCTACAATGAATGTACTTTAGTGCACTTAGAAAAGAAGATACAAGGTAATAAAGTTAGTATCACTGTACTAATTAGTCAAAATTTGCAACGACAAATGAATACACAAAAGTAGGCAGTTTTGGCGTATATTGGTGAAAGAAGCATGAATTTCTTTGCTATTTTTCGGGGGTGTTAATAATTAAATGGTTCATAAACGTGTCTGGATCCACAAAACAAGGGTCAGATATACACAGATGAGTTCCGGAAAAGCCCTGAAACAACTTTAGATGAATGGTGGTGGAGAAATTTTAAAAGCGTTGAGAATCAGAAACCGTAAATATAACCCAGTTGGAATGGTGTGATTAACAAAAGGGACGATGTACATTGAAGCTACGAGTGCAGTAACCTTCAGGTAAATTATACTATTTTGTTTGAACTTTGATGTTTTCGTGTGTGTTGAATAACTTTATAATTTATTTACTTAAAATGGACAGTAATGAAGTTGTACTAACAACAAATTTTTAATTTTAAGGTGAAATTTTCTTGTTTAAGTCGAAAGGAGTATTTAGTATTTATGTTCTTGATGAAAATTTGGGTATGTCTTTGAGCTCAATTAGACGAACTTGGTTAATTAACGTAAAGGGGTGGTAGATGCTCCCTTTGTACTCAGACTCAGGCCTGCATATATTGTTATATTAATTAGGAGGCATCCTACAAGGACTTTAATTTTAGATGCACATTAAAATGATAACAAATTTAAATCTTGAAATTTTCTGATACTGAAATTTATGCTGAATTTTTAATTTTGAAATATTAATGTATTGTGAATATTGATGTAAATAGAGTTAACGGTGATTTTGTGGTAGGAATGTGTTTTGTTTTTTATGAATGAGGATGAAGGTTTATCTAGGGGAGCAGCCGAGGCGATGAACAGAAGAAAGTCAACGGAACAGTTGAGTTAATGAATAGCTTTTTGTAGGATTCACAGCATTCTTGACGCCCAATTCGTGAGGCTCGATTCCAAATAGGGAAACACAGCATACATGGCGACCCAAAAGTGAGGCTCGAGTTCCAAATAAAATTTTTGTGATTTTATTCCAGGAAACTGGCGATCTGAGAGAGAGTTTCTGTGTGTGTATAAATTTAGGAGTATTTTAGAGTGTGTGAGTGATTTGAACGTATGCAGAGAAAAGAGTGGTTAAGGAGTCAAGGAGTGGAAATTGGAAGTGACGATAGTGCATTGTGTGGGAAAAATTCGAAAATGGAAGAAGCTGGAGGCAGTAGAGATCAGTCGAAGACGGAATCAGGGGATCAAGGAAACGAGATGATAATGAGAATGCTAGAGAGGATGAACGAAGAAGCCAATAGAGCTAGGGATGAATCTAATAGAGCTAGGGAGGAGTCCAACCAAAAATTAGAGCAGATAAGCGGGAAAATTGAACAAAATACTAAAGAATTTACAGAATTTAAAGATAGTCTTATCTTGAAACTGGGGGAAGTAGAAAATAGGGTTGAAAAAAATGAGCGTGATATTACAGGTCTTCGACAGGAAATGGGACATTTAAGGTCCGAAGTACGCATTTTTTGTGAAGAAGAGATTAATATAAAAATGACTGAAGTGACGGACTCATGTAGGGATCAGTTAGGCAGGGTAGAACGCGAAGTTAGTAGTATTAAATACAACATGTCAAGTTTAACGGGGGATGGTCCCAGATTTTATACAGGTGGAGTATCATTGGACCAACACATGAAGTTTTATGGCGATAACAGGGTAAATCCAGAAATTTTTATTAATAGTGTAAGAAAACTAGTGGGAAATTTATTTGACGAACAGACTAAACTGAATACGATAAAGGCTTTATTGAAAGACAACGCGGAAGCATGGTACAATTTAGTAGGACAGGACATAGACACCTACACGGACTTTGAAGACAGATTTTTAAAGCACTACTGGAGTGACCACAGACAAGACCAGGTACGAGACGACTTAATCACAGGGAAATTTAAGGGAGAATTTTCAGGAAGTAGGGAGCAATATGCTATACGCAAGTATAGCATAGCAAAGCAACTGAACCCACCACTGACGGACCGACAAATTATCAAGTATTTATCACGACACTTCGAGGTAGAAGTAAGACAACACGTAGCACTACAGAACATAGTGGACAGAGAAATGTTTTAGAATACCTGCAGAGGTACGACGACGTAAGTAGTGGACTACCTCGGATAATAGGAAAGACAGATCAACACAGTTAGGTTTGACAATAGACGGGGCAACTATGCTAGAATGGGGAATAGTTACGGATACCAGCGACAGAATTGGGAACAGCGACGACCATACGTTAGAAGTAATAGTTTAGGAAGGGGACCTGCACCGAGACCGGAACCTACCAGAAGGAATAGTTCACCGGACATGAGGGGGACTGCTAATACAGACACGGAACGAGTGGAAACGCCTAGGACATACGCTGAGGTGACGGCTAGACCAGGACCAAGTAGGGAAAACAGACCTGGACAGGATTTTTAGAACGCGACAGACCACTCGATTTCAGTGTAAATGTATATGAACATCCACGTGAATTTTTCAAAATTGAGGAGGAAGTAGAGCCAGAAACTGAGGAAAAATTATGTTTGCCAATTATTAATATAGGAATTTTTGAAAATAATGTAGAAGTATTACTTGATACAGGGGCAGAGGCGAGTTTAATATCGGAGGAATTTGTCAGCAAAATTAGGGATAAGGTTTGTGATAGAATTATGCCTATAAAGCGTAGCCATTTAGTAGCTCCAAATAAAAAGAAGTTTGCTGTAGTAAATAGTGTTGTGGTGCTTAGGATAGATATAGGAGATTTAAGCTGTGAACAGGAGTTTGTAATTGTACCTGGACTGAAGTTTCAGAGCATTTTAGGTGTTGACTGTATGATGAAGTTAGGGGTTTTGATAGATATGGAAAGGAAGGTAATAACGATTAATGATAGGGTAGTGCCATGGAAGGGCAGTTATGAAGTCACAGAGTATGACTCAGGGTTGAGTATTAATGTAGTAGAGGTAGAGGATGATGGAGTAAAACAGATCAACACAATAAGATGTCCAGAGGATAGGATAGTAGAGGTTCAAGCTTTAGTACAAAAACATGCAGAATTAGTGGGGGTAGAAGCAACAGCAGCATATCGGGAGCAGGTGAAGGCAGAATTAATTAAAGATGCACGAAAAATTAATTAACGGACCAAACCGCAATTCCATTGTCCAACATCCATGGACACATTTTTGACGAGGTTAAATGGCAAGTTTGTTTTTAATAAAGTAGATTTAAGGAATTCATTCTGGCGGATTCCATTACACAAGAATTCTAGAAGGTACATAGGATTTTCCATAGAGGGAAAAATCGATAATTTTAAAGTGGTATCGTTTGGTTTGTCGGCAGAAAGAAAAAAAATAGTAAATGAGAAACAGACATGTGTAGGGACTGAAGAAGAAGCAGTATTTAAGAGTCAGGATAATAGGGATGATAAGCTTATTTTATGTGAGATAACAGGGATGATAAGTATAGATATAAAAAGAGGAGAAATAGGGATGAAGAGTATTAGGTTGGTGAGAAGACAGACTTGGAGGGTCAAGAAGAGAGTTAGATTTAAATAACTTGATGAACAAAAGATAGAGATAGGTGAATTTTAGTATAGATATAGAATAGAGAGTAGATAGGTGTACAATAGAGTAAAATTTAAATAGGAGAGGGATAGAATAGGTGTATATAGAAGAGTAGAAGTAGGTGTGTATAGAAAATAAAGCTAAGTATAGGATAAATATGGGAGATAATTAGAAATAGGTTTAGGATGAGAATAAAGAGTAAATGTAGGAAGAAAATAAGATAGATTAAGTGTAGATATTTCTTATAAGATTAGTGGGGAGTTAGGAATAGAATAAGAATAGGATAGGTATATAGGATTAGGTAGGGGGAAGTGAAGTATAGGGAAGATTAGTTAAAAGTTAGGAATAGGATAGGTATATAGGATGTATATAGGATTATATGGATAAGTAGGATGAAGTTAGGGATAATTTCAGTTTATAAAATTAGGTGAGAGTTAGGAATAGGATAGGGATATAGGATAGGTGTAAATATTTTTTTTTGGATTGGATATAAGTTAGGTAAGATAGATAGATAAGGGTAGAGAGAGATAGGCAATTTTTTTTGTAAATTTTGTTTGCGATTTCAATGTTTTATATTTGAATTCGAATAAGTGGGATTATTTGTATTCAAATAGGGGGAAAATACTCATATTTAGACCAGGGTAGAAAATTAAATGATCACATCAAATAATTTTAATCACCGTGTAGAAGCTTTGGGAAAAGGTACGCGAGTTATGTATCCCCCAATTACCTATATATATTGATGTATTGAATCTAATATGAATTATTAGAAATTATTAAGTAAAAGTATAAGTTCAATGCAACATTGTAACACAAGGATAACCCAGAGAGGTTATCGACAGTTCATGTGAACGGACATGCAACTTTGCATCCGTGAGGGCAGTGATACTGCAGGTGGCAGGTCACAGGCGGTCAACAGACCGCAATTACTTAGAATTAAGTTGTTACATTGTATTAAAGTGTACAATTAAGGAGAAACGCAGACATGAGATCTGCAAGTTCTCACAGCCGTGTGAGGGCAGGTTATTATAAAGGCCCGGGAGCTCAATGCCCGGCAGTCAGTCTTCGAACTCCATACTTCGTTGTTCAAGCTACTCACTAGTCAATAATTAATTTTAGTATTATGTACAAGTTCATCTGTTTCAAAGTAAAATAAATGTGTTAAAGTCAAAAGCTTTTTTAAAAAACCAGCTCCAAAGGCCCGAACTTTAACTGGCGCAGTCGTAACGGATGTCAAAAGGGCACTGAAAATCCAAAAATCGGAAGATTGGTGACCAAGAATTTTTATTCGAAATTTTGGCAGAACCCAAACCAAGTTGGAGGAAGAACAAGCATCGTCTAAATCCAGCAACAAACCAAGTTGGACAAGGAACAAGAATCGTCTAAGGCCAACAAAACAAACCAAGGTGGACAAGATACAGAATCGATCGAACCCACCAAAGAAACAGATGAAACTAATGTAAGTTCATTTCCATAATTTTATTTCAAACCAAAAACTATCATTGATATATGCTAGTATTATAACTATTGAGTACCATTTATATTTACTGTTTATGAATTGTATTTTTATGAATATTTTTGAAAATAGTTCAAAGTGAATTACTTTCAAAACGAGACTATATAACATTTTATGAAACTTGAATGTTAAAAAGCAAATGAGACTTGATTATTTACAAAGAGATATTTTTCTTTAAAAAAAAAGCAAATAAGAATTGAATTTAAAAAGAGATTTTCTTTTTAAAAGTAAATGAGAATTAATATTAAGAGATCCTTACCATAATAAATAGAACGAACTCAAAATAATCCAAAAATAACGGGCGCACATTTACTCACACCAAAATAAGAAGCGCGATTCAAACCCACGTTTATAAACCGGTAAACTAACGCGAAATTAATTTCAAAGCTAAAGCTAATTCGAACAAACTGTACAGAACGTTTAATTAAACCATTGATCTCTATAATACTGAATAAATCACAAGAACATTCTGCAATAACTAAAAATACGGTAACCTAAAACCACCTAAGAAAACAAAGTTCGCATCTATTATACAATTAAAACTCGGAGAAAATCGTTTTCAGAATCCTTGCACAGTACTAAAGAAATAGCTTTCAGGAACTTTCAGTACTAAAGCAATTCGCATCATAAGTATTAATCTATCACGGAATTATAGAAGCGCATGAAAATTACACCACAACACTCTATAAATAAGTTGCAACAATCACGGAATAAAATCTAAACGTTTTTTAACTAAGTAACCAGCATTATAAAGTGCAGTAAAACGGTCATCATAAGAATCTTTAATTAAAACGCTAAAACGTTATCATACGCTCATAATTAAAACGCTGAAAACTACATTACGGAAAGATTCAATTACCAACAAGCATTATAATACCAAGAGATCTAAAAATAAAACAGACGTAACACTTTATGCGAAAGCAGTTAGCAATTACAGAAACAGACGTATCTAATTCCATAAACTAACACCTGTAAGTGCAATTACCTCAACAAGTATAATCATATGTACGCAATTATTACAAAGTAACGAACACTATATCTTTTAGTAGTTCATGCAAACAATAAAGTGCAACCTCGAGTCATATTAATTACAAGTTGACAGAAGTTAAATAAAACAAAGCTAAACGAGAATAAATCTATCCATTTAAGATTCCTTAAGAAGCAGGAACTCAAGACAAAGTAAAAGCTGCATTAAAAACAGACAAACCCCAGACTACGGTAATTATTCTAACATTATTGAAATAAATCTCACAAGTACATCATCGCATTGTGTAATTAAATATAAATAAACAACGACTACGATTTTAAAAAATAACTCGACGCAATATAAACTTAAAATTAATAAATCTAATACTACAAGTACGAAATTAATCTCAAATTCTTACCAAAATTTTATCCACCCAATCCAAACTGAAAATTAACCATTCCTAACAAAAAAATAACGCCGAAAAATAACGAAATAAACATCAACCTTTACCAAATCTTTATGTACCTAATCTAATTGAAAAATTAACAAACCAAAACCGAAGTTAACGTTTCAAATAGCTAAATCAACATCAATTTTTACAAAACTCTAAGTTATCCAATCTAAAAAGGAAAATTAAAAAAACCAAAGCAAAAATAACGTCATAAAAAGGAAAATCATCCCCAATTTTTACAAAATCCAAAATTACTTAATCCAAAAGAAAAACTAATACATCCAAAGCATAATAAACGTTACAAATAACAGAACTAACCCCAATTTTTACAAAATTTGAAATTTCACAACCCAAACGGAAAATTAATAAATCCGAAGCAAAAGTAACAATACAAATAGCGAAATAAAGCTTAATTAAAAAAAAAAAATAATTTTTTTTTGAAATTTCCAAAAATCGAAAACAACCCTTAACCAACATGAGTAACACAGACTTACGTCTCTATTTAGAGACAATTCAGACGTTTGATGGCACCCAGGCCCATCTCTCAAATTTCATTGGAGCATCTGAAATGTTCCTAAAAACCTTTTACAAACCCGGAGATGACGCAAGAAATTAATTGCTTATACGCTTAGTAATAAGTAAACTAGCCGGAAGGGCACTAACATTAATCGCCAGTAGGGACGACTTATCGGAATGGGACCAGTTTAAACAGCTACTAATTGCATATTTTGGAGACCAACGTAATATAAAATGCCTGGTACGAGACCTAATAAACCTTAGAATGGAACACAATCAATCCCCCTACCAATTTGGAATGAAATGCCAAGACGTGAGAAGTTTAATTTTAACAAAATTAAAAATCGAAGAACCCGATCAAAACGTTAGACATTTAAAAACAAAAATGTATGACGAAATGACACTAGACACATACATAAACGCTTTACCAGAACGACTATCCGATAAAATCAGATTCCAGCGACACCAAAATCTAGAAGAAGCTATGAGCCTAGTCATAGAAGAAGAAAATGTAATGTATTACCGCAACAGACTATACAACCCCAACGCGAATAAAAGTTATTCACTAACAAAAACTATACAAGCTACAAGACAAACAATCCCTCAACAAAAATTCACACCCTTTAACGCACAAACAAATCAACCGCGAATTAATAACCCAAGTTCCAACAATACAAATTTTAATAATCAATATAAACATTTTTCAAGACCAACATTCAACCCAACTTTTACGAAACCCGCATTCCAACCGCGATTTAATCAAAACCTAAACCAACAAAAACCAGTATTCAACGCAAACCCCAATAGAAATACACCAATGACTAATACTTATAACAACCCTAACAATTATTACAAACCAACACCAATGGACACCTCATCTGGTAACACCAGACAAAACACAAAAATAACACATATCCGACCAAACCCTCACCAGAAACGTAATTTTACATCAGAAGAATTATTTCATCAAGAAATCGAAAAATTTGACACTGACCAGAATAATTACATTGAGACACCTACGAACAATGAATCAAACCATACAGAAACTTACGAACGTGACGAACAATACGAAACTTACGAGGAGTACGACGAAGAAAACTCGAACTCAAATTTTCACATGGACCAATTCATAGACAACCAAACTTAATAAACTTAAATAATATAAATCACTTAGTATTACCATACATAGAAATACCCCACGCCAAATTCAAACTATTAATCGACACCGGATCATCTAAAACATTAATTAGCCCCAGAACCGTACAAAAACATTATTTAGATTATGTAGAAAGAGAACCATTTAAAATCAAAACAGCCCATCAAACAACACTACACCAATTCGTAGCCAATATACCCTTACCGAGAACATTTAATGTCAAAATGAAACATAAATTTTGTGTATTCGAATTTAACGATAAATATGACGGATTAATCGGAATGGATCTTCTAAGAAAATTAGGAGCCAACATTGACATTAAAAATCGCTTATTAAGGACAAAATACGGAAAAATCCCAATTAAATTTCAAAACACACAAGTTGAACAAAAATACACTATAGAACCCCGAACGGAAAGAAAAATAAAATCCCAGTAAAATCTAACAAAATTTAGGAATAATAAATCATATAACTTTTCAACAAGGAGTAGAAACCCCAACTGCCTTAGTTCAAATAAAAGATAACTTTGCAACCACAACAATATTAAATTCAAACGACTATCCCGTAGAATTATCATTGACAGACCCAATTAACGTAGAAGAACTAAATTTTAACGAAATGGAAATAGACGAAAATTTAGAAAACGAATACAACCCAATGGAACATGACGAAATGTTAAGAGAAAATTTAACTAACATCCGCTTTAATACCGATATCAATCAAGAAGAAGAAAGAGCAATTAAGAACTTATGTTTTGAATACCGAGACATATTCCATTGTGAAGGAATACCATTAACATTCACCAACACAGTAAAACATAATATCGAGTTGACAGACAATAAACCAATCTTTACAAAAGCATACAGACTACCTCATGCAAGCTAAGAAGAAGCTGACAGACAAGTAGCAGATTTATTAGACCAAGACATAATCCAGCACTCCAATTCACCATGGAGCAGCCCCGTGTTAATAGTACCTAAGAAATTAGACGCAACCGGAAAGAGAAAGTACAGAATGGTAATAGATTATAGAAAGTTAAATGAAAAACGGTAGATGACAAATATCCACTACCAAATATTACCGAAATTTTAGACAAATTAGGCAAATGCCAATATTTTACAACATTAGACCTAGCATCAGGATACCATCAGGTAGAGATGGAAGAAAAGACATATCAAAACAGCCTTCAGCACACCTAGAGGACATTACGAATACAAACGAATGCCATTTGGACTAAAGAACGCACCCGCTACTTTCCAGAGAGTCATGGACAATATACTACGAGGAATACACAATGAGAAATGCCTTGTATACCTTGACGACATCATAGTTTATTCCACATCACTGGTAGAACACATAGAAAGATTGAAAGAAGTATTCGAAAGACTTAGACAAGCACATTTTAAAGTACAATTAGACAAAAGTGAATTTTACAAAACAAGTATCATTTTTAGGACATGTAATAACACCCCAAGGAGTAATGCCAAATCCAGACAAAACAAATGCAGTTCTAAATTACCCATTACCAAAAACAAACAAAGAAATCAAAGGATTTCTAGGACTTAGTGGTTACTACCGCAAATTCATTAAAGGTTACGCTCAGATAACCAAACCCCTGACAAATTGTTTAAAAAGGAAACAAAATTGAACACACCCGGAATTTATTAAAGCAGTAGACAAAATCAAAACATATTAACTAATCACCCTGTATTAGAATACCCAGACTTTACAAAACCATTTATACTGACGACAGACGCATCGAATGTAGCATTAGGCGCAGTATTGAGCCAAGGAAAAGTAGGTAGCGATAAACCCATCAGCTACGCATCCAGAACCCTAAATGAAACCGAACAAAAATATAGCACTATAGAAAAAGAGTTATTAGCCATAATTTGGGCAACAAAATATTTTAGACCTTATTTATACGGAAGAAAATTTTACATATATACCGACCATAGACCACTAGTATGGTTATGCAAACTGAAAGAACCAAATTCAAAATTACAAAGATGGAGAATCAGACTCGAAGAGTACGATTACGAAATTATATATAAAAAGGGAATTTATAACAACAACGCAGACGCTTTAAGCCGAATCCAACTCAATGCATTAGAAACGGAATCCATTATAGGAAACGTAGACGAAGCAGAAATAAGGGAAGATCCAGACGAGAGCGACACAATACATTCGACACAAAACGAAGAACCAAAAAACGCGATTAAAATTTTAAACGAGGCAATCGATATGAAACCTAACCAATTTATAATAACCGAAGTTTTAAATAACCCCAACCCAGTAAAATATACAAAAGTAGACAATAAAAAGATATACCAAATTCAAATAACTAAAGATGATAATGAGGAACAAATAATTAAAATTTTAAAAGAATACACCCCCGAGAAAAAACGATTTTATCTCTATTTCAATACCGAACATTTATACCAAAGATTTTCAGAATTATACATTAAACTATTCAATAACTCTGGACCTGAACTCATCAGATGTACTAGAAAATTAATAACACTAGACGACCCTGACGAAATAAACGATGTAATTAGAAATCAACACGAAGGAAAAACCAACCATCGTGGAATTAACGAAACAATAAAACAACTTGTAAGACGCTATTATTTTAAAGACATGAAGGACTTGACCACAGATTTCATTAACCAATGCGAACTATGTGACAGAGCAAAATACGATAGGAAACCCCCAAAGATACCCTTAATGTTAACCAAAACACCCGACAAACCATTTCAAAAACTACATGCCGATACTCTAGTAGTAGAAGCTCAAAACTATCTAACAATTATAGACGCATTCACAAAAATAGGCCAAGCAATACCAATCACATCCAAAAATAGCATTGACGTGACCCAAGGATTTTTACAATATTTCACATTTTACGGAACACCGAATCAATCACTTTAGACAATGGTAGCGAATTTAAAACGAGACAATACAAAACACTTTAGAACTTCACAAAATAAAAATTCATTTCATAACGGAAAACCACCCTGAGTCAAACGGACTAATTGAACGATTACATTTAACCCTGTTAGAACAAATTAGATTATTAAGAATAAATTATAAAAAGGAACATATAACCAATTTAATGTCATACGCACTAATCGCCTATAATAACACAATTCACTCATCAACAAATTTTACACCCTTAGAATTAACATTAGGACATTCAGATTCACGAAATCCCTATGACATACACTACAATAAAGAAGTATATCAACAATATGCGAAAGATCACAAACAAAAATTAAAAATAACTTACGATAAGGTAAAAGATAAACTAGAGAACGATAAAGAACGTACCACCACAACCCGAAATAAAAATACCGACTCAAATAAATTTTCAATAGGACAAACCGTATATGAGAAAAACTTTCAAAGCAAGCGACATAAAACAGCACCCAGAAATTTAGGACCATTTAAAATTAAGAAAATATCAGATAAAAATATAGCAGTAGTAGACAACGGTAAAATAACTAAATACATTCATTTGAAAAACCTAAGACACCCTGTAATTTCAGATAAACAATCATCACCCTTACCGTCAACCTCCACCCAGGTAGAACGGACAACCAAGTAATAATATAACATATAAAAACAACCCCGGTATACTACCAATTAAACTAGGCAGTATACAAAATTACAATATTTACTCAAATAATATCAACCCTTACTTTAATGTAACAAATTTTAGCAACATTAAGAATAACGAAACAATATTTTTAATAGAAATCTAGATAGTAGAAAGTAACAATTATCATTATTATCATTTATTTACAAAAGTTACTAGCACATACCAAGTAATCATACCCAAAACCAAATTCCTATCCCTAAATGAACTGAGATATGGTTATACAAACGAAAAATGTAATGAAGTAACACCAAATTAATATTTATGTCAATCGATGACGACAACAACCATTCAAGAAGACAGCCCTTGTGAAGTACAACTATTAAAATTCTCAAATCATTACGAAAACTGTGAAACCAAACAAGTGCAAATAACTAATATGAAAATTCAAAAAGTTACAGATAACAAATGGATAGCCATTTTCCCAACAGAAGTAATAGCAACCATCCACTGCAACCAAGATGAAAATAACCAAGCATTAATCGGAAGCAAACTAATTACCCTCAAAGAAGATTGTTATGTGAAATTGAAAGATGAAGTAATCAGAGTTTATCAAGATCCCATAGCAACAAAGAAACTTGCAAACCTACCGGAACTACAATTCAAAATACGACAAGAAGACGAAGAAATAATAAAGAAACCTATGAAGCTAGAGCATCTAGACTTAGACTACCTCAACCACGCCGTGAAATTAGTGGAAAGTTATAAAGAACAATTAAGTGAAATCAAAACGCCAAAGTTACATTATAATAATATAAGTGTTTGGACAATTGTATTGATCATTTTAGTAATTTTTGTAATCATGTATGTATTATACAAAATGTACCTTAGATATAAGAATGAAGGAAACAGTACTAGATTTAAGGAAACAATGAATTTTAAATGAATTTAAATAATGTATTTTATGTATTTAAAAATTAAGAAAAACCTTAATTTATCATTTACGGTGGGAGGAGTTATGTATCCCCCAATTACCTATATATATTGATGTATTGAATCTAATATGAATTATTAGAAATTATTAAGTAAAAGTATAAGTTCAATGCAACATTGTAACACAAGGATAACCCAGAGAGGTTATCGACAGTTCATGTGAACGGACATGCAACTTTGCATCCGTGAGGGCAGTGATACTGCAGGTGGCAGGTCACAGGCGGTCAACAGACCGCAATTACTTAGAATTAAGTTGTTACATTGTATTAAAGTGTACAATTAAAGAGAAACGCAGACATGAGATCTGCAAGTTCTCACAGCCGTGTGAGGGGCAGGTTATTATAAAAGGCCCGGGAGCTCAATGCCCGGCAGTCAGTCTTCGAACTCCATACTTCGTTGTTCAAGCTACTCACTAGTCAATAATTAATTTTAGTATTATGTACAAGTTCATCTGTTTCAAAGTAAAATAAATGTGTTAAATTCAAAAGCTTTTTTAAAAAACCAGCTCCAAAGGCCCGAACTTTAACTCGCGTTATTAAAAAAAAACCGTGAAGCATAAAAATTCATTCTTTTCATTAAAAATAAGGGAGTTAAATTATGTACAAGAAGCTTGCTATAAAAAAAAAAGGAAGCAGTATTAAAAAGCTCTGCGTGTAATTTAATTATTCCTAGTAAAGAAACAAATAGAAAATTACGTGCAAAATTTATATTAATTAACTCAATTTTAAGTAACCGGTATTAAACAAAATGTACAGATAATAATTAATATTTGATTAGGAGTCACTAAAAATTAAAGGGTATTATTTTAATTGGGGTTAATTGAACCATTAGTAACATATAATATCTATAAAAACTTGTAAAAACCCAATAAAATGCAAATCGTAGAAGTGTTATTTAGAAGTATTATGTTTGAACACCTGCGTATTTTTTAAAAGGCTCATTCTGCGTAAATTTGGCAGATAACAAATGGTTACAGAGAATCTTGGAGAAACCGTAGCTTATTAGTTACGAGAAATGCTAAAGGTGGGTTATTTCACAGTCCACATGGACTGAAATAATCCATAATAATGAATATCAATTTGCACCAATAAGAACAGGGTAGATAGAGACAGATAATATGCGCAAGACCGAGACACATATAGTAAAAGGCGTGAGTGGAGCAACGTCACTGGGTTGCGATTGATTGAAAGTAAAAAGGCAAACTTGAGAGGTAAAAATAACATTTCTGTATAAAATTTAATTAGTTATTTCCAGACGTTGCAAGCCGTGTCGAAATTTCTGAGATTTAACTGGGGCGAGTGCAAATTTCGTAAAAATCGCATGCCGGGCTGCGGAATGGGAACCTAGCATGCGAAATTCTGAAGAATTGTCCGTTTTGGGGACCAGACCGACAGACAGGCTAACCGCTATATATACCCAGGTTAATATGAACAAGCTCTCTTAGATTTTCGAATTGATTCAATGCGTTAAACAGTGCTTTTTAGTTTTCCGATTTTGATTAAATAATTTAAACAGTTTGCTCGTATATTTTGGTGATTTAAAAACAGTTTGTTCTTTACGTGCTACAATGAGTGTACTTTAGTGCACTTAGACAAGAAGATACAAGGTAATAAAGTTAGTATCACTGTACTAATTAGTCAAAATTTGCAACGACAAATGAATACACAAAAGTAGGCAGTTTTGGCGTATATTGGTGAAAGAAGCATAAATTTCTTTGCTATTTTTCGGGCGTGTTAATAATTAAATGGTTCATAAACGTGTCTGGATCCACAAAACAAGGGTCAGATATACACAGATGAGTTCCGGAAAAGCCCTGAAACAACTTTAGATGAATGATGGTGGAGAAATTTTAAAAGCGTTGAGAATCAGAAGCCGTAAATATAACCCAGTTGGAATGGTGTGATTAACAAAAGGGACGATGTACATTGAAGCTACGAGTGCAGTAACCTTCAGGTAAATTATACTATTTTGTTTGAACTTTGATGTTTTCGTGTGTGTTGAATAACTTTATAATTTATTTACTTAAAATGGACAGTAATGAAGTTGTACTAACAACAAATTTTTAATTTTAAGGTGAAATTTTCTTGTTTAAGTCGAAAGGAGTATTTAGTATTTATGTTCTTGATGAAAATTTGGGTATGTCTTTGAGCTCAATTAGACGAACCTGGTTAATTAACGTAAAGGGGTGGTAGATGCTCCCTTTGTACTCAGACTCAGGCCTGCATATATTGTTATATTAATTAGGAGGCATCCTACAAGGACTTTAATTTTGGATGCACATTAAAATGATAACAAATTTAAATCTTAAAATTTTCTGTTACTGAAATTTATGCTGAATTTTTAATTTTGAAATTTTAATGTATTGTGAATATTGATGTAAATAGAGTTAACGGTGATGTTTGTGGTAGGAATGTGTTTGTTTTTTTTTATGAATGAGGATGAAGGTTTATCTAGGGGAGCAGCCGAGGCGATGAACAGAAGAAAGTCAACGGAACAGTTGAGTTAATGAATAGCTTTTTGTAGGATTCACAGCATTCTTGACGCCCAATTCGTGAGGCTCGATTCCAAATAGGGAAACACAGCTATATATATATATATATATATATATATATATATTGCTGTGATACCCTGTTTTTGAATCGAGCCTCACGAATTGGGCGCCAAATTTGCTGTGATACCACCAAAATCCGGGTACTCCGCTTTTCGAATCGAGCCCCTACGAATTCGATGTCCAGAATGCTGTGAATCCTACGAAAAGCTATTCATTACTTTAACTGTGTTGGTCCATTGACTTTCTTCTGTTAATCGCCTCGGCTGCTCCCTAGATAACTTTCATCCTCATTCATAAAAAAACACATTCCTACCACAAACACGAACGTTAACTCTATTTACATCAATATTCACAATACATTAAAATTTCAAAATTAAATTTTGGCATAAATTTCAGTATCAGAAATTTTCAAGATTACATTTATTATCATTTAAATGTGCATCCTGAATTAAAGTCCTTGTTGGATGCCTACTAATTAATATAACAATATATGCAGACCGGAGTCTGAGTACAAAGGAGCATCTACCACCCTTTACGTTAATTAACCAGGTTCGTCTAATTGAGCTCAAAGACATACCCTAAATTTTCATCATAATCCAGAACATCAATACTAAATACCCTTTCTACTTAAACAAGCAAATTTCACCTTAAAATTAAAATATTATTGTTAGTACCATTTCACTACTGTCCATTTTGAGTAAATCAATTATAAAGTTATTCAACACACACAACAATATCAAAGTTCAAACAAAATAGTATAATTTACCTGAAGGTTACTTGCACTCGTAGCTTCAATGTACATCGTCCCTTTTGTTAATCACACCATTCCAACTGGGTTATATTTACGGCTTCTGATTCTCAACTCTTTAAAAATTTTCTCCATCACCATTTATTTTAAGTTGTTTCTGGGCTTTTCCAGAACTCATCTGTGTATATCTGACCCTTGTTTTGTGGATCCAGACACATTTATGAACCATTTAATCATTAACACCCCGAAAATAGCAAAGAAATTCATACTTTTTCACCAATATACGCCAAAACTGCCTACTTTTGGTGTATTCATTTGTCGTTGTAAATTTTACTAATTGGTACAGTGATACTAAATTTTATTACCTTGTATCTAAGTGCACTCAAGTACATTCATGTTAGCACGTAAATAACAAACTGTTTTAAATCACCAAAATATACGAGCAAACTTTAAATTATTCTATCAAACTAAAATGCACTGTTTAACGTATTCAATCAAGTCGCGGATGTAAGAGAGCTTGTTTATATTCACCTGGGTATATATAGAAGTTAGCCTGTCTGTCGGTCGAGTCCTCAAAACGGGCAATTCTAAAGAATTTCGCATTCTCGGTTCCCATTCCGTAGCCCGCGCGTCGGTTTTTACGAATTTTGTACTCACCCCAGTTAAATCTCAGAAATTTCAACACGGCACGCAAAGTCTGGAAATAACTAATTGACTTTTATAAAGAAATGTTATTTTTACCTCTCAAGTTTGCCTTTTACTTTCAACCAATTGCAACCCCATGACGTTGCTCTACTCACGCCCTTTACTATATGTGTCTCGGTCTTGCGCATATTATCTGTCTCTATCTAACCTGTTCTTATTGATGCAAATTGATATTCCTTATTATCGATTATTTTAGTCCATGTGGAGTGTGAAATAACCCACCTTTAGCATTTCTCGTAACTATTATGCGACGGTTTCTACAAGATTCTCTGAAACCATTTGTTATCTACAAAATTTTTGCCGAATGAGCTTTTTAAACTACGCAGGTGTTCAAACATACTATTAATTCTCAGAGCCTTATTTCGTGGTATTATAATCTTGGATTTTCACAGACTTTTATGCTTATTATTAATAATGGTTTAATTAACTCCAATTAAAATTGACTTCTATCCTTTCATTTTTAGCGAATACAAGTTAAATATTAATTATTATGTGTACACTCTGTTTAATACCGGTTACTTAAAATAGGGTTAATTAATATAAATTTTGAACGTAATTTCCATTTGTTTCTTTCCTCGGAATAATTAAATTACACGCAGAGCTTTTTAATACTGTTTCCTTTTGATATAAAGCGTCTTGTACATGGTTTAAATCTCTTATTTTTACTGAAACGAATGAATTTTTATTCTCCACGGTGTTTTAATAAAGCGTATTATCTAATAAAATTCCTTATACACGGTGATTAAAATTATTTGATGTGATTATTTAATTTTCTACCCTGGTCTAAATATGAGTAATATATATATATATATATATATATATATATATATATATATATATATATATATATATATATATATATATATATAGTATTGTTAGTTTTGATGTGGTTATTAGAAAAGGTATTGATTACTATATGTATAGATTGTATAATAAATTTATATTGTTCATTTATTTATTGTTTTATATCGATCTATTCAATTGCTAAAGCCAATCATCAACCCCAAAACGAAAATACATGTAAAAATGAACGATATTACCCTACAACAAATATAGCTACCTACTAACCTCAACTTCAACTGGCACTTACCTTCTTTTTTATTACAATTATCAAACAAATGATAACAGTAAACTAGCAATTTATCAATAAAATTTTCTTTTAAAGTTATATAGAAGAATACTATATGTGTAATACTGTCTCTGTGATTTTATAACTAAAGTTATTAAATAAACTTTTTATCTTAGTTGTATCTGTGGTAACGAAAATAAACCATAAATTTTTTGAGTGGAATTTGTTTATTCTCTTAAAGTTTCCGAATATATCATTCTTCTTTTATAGGCATGTATACAATGGACAGGCTGGATAAAAATAATACCTCAAACAACAACTTAGGCACGAGTGCAGCTAGTGGGATCACAACGTCTCACAGTGATATGCAACATTTAAACACTTCTAGTGCAGGGAGTTCTATGGGCTTTGAACATAAAGCTTCTTTGCTTGATAGTGAGTTGTGCAATACTGGATCAGAGTCAGAGCATACAAGTAGGATATCCAGTACTGCTTATGAAAATTCATTACTAGTAAATTGGATTTTTAGATGATAATCAATTTTCAATTTAATTTTTTTCTAGAAACAAAGTGGAGTTAAAACCCTTCCATTCTCTAAACCTATTGAACATGAATATGGGAATCGACCTACATCATCTAATAGTGTTAATCAAATGGATTTCACTATTGATGTTGAACCTCAGGAAATAAGATGTTCACGTGGGATGGAATATGGTCGCAATAGTCAAATGAGTCCAGGACGCAAATCAAATGAAAAACACTTAAAACGTAATGAAAAATTCCCTTATTCAATTGGTTTATCAGAGAATGATATTATAAATTTACCTCTGAAAGAATTAAATAGGTGTTTAGCCCAATTTAATTTAAGTGAAAAACAATATACGGGTATAAAAAAGATTCGGCGACGTGGAAAAAATAAAGTAAGTCGTTTTATTTACTATTTAACAGTAAGAACATGAATATTATGGCATGTAGTAGAATTTTACAAGTCTCCTCTGCTGTATTAAAATAGAAATGTAAAAAACACTTACACACATGCATTCACACACACACACACACACACATGCATGCATACATGTACGTATGCACAGATGTATTCATGTGTGCACCCATCCACTCACACATACATATGTGCACATATGTAGTGACACCCATCCATGCATACACCCTAGCATACAACGGCACATGTGAGCATATGTACAATTACATATGCACACATGCACATGCAACATAAGTATGTCTGTATGCATGAACACATGAACACAAGTTTTCACATGTATAAATACACACACATGTATATATGCACACACATTTGCACACATGTACACTCACAAACATGCTCTCATATGCCTACATGCATATACAGGTAACTGCATGCATGCATCCGCATACATGCATGCACATGTATATGTATACATGTTAATATTCTTGCCAGCAGGCGAACATATGTATGCAAACGTAAGCATTTGGACATACAGATATGCATACATGTACACAAATGCATACATATGTTAACACATTAATATATGCTCTCATGCATACACAACTACATATGCGCACTTGTGGTTAAGCATATCTGTACACTTACATACTTGCAGAGACACACAAGCAAACATTTCCACATGCATGCTGAAGTATACACATGCCCCTGTATGCACACGTACATGCACTGCAAACATACACACACACACACACATTTTTGTGCACATATGGATATACATATTCACATACTCATGTGCTTGAACACAAACATGCACTGACTAAAGCACTAAGGTAGGCATACATGCACTCACATGTAGTTTAAGCAGGTGTGTATATGCAAGTGCAGGCATGCAAATTTGTAAGCACAATGGCATGCAGATATCTAGTCGTATTCACGCCCACTTGCATACACATGCAAATGCACATTGGCATGCACATCTAATACAGTTAGTTATACACCAATCTGAGTAAGTTCACGGGTATGCATAAACAGGTGTGTATTTGTGATTGTATTTGCATGTATTTTAGATTGTCAGATTGCAGGCGTTTTGATATATGCATTGGTATGTGGAATTTGTGCATTTTAGTTAAAGTTGTCGTTCATTTTGAAATCCAAAGTTGTATTTATTTCCATCACCTGTTTATCTTATGCAACACTGACAATTTTAGTGATCTTTACATAAACAGATACTTGTTTGCTGTTTTAAACATAAAAACAACTTTAAGTCATTTATAACATGATGGCCAAATAGTTTTAATTCTACAATAACATACGAAACACAAAATGAAGGACAACGTTTAAAAATGGTGGAATACTATGGTAAGAAAGTTATTGTTTTGGTTACGTTTATATACAAGATATTTATTTTATAACAACGAATGAAGGTATTGTGACTTTCTTTTTTTATAAACATTTTTTAATGGAAGATTGTATTGAAGCCTGAATCAACCACAAAATACTCTAATTAAAAAGGTTGAGCATCGTAGCACATTTTTCTTTAGCCCTACGTTTTTTATATAGATAGAGTACGTAAATGATTACTCATTTCGAGTCTCAAAGCGTTGGGAGTTAAATGTAACAGCAATTAATTTTTTTAATAACACGTTGTGTGATCTTGCCCCTAGGGAGAAGATAGAACAACAATTCGGAATTTAAAAAGACTTGAACTTTTAATGCCTGCAAGGTGGAACTATAAAAACTTGCTGTTCCGGTGGCTAGCTTGGCTATTATCCCATGGGAGAACATGAAAGGGGCGTAGTTGACATATCTTCATGAAACGGAAAACCAAATAAAGTGAAGCTGGATGACACTTATCTAGCAAGCAATAAAAATATGTGATTTTAGGGTAAATACAGAAACTCTTTAGGAGTGGATCGTTTAAAATTTTTAATTTACCCTTTTTAAAAAATGGAACATATTACAATCAGAAGGTATCTATTATATAACAAATAACTGTTATCCAAGAATAAAAAAAATTAAATAAATTCACATGCATTAGTGATATCAAACATTATTAGTTAAACATTTTGTTTCTTATGATTTATATAAGCATCAGATCTAATAATCACATAAAAATTTAAGCAAAACTGTAATTCAAATTATTTTACAATTATGATTATTGAAAATTCCAAACATACTAGATTTAGAGCAAAAATTACTTTCAAGAAAAATTATACTCTAAGTAAAAAAAAATAGTCAACATAAGACTATTATTTGTGACAGTGGGGTACCGATTCTTAGAGCCTGGAACGATTGAAATTTTTCTTGGCGGCTTGTGACATAGCCATTGTGGAAAAAATGGTTGGAAAAATAATTAACAAATCTTTTTGGGATCGAGCAAAAATCACTCACCTTTAACCACTGGCTGCTGGCGGCTACCTTTAAGATGGTTAGGCACAGATTCCAGTTGGATAACAAAGGCGATGGCCCCAGATTAATGTCGTACGTGATGGATAGTCTCGAGGAGACTTGAAGATGTTGGTCGGTTAGAGGGTACATGCCGACTAGCAGGTGGTTTTCGATTTTACTGCCTATTGTCTGGTTGTTGCATGATTGTTGTTGGCACTATAGGGTCTTTGTGGTTGTTGCCTCTACTGAGTGTTTGCGCATCAACGAGTTTCCAACCTATTAGACTCGAAGATGATGTGGAAGTGTGTAACCCTCTTTTGTCATTTCGATCTATAATGCAATCTAATTTAGGATTTAATTTTATTTTGCATTTATAGTAGCCTACGATATTTTGTTAGGTAGTGGTATTATTTGATATTCTGTTCTGTCATATTAGTTTGTCAATTGTCATGTCGTATTAGTATTGCTGAAGGTATCTTGTTATTCAACTTAATAGTTAATTAAGACAAAAAAAACTTGTTTTAGATGTTGTTGCTGTATTATCTGGCGATAATGGGTCAGCCTTTGATATTATACTGTCTTTTATGATATCCTGCAACGAGATCAGACATAGTTGTGATAAATGCTGTACTTTGGTCACCCTATTGTGTGAACTATTACAGTGTTTTACCATTTTATTTAATTTACTACCTCTATATTTATTGTGGGTTTGTAATTAAAAGACGCCAGTGGCGGATTGAATCAACTATTGTTCTGGTTAGTTCACGAGTACCTGACACATGTTGGTTAGTTTATCTGAATTGCACACCTTCCTTCGTTAATCGTGAATTCCTGCTACTTAAAGTAGTACCCTAATCTATTAATTTTGTTTTACTGTTGTGTATTATGCTTTAGGAACCTCGTAGATGATCTAGTATTATTTAGTACGATCAAGCATATTCTATTATACGATTTAGTATATGATCTAACGTTATCGAGTAGCGGTATCAAGTATTTATCAGTCTTCATTCGAGGTGATAATAACAATGATCCAGTTCAACGTATTCCTGAAGACTACTTTATTCAATAAAGATTTAAGTAAGCTATTACTTATTGGATGGTATTTCTCCAGGATGCAATATTTGTCTTGATTCTTTCATGGCAGAAGGTTGTATACTTTGTTTGTAATAGTTTATACATGTTGTTGAATATTACTTGTGCTGAAGTATAAAGTTTAGTAATAATTATTTTTCTTGTTTAAAATTGATTTTACTGCAACCCTGCATATTGCAGTGTTTGAAATATTGCTGTATATAGTAGTTGGAAGTTCCGTGGCGTAATTGGTATGTGTGTGACTACTATGCTCAAGGGCCCGGGTTCAAATCCTGTCACCGTCCGCTTGAAAAATGTTAGGCAAGCATTTTTCACAAAAATACACCCTTGTTCGGTTGAGAGGTAAAATGGAGGTCCCGTGTGTGAGTGTTGTCATGCACGTTAAAGATCCTTACTTTGCTTGAAATAGCAAGGGTTCAGCAACATTTCAAATTTTTCAGGTAAAAAAAACTCGTTTCCTGGCCAATGTAGTACCTTCGGGTGGGGCATTGGAAAATCAAATGTAATGTATATAGTAGTTGGTGTGATTTTAATGCAGTTATCTAATATTTTCAAGTGACATAATTAAGGTTGTGCTTTAATTGAATTAATTACTACTAACCACTACACGAGGATATAGCTTGCTATTAATAAGCTGAACGTAGTGTTACGTTCTGTTGTACTTATTGTGTAACTGCGAATTTTTGTGGCCATAAAACATCGCTCGTTAAAGTTATACTTAAATACAAGGTATTTTACAACTCTTTGGAAGTACTCGTGCAGAGCCATTCATACATGTTAGGTTTGTATTAATGAATATGAACTTAAAAACTGCTTAAATGAATTTTTATGTTTTGCTATTATATTATAGTGTTACCCAGTGGTTACTCAAAGTTCGTAAAACAGTTCTCTAGCTCACTAGCGCTTCTTGTCCTGGCGCCCACTTATCGAGTAGTTTACCAAAACCCCAAATATATAATTGATAAGTTGTACCCTACCCTGATTGTTGAAATAGATGCAAAGACCTTGCCCTGAGCTACCCCGGAGCTTTAAGAAGGCATCGAGCTATGAAGATACACTGTAATTAGTTCTAAATATCACAATTACAATTTTGTACCGTGACAAGTGAGTGGATTCAGAAAGCTTCTTGCAAAAAAAGTTCAACTGGGGGAAATTTTATCAGAACAAATGTTTAATGACCACGCGCCGTGTGTATGAAACAAGTTGAAAACCATGAGGTATTTTTTAAAGAATAAGGTGTTTACACGAACTTTTGGAAGATTAAATTGCTACACACACATATTTTTGTTTACTTCTTATCTAATTTGCTTCGCTCCTCGTACCCATCCCCGAGTGGGTCCGGATTAGAATTACCCACCGGTCAACCTCTCGTAAGAGGCGACTAAAGCGGTCCAATACAACAACACGCTCTCTCTCACACACACACACACATATACACACACAACACAAACACACGTAGACCCAAACACCCACATACCCATGCTCAACCATAACTACAACCGATTTCGTTTTTTGTCTTCTTGCTTCAAATCTGTTTTTTTAGTGTTTCTTGAATTTTAGTTTTGCTTCTTCGTTCCTTTCGTTCCACATTTCCCTCCCTTTCCTTTGGTAGGTTTTTCTTACTCTCAGTCCTCACACTGAATTTATTTAATTTTCGATCCTCTTTCTATGGTATGTGCTTTCTAGACCTTTCTTCTTTTTTCGGAAACTACGACTTAGTTGACTCTTTGGTCTATTTAGCTATTCTTTTTCCGATTGTCCGTTTGATACGATTCCTTGTTACTACAACTTAATGTACATAAATTTTTTATCCGGCGTTCCTGATGTTCGCTAGTATATTTTGAGTCTCTACAAGTTATTTTTCCAATTTGCCCTTTGCTGTTGGTTTTCTTCTTTGTTTCTTTTACTGCTTTTTGCTTTTTCGCAAAAACAATTCTTTTCCTGAAGTTTGCAAACTTTACTGTTTCTTTATTAGAGATATTCATCCTTCAATGACTTCTACAGTGTTAATTCCCTTATATCTTTTTCCTCGTTGATTGCTGCCCTATACCTTTGCTTTTCTTATGGTCCTCTACTTCTTTTTTGCTTTGTTCGGTATATTGGAATTCGATTAGGATGAATTTTATTTCTTTTTTGATTTTATTATTTTGTTTTCTGAAACGAATTTTCTTGTGGGTTGTTCCGTTAGTGTATTGCTTGGTCTGCTTCTTCTGTTTCCTACTCCGATCTTTTAATTTTGCTGATGAGATTTGTTACTGCCTTATTACGTTAAAAAACCCTTTTCATTCCTACTAATTTAAATTTACGTTTGCTATATTTCTATAATTTCAGATCGAGTAGATAGGCAGCCAACTTTACTCGCCTTTTATTTAATTCAAAGTCTGCACGTTTATGTTTATATTTTCTGGTTCCTTATCTATACCTCTATATCTTTGAAGTAGATACCATTCATGGTGTTGTTAACAGCTTATTGGGCGATATAAAATTCGTACATTTTAGTTAAAGTTGTCGTTCACTTTAAAAACCAAAATTTTATTTTTGTTCATCGTTTGTTTATCTAATGTGACAACAACAATTTTAGCGTTGTTTCCGTAAACAAGTATTTGTTTGCCGTTTTAAATATAAAAACAACTTTATGTCAAATATTAAGACATGATGGTCAGTGTTTCCAAGCAGTTTTAATCCTGCAATAACAGACGGAACATAAAATTAAGGACAACGTTTAAAAATGGTGGATTACCATGGTCAGAAAGTGATTGTTTTGTTTACGTTTATATACATGACATTTATTTTATAACAACAAATGAAGGTGTTGTCTTTGTTTTTAATAAACATTTTTTGAACAGACAACTGTATTGAAGCCTGAATCAACCACAAAATACTATAATTAAAAAGGTTGAGCGTTGGGGTGAATATTCGGAGATGAAAAGTATGACAAACTTTAACTTGAACTACTGTGTAAAATCCTCCAGGGCAAATCGGTCATGAGGTTTTACTTTTTTTCTAAGGACTAGTTAGTTAGCACAGCATTCTTCCATTCTCTTTTTGTTGAGATAATCGGTGTGGACTACTTAAGTTGCTTTTGTTGCTCTCTTCCTTGTTCGCCCTGTATACAGTAACAATCTGTTGGCATGTGCACACGTACATGAATGCATGTGTCTGCATTGGTGAATGCATACCTGCACTTTTCTGAGTATGTGCATGTGTTCATAAATGCGCACATACACACATGCATGAAAGCACAGTAAAGGGGTCACATGCTTCCAGATGCATGTGTGAGTGCTCATGCTGCATGTATGCATTTAGTTCAAATCTGTATGCATGCATATTTGCATGAGATTCCATTGTGGAGCTAGTTATTTTCAGTACAGCTTGTGGAAACGGCTATTTCTGGGCCAGCTGAAAAACATTCTTGAAGCCCTAACAGTCTCATCAATTCTTACTGCATTGGCGCACAATACCAGCACTGATCATAAGGGAACTCTATAACATTTCTAAGGAATATTGAAATCAAAATTAAATTTTATTTAATAAATCCCATATTGGAGGAATTTTGAAATATTACTTCATCATTACTTATAGAAAATATTGAGTTAAAGTCAGTACCTAGCCTAAAAGAAGTTTTGGATGTACAATTCATTAGACTAAATTATTTTAATTTAGTGCGCTTTCATTACATGTAATAGTTCCTGCGTTAGAAGAATTTGAATACTTCATTCGTCATTGTCGATAGAGGTGTACAACTATTCATTGTTTTCAAGGTCTTGTTTTATATACAGGAGCCTTTTAATATGTTTGTTAATATTATCTGTCTGGAGGCTTCACAAAAGCCATGCTCTGTGTTGTGCTTTAAAGGATTATGTAATTTAGTTTATTTTTAAGATTGGTCGTTCATTGTATTGAAACTCTGCTGATCTATTTTTTTCCTGGTGCTAATTATTTTGTGGGCTTTGTGTAGAAGTGCACTTCTTACAGTTTACATTGCTGAGTGTTTTTTGTGTAGGTGAGATCAAAAACATTGTGGGAAAGAATGCGATAGGCATCGAGTGGATGTGTCTATTTACTCTTACCATTTTCCTGTTGGAAAAATCATAACTGGCGCTGTTTGCAAAATTAAACCAACAGACAACTTCATCCCAACTATAATCAGTTGCTTAAAAACTTTACCATTCATGTCTTAATGGTAGTTCCTCAAAAGTCATTTAATAGAATCATGAAATGAAAAATTTGACACAGCTATTTTCTTCGATTCAAAAAGTAAAAGTCCCTGATTACAAATTTTTTCAGTATCAATGTGAGTTACGAGTAACCTTTTGCCTTATCCCAAGAGATCTTTTATGCTCATTGGCAAACCCTCAGTAGCTGCTTCTTAAAAGTTTTAACTGTGGTATCATGCCAACCTTGATTTTTAACGTGTCCTGTATTCACCTAAGTTTCGTTCAAATAATTCACTTTATGGTTTACTTTGCATTATTATCTTGTCAATGTTAAAGAGTTTCTTCTCCAAAGAACAATTACTACCTTTTCAATTAATACGGATTTTCTTGTTCTTATACCATACTTTAATCTAATTTTTTCACAATTCAATAAGAGATGAGTTTCTGAAGTTTGATAACGAATCATCGTTATTAATTTCGCATAGCAGCTTTTGAACAGTAGGCAACTCATTACGAAAGTAGGAGTAAATATATTTTCGAATCGCTAGAATTTCGTCAAGCTTTTGTAGATCATTGGCGTCGTTTTGCTTTAAGCGGTGTGGCAGTACCTGACCCTTCAATTTCTTTGATGGTGCTTTATACAGTGCTTTGATCAATGTCAAGTTCTATAGGGTCTGCTTTATATTTGCCGTTTTACTAATTAGTTTAACATATTTCACTCACAAATTGTTAGCCATTAGCTTTTGACCACCTTTGATTGGTTTTCTTTGGTATTTTTGAATGAGTGGGCCGCATCGCCCTTAATCACTAAAATTTATTTGTTATTATTCACTTGTATACTTCTATCATCATAATAAACATCTTTACAGTACTGGAAGAGTTTACCTTCATGTAAAAATAATATTACATTGTATTGGGAACAGTTTTACAACAATATGAATGTGCATAATAAAAGCTGGAAATAGCAATACAAAAACTGAAGGAGGTGAGTGTAGGTAGTGATTTTACAAACGAAATGTAGGACACAGACCTAGGTAAATTTAACCAGACCATAGAGACACAATGAACTATATACAGACTGGAATGGAATCAACAATGTTAGTGTGTTAGGCAAGTTGGAAAGGTTAGGCAACCAGTAAGGTTGTGTTATCTTTGTCTATCTCTAACTCATGTTTGTATATTGAAACAACAATCAATTTTTACTTTCATAATAAGTTTATTAAAAATTTTAGTTATTAAATTGTAAAAACTAACCAGTACCAATATAACACAAGTTTTGTAAATAGTTTACACCCTTTTTCAAGCAACTTCAGATGAATTTAAAAAGCCCATGTCCTAAATATTAGTAAATAGATAAATGACTATTGTGATTGATGAATAATTTAGACACAGAACGCATATTTTTTCTACATTAAATATTCCCTAAACACAGCAATCTTAAATACACTGATACATATAATATTAATATAATATATCCAGGTATCAAACTCACAATTTGCAATGAAAATAATATTGGTGTCTAAAAGTTAACAAACCCAATAAATAAATACAGAAACTATAATAAAATAAAATAACACAGGTCGTTGTTCACAAGTGTGTGACGACTTGTTGGACGACGCGAGACCGTACCCCACATTCGGCCATTCTGAACTGGATTCGTCACGACATCCTCAATATTTTGGTTCTCTTCAGGATGGCCTAAATCTTTTGCAAACTGATCGTCTTCATCGGGTATAGATGCCCATCGTTTTATATACTCCGAATATGTACTAGTTTTTTGAGGCCCCTCATGGTCGCCTTCTTTCTCCACGTCATACAAATTATCTTGCTTTACTTTAGTCACCTTGTAAGGACCCAAAAATTTCGACTTAAATTTTGAACCTGGCTCTATTCGCGTCCGTTTTATAGCAACTAAATCTCCTTCTGTATAAACCACGGCCTTTTTCCTATTGTAGTTATATGACTTCATATTTTCGCCTTGAACCTTCAGAATATTTTTCTTAGCTTCATTTCGCAAATTATTCCTGTCTTTAGCAAACTGATTTATGAATTCCTCTTTGAGCATTTCTTTAGACACACATCTTCTATACATTTTATTTTCACGCCAGTAAGCAATTCAAACGGTGTCATGCCAACTGAACGCTGATATGTAGAATTAATAACCCGTTGAACTTTAGGAACCCATTTGTACCATTTCGTAGGATCGTCTTCAGACAATTTAGTTATCATAGGAATAATACTCTCATTCACCCTTTCTACCTGACCATTGGATTGTGGAAGCCCAGTGGTAATTGCAATATACTTAATACATTCTTGCTGACAGTAATCTTTAAACTCATTAGACGTAAAGGCACTTCCTTTGTCTGTTATGATTGTACCGGGATTACCAAAAACTTGTTTTTGCAATTCTAATTTAGCAATTACTTTGGTCAAAGATGTGCTTTTTACAGGATATAACCATACAAATTTGGTAAAACCATCAATAATCGCAAGGATGTATTTGTACTGTTTGCTCGAAGACTCTAATGGACCCATATGATCGACGTGATACACATCTAACGGTATCTCTTTTGTGATGGGATTTAGGAACCCATCCTTTTTCCCTTCCTTTTTTTTACCCAATATACACGAAACACAATTAGTAATAACATTATTAATTTTAGCTTGCAACCCATGAATAAAATATTCCTTCTCAATTAGTTCTCTGATTTTTTTAGCACCAAAGTGTCCTTTATTATGCGAATTTTAAAATCACTTCCAAATGCATCCTTCTTGGTATTATGAGCAACTCATAACCATCCTTATACTTATATAAAATATTATTTTTTTGGAAATATCCGTTATATTCGTCACGAATACCTAAGATTTCTTTAATAGTCTGCACTTCGTCATCTTTATCTTGTGCCTTTCTAACTCTAGACATTAAAGAATCTTCGATCACCATAACGGGATATCGGCTTAATGAATCGACATGCCTCATACTGCTTCCAGTTCTATGCTCGATAACATAGTCAAAATCTTCTAATCTTATTACCTATCTAGCTACACGTGGGATCAATTCTCTTTTATTAATAGTCTTAGTAAATGCGTCACAGTCTGTTACAATCCTAAACTTTTGACCAAGCAAATAAACACGAAATTTCTTAACCGCTTCAACAACTGCTAATGTTTCAAGTTCATAGCTAGAATACTTTCGTTCTAAATCCCCGTCGTCTTACGACTCATATAATATACTGGCTGCATCTTATTATCAAAGGAGCATTTTTGCAACAGCACAGCACCAAATCCGTCAATACTAGCATCAGTATGCACTTCAATTTCATCCTGGGGCTTATAAATTTTAAGAACAGGATTGTTAGTTTCAGTTGTTCTACGGCACATTTCTCTTTTTCGCCGAAATGGAATGTTTGTCTCTTTTTAAGCATATCGGTAAATGGGTTAGCTAATCTCGGATAATTGTGAATAAATTTCCTGAAATACCCTGTCAGGCCAAGGAAGCTCTGTACGTCTTTAATCGTCTTCAACTCCGGAAACTTCATCACAGCAGATGTTTTTAACGAACTCGGGTATAACTCGTATAACTTGCAATTTTCAATAACATGACCAAGAAACTCAACACGTCGATGAAGAAACTGTCATTTTTTAAAGTTTATATCCAGCTCATATTCTGACGCATCTGGTAAAGTAGCTTTTGATTTTTCAACGGCATCGCTTTCATTCCCAGCAGGAATTATTAAATCGTCCATGTAAGGTAAAACAATCTCTTCTTTCATAATATCTCTAAAAACTTCGATGGAGACATGAAAAAATCCATTTTTCAGGTCTAGCGTCGAATATATGGGTGCATCTTGTAATCTATCTAAAATGTCTTCTATCAATGGCAGAGGAAAGCGATCTTTTATAATTAATTTATTGATACCTCTATAATCAATACACAGTCTTAGTGTTCCGTCTTTTTCTTTATCAAAACGACCGTACTTGCATATTCGGACACGCATGGCTTCACTATTCCATCACGAATCCATTCTTGCACTTGAATATCTACTATTTCCCGTTCTGCAAAAGATAAACGTCTAGGCCGACAAAAGACTGGCTCATCAGTTAAAACAGTAGTTCTCATCTTAACTTCTATCGATTTAGATTTCACGGAACGGTAATTTCGAACCACATTTAAAACTTCCGTTGTCGCTTTTTTACTAGATTCACTACTGATGTTTATGGAATCGCACATTTCATCTTCTACTAATATGTGCATAACCTCAGTAATATTTTCTTGCCCCTCAGGTTTTATTAGTTTTATTTGACAATTTTCGATCAAAACAGTGGCATCATTTAACAGCTCTTAACCAATAATGATATCGACATCCATATTGTCTTGAATAAAGTATATATTTGTCGAAAAGTCTAATTCGTCTATCTGAACTTGGTATGAATGCCAACCCAATGGGTGTACTGAATTTCCACTAAATCCTTTTAATAGTTTGGATGATCGTTCAATATAAGTTTGCCTAATTTATTATATAAAGACTTGCTTGCGACATTAACAGCACTACCCGTATCAATTAAAGCGTTACACAAGTAACCATTTACGGAAACTACTTTCTGATAAGCACGTTTTTTTCTCATTGGTAATTCTGTGTATTGGCGCCTCTGAATTTAACTTAGGACAATCCGTCGCCCTATTTACAAAATTCTCGCACTTAAATCATTGAAGACCCTTAGACTTGTGCTCACAATCAACTGAACGATGCCCAAGATCACCACAATTGAAACATCTTATTTTTATAAATGTTTTATTTCTCTTATTATCACCAGTACTTTTATTTTTATCAAATAATCTTGAAGGCGTTTTAATTTCCTTTGGTTGTGATTTTTTAATTTTTTCGTACACGAGCAGTTTTTCTTTAAATTGACTAAAACTTTTGGCGCCATATAGTACCACTTTATTAACCCCATCGTCTAAAATTCCATCGATACAATATTGTATTACGGATTCGGCTTTTAAATTTCCTTTCGATGCAATTTCTTTCATCGGCAAAAAGTATTCATGAACCGTTTCGTCTCTCTTTGTCGTTCGTTTAGAAAGTGTTTTGTGGATATCGACACTCGTGACTTTTAACGCAAATTCATTTTTTAACGCTTGCCTTAGTTTCGACCAAGTATTAAGTCCAGTTTTACCTTGTACAAATAATTTTGCTAAGCCTGTCAAACATTGTTTAGCATACAAGAACGTTTATAGTTCGTCTAACCCGAAAAGCTGTGCAGCTTCATCGCAATCTGCTATCCACATTTCGACCGGATAAGTGTCTTTTCCAGAAAAAGATCGTATAGCGCCTTCGATATCACGAAACGACAACAAAAAGCGCGGCTTTGTTGTTTCCATGGTTCGGTTCGCGTCATCGTTAGAAGTGTCTTTGTTTCCGTTAGCATTAACTTCATGTGGTTCGTCAATATCGTCTTCGTCGTTATCGCCTTTTGCTAATGAAAAATCACATAAAAGTTTGCAACTAGAATCAACAATTGTGTCTTTAGTCTCGTCACCGTCTAATCTTAATAAGTCACAGGCTAAAGCTAAATCGCCCGCAGTGACACTTCTGATCATTTGCGCGGTTTTAATTTTGTATTCGTTAGAGTCAATTTCAACCAGTAAAGTTTCTTAATCTGCCTCGACTACCGCGATCACCATCATTATTAAAAACAATTCTATGTACAGCACGAATCGCTTGCACTGAAGAATTATTTATTTTCTTTGCAATAATTGGATTATCGTTCAAACGGGCCATCATAAAATTGGAATAATAAAGTTTAGAACGTACCTTAATAGTGCCTCTTGTTTATATAAACAGAATTATTTCCTGACCTTACTGAAGTGCATTTAAAAAATGTGACGTCCAACTCCTGCGTGTGGTATGCAGCTAATCCTTGTGTCTTAAAATTGATGCTTATTTATCGTCGAATGCACCAATAAAGATAACACACTACACGCGTTTCACTACACACTACGGTAGTTAATAATTAACGTTATAACAAAAACACATCAATACCGTTTCAAAACAATAACACGTTCCTGTCAACTTTATCGTAAACACTCTAATCATGTACCATGTGTGCTTCAAATTTAACAAACAATTACTCGATTTGTCGATTGTTTTGTACTAATTTCACTATCTATGAATGACTGACTGTTATAAGAAATTTAAATTATAGGATATCGTTTACTTTATTTCACTTTATCCACAGACAAACCCCCATTTGTGGGATTTTTAATTAAGTTATAATAAACGCTGAGTGGTAAATATACATTTATTATCAATCAACTTATTTGGAGTTGAACGTTTCATACATTTTTGTCATTTATATTGGTTGGTTATAAAATATTGGTTCATATTATGATGCAACAAGTATTTCCACTAAAATTATTAATATTTACGTTTAAAGCAATATTTGCAACTTAAACCTAGTTTGAACTGCCCCGGTTAAGCAAATAATTATTAAATATTAATATCTGAAACTTAAGTAAATAATCAACAGAATTCATACTCTTGGTTATGGTTTAGTATAGCTTTTTGAATCATATTTTAAGTCATTGTTTGTCTTTGAACTGGCATGTATTTTTAAAATCTGCAACATAGTTGTGAGCTTACATATACAGATCTGCATATCAAAAGACGTAAATGTGGTTGTATAAAAGTTAATGTTTTTATATGAATTTAGTAGGAAACGTATACAAAATTAAAATAAAATTTGCTGCCGCTTTCTGAAAGCCTTTGGTTGTTTATGAATATTTGTTGTATATTTTGTAAACATAAAACATAAAAAAGATACAGCTTTAATAAATAAAAACCTTAAACTAAATTTACTGTTTTATTTTGTACAAGTGCATCCAAAAACAGGGAACTTAATACAATTCTTAGTTATATATTCCTAAATATGTAAGATATTAACAGTGACCTATTGGTAATCATCTTTACAAAGTTTTTTCTACCAAGTTTGGTCAGCAATATTACTTAGTGTTTTTTTAAAACAGCAAGCTCTGTTATACTCTTGTCTTATAGTAGTTCTCGAGTAACTCCAATGATGTGGTTTGATAATAGATATATTTTACTTACAGGGAATGATTTTATATGTAGGTTCTTTTGCAGTAACAAGGTAATAAGAGCATGCCTCTCATGTCCTTTTTTTGCTCTATTGTTTTATTGCAGGTACTATGCATTCTTTTTTGGTAACCATGTTTCTAAGTTCTCCCTTAGACATCTTGTTTTTTATGAGCCTAGGACTTGGTGGCGCTCTATTTAGTATGGTTCTAATTTTAGTTTTTGTGTTGTATGAAGTATAGCTTTTGAAGACCCACGACCATCTCTCATTACCCTATCCAGGAATAGACACCTAGCCAAGTCGGAAAACTGCCTTTCCTTTAACAACTTCTTTTAGGAAAGGGATTTCGTAGTAGCTCACTCACTCCAAGGTAAGATTACAGAATTCGTTTTAACATAACTCTCAAAGCATTTAACTCTTTTTTTGGTAACAAAACATTCTACATCTATAACACTTTATACCATGCAGTTTGTATCAAATATATACCCACACACATAATATGCTTAGCCACACAGCACACCACTGACTGAATCATCTTTGGCAGTATCTCCAGCAGTGAATAGACATATAGCATATAAATTAACATTAGATTTAGCACAACATGCATGAACAAGTACTAAACATTAAAACACTAATAAATCAAACTGAGCTGATTTCAACATTGACTTATAAACACACACATAAACAAAAACGTATATCAACTACATTCTATTTCTTTGTGGCAACTTTAGAGTCTGTTGCCAAAGACGCGGCAACTGAAACAATTCCTTTAAAAACATATGCTTTCCACTCTAATAAATGACAGAATTCTAACCTAAGAAAACAAGTTACAAAAACCAGATGATATTTTTAATTATCAGCTAGATCATAATGGGACAGGATTACAAATAAATATCTAATACTACTCGACTCATACAAAATGACATTTACATGGCAAACACCTATAACTAAGCCAAATTACAGACATCCCAGACTCTTCAAAAACCTGCCTTATAATAATAAATATCAGTACTTTCAAAGTTTTATCTAATCACTTAACTTACTACCATACGTATTTGACACATTAATACTCACCAAATCCATGGGCATAATGACGTAGGTCCAGATTACAATCATCAATTGAAACTCCACTTGAACAGACACTGCCAATCTATTCTGTCAATTATTGCGATATTGATAACACAATCATGCATTCACAAAATAACAAAGTATCTGATAGAATCGCCAATGGCATTATTCAGTAAGTCTAGCTCATCCTATGGAGGCACCTACTCGATTAATTTCAGATACGCATTAAGGATGGATATTAGTAAATTCATATGAATATGCTACACTATAACGTATAGGAAAAATCTTAGAGAAACCTTTCCTTGCCAAAATAAATGAGAACATCGATAGCTAGGGCCTAACCGTTCCCAATTAGTTTGCTTCGGGAGAGGGGAGGGGGCAGAATAAGCAATTTGCACTCTAAATACAGTCATTAATGCAGTCACTAAGTATGCTATGTCTTTTTTAATTACTTTTAACTCGCTTTTTTGTGTTTGGTGGCACAATGTACTGCATGCAATAAAAGCACATCTCTTATAGTTAAACATATACATCAATATACACTCACACCTTCCAAACTCAACTACAGTGTTACTACCAACCTTACTTTTGTCACAAAACACATAATATTTGGACATGTAATCAAAGCTCTCGAGCAGTGGTTCTTCGTTTACTGCCAGTTTATTGTGGCAAATAACACCCAACTGCTATTTTCAATAAGAAAACTGGAACTCAGTGATGCACAATAATTTGTCTGATGAGAGCCTCATAAAGAATTTTTGCATCAGCTAGATATCTTTCCATGAACATACAAAATCAGTTTAAAGTTAACATTCACATAGTAAACACATTCCAAAAATAATACGAAATTCATACCCCACAATCCGCAAACCTGCCTTTAACTTACACTTTCATTTACACAAGAAATCGAAAATATTTACTACGAATAACATTATTACAACGCTCATTTGTTATGCTACATATTTCTAGTACCACACAATAGCATACATCAAAAACAAGTATTATCACTCTGTTATCCACACACTTCTATACTGCACCACAGCATACATCAATTGAGAACTTGTATGTTACCCACAATGTTCTCCCACGATTAATCTCATATTGCACACCACCACTCAATGCCAACACATAAAAACAAAGCAGTCCATACAGTTAAATGATTGCACTTTATGCCGACTAGAAATATTATATAAATAATAATTTTATGAATTGCACCATTTTTTGTCCCATTTCCAGCTGCCTATAACTGCAATCTGAACAGGCATTATTAGGAATATGTTGATAGAACTTGTTATAAACAGGAAAATAAATATGCCCATTATAATATCAGCAAACCACCATGTATTAAAAACTTATATCAACCGCACATACAAGTACGAACCTTTAGCCTGGAAATTATATAACAATAAATCAAATTTGTCTATTTGTCTGTGGTGGGGGTGGTGGGTGCTTGATTGTAGGTGTGAATGTGTGCTTATGATATGGGTGTGAGAGCAGGTATGGATATGGTTATGGGCGTAGTTCAGATGTTGACATGAGTAAGCATGTGAATGTGGATGTGTATGCAGATGTAGGTGTGTTTGCAGATATGGGTTTGGGTGCAAGGGAAAATATGAACGTGGAGGTATATGTGCATACAGTATATTTGTACATGTGTGCATTTGTACTACGACGTGCGCAACGAAGTTTCCAGTTTTTCGATCGATGAAAAGTGGAAAGTTTCAGGGAAATTCAAAATATGTTTTATTCAAAGTATCGTCTCTCGCTAGCTACACATTTTTGCCATTTCTCTGGCAATATATGAATACCGCGACAATAAAACAGCGTGTCTTTCGAGCGAAACCATTCATCCAACCAATTTTGCGCTCCTTCAAAATTGGCCAAGTGTAGCCCAGCTAAGCCAAGCACCATCGACCTGAGCAAGTGATAATCGAAAGGAGCCAGGTCTGGTGAATACGGCGGGTGAGGTAGCAGATCCCATTTCAACGTTTTGATGGTGTCCTGGACAATGAAAATGTGATGGCATGGAACATTGTCATGCTGTAATATCTCCCATTCAAGTCTCATTTTCTTTTTTGGCCATTTTTTGGAGCAATACATGGTTCAAATTGACCAGTTGTGGTCAGTAGTGATGCTCATTAACAGTTTCGCTTAGTTTCAGCAGCTCATAGTTTAAGATTTCTCTCTGGTTCCACCAAATACAGAGCATCGTCTTCTTTCCAAAGCGATTTTGCCATGTAGTCGATGTTGATGCTTCGCCAGGTAAAAAACACGATTTTTGGCATTTGGGAATCTATAAATATTTCCAATCTCATGATAAGTAACAATTTGATGCAGGAAACTTTTTCTTTTATGCCGTATAAGCAAAATTTCAAAGATGGCTCTTTGCTTTCCATCTGTTTCTCAGTCAACTCATGCGGCACCCATTTTCCTTCCTTTTAAATTTTTCTCATGCCATGTAAACGTTTGGAAATACCTTAGCGAAACATGTTTAATGCCTCTGCAAGTTGATTTTGTGTTTGCGTATCATCTTCATCCAATAACGGTTGCAGATTGGCGTCCTCAATTGTTTTGGTTTTCCATGGCGTTCCTTGTCTTCAGTGTCGAAATCGGCACTTCTGAAGCGTTTAAACCAATCTTCACAGGTACATTTTGATGATGCACGTTCGCCATAAGCCTCCTCAAGCAAACGATGTCCTTTAGGTGAATTTGTTTAAGCTAAAACAGAAAAGCAAATTTTCCCGGATATGCGGTTTATTTGGCACAAAACTTGACATCTTCGTTGTTAATATTTTTGCGTTAGGATGTCTGTTGGTGTTAAGACTGGTTAATGTTAACAAATGTGCAAGCAATTAAAAAACACAACTCTAGATGTGTATGTTAACTATATGTGTCGTTAGCGCTATCCATGTGTGAAACTCAGAAACATAGTCGTGCACCTCTGTATTATACATATGAAATGTATTTGTAAGTGTATATGTTTGTATGTATGCATACATACATGTGCGTGTGTGTGTCTTTCATGTGCACACTTGAGAATATGGTTAATACTATAGTATTAGTCAATAAGATGAAATTATGATAGACTTTTATGCATAAAAATTTAAGTTATAATTGCATCTTACTAACTAATATCATAGTATTCATAACCTTGTCTTATGCAACTACCTAATAGTTGGATTTAATAGTTGCTTTAGTCGTGAGCTTGAACGTCACTTACTATCTGACATAAGCCAAAAATTGACAGTATCAGATATGATTGACACCAATAATTGAAAGTATGGTTGATAAATGGTAGTGTATGCGATTTACTTTTATATCTTTCCAATTAAACTACTGGTCCCAGTGGTTGAATTGGTTAGCACGTCCACGTACAAAGTTAAAAGTTACAGGTTCGAATCCTGTCCGAAGCACAATATTCTCAATATTTCAATTACTAGCTTGATTTGAAATGATCATTTAGACTTTGCATGAAAGTCTAAGTTATCATTTTATCTTATTAATTAATTTAACATTAAAAATCAGTTTGCCTTATGTAATTACTAATATTTGTAATACTAAACTTATAGCATTGCTTCTTGTCTATATCTGATATAAATAAAAAATTTGACACTGTCAGATATGATTGACAAAAATGCCAAATGTAATTGAAAGTTAGGTTGATGTATTGTAGCATACATGATTTAGATTTGTATATCTTTCTGATTGTAATCACCCGTGCAGGTAGCACAATTGGTTAACGCATTGGTCATGAAAGCCAAAGATACAGGTTCAAATTTTGTTAAACTGTGACACCATTTAGCAAAAATTACTATCTTAAATTTTAAATAATTTAATGAGATATTGGATTTTTAGAAGTCACATCTTAATCGTGTTAAACGTACCTGGAAAAAATCTTCAAATTCAGCACGTGAAGTTAAAGATCTGCAACATCGTGACCTTTGTATATCGAGCAAACAAGATTCCATCCTAGCAGAAGATAGTGCAATAAAAGATAAATATGAAAAGTTATCGAAACACGTTTCTCAAGTAAGAATTATGTTTGTATTTGGTTGATTTAAATAATTTCTTGTTTAGAATTTACGTGATGCTGATGGAAATCCATATTCTCCTGACCAATATAGTTTGAAGTCATCTACAGATGGATCAATTATCATGGCCCTAAATCCTCATGGGAATATACCAAATAATTCTAAAATAAAAGATCCTGTGGATCAAAATCAAAAACCATAGAAATGGTTTCATTCTACTTATCTTTTGTTTAAATATTTCTCCATTATAAAGAATTGTTGTAGTCTATGTCTGTGTGGTAGATTACTAAGTTGTGATACAATTTAGTTGGCTATATAGTACCATTGTATATGTGCTTTAGTATGCAGGATTTACACAATTGCTGTTTGAATTGTACAAGTTTGAATGGCCTAAAGTCATAAGCATTTCTCGTTAAGATAATTATTTAGTTGAAATTTACTTACTGGTACATGCAACCCGATTGCCTAGTAGATTAATTCCAGGCGAATAACTCTTATGCTTTACAATTGCTGATAACTACCAGAAATTACAGGAAAAAGGTTTATCCCTTGTTTAAATATATTTTTATTATAGAGAATTGTTGTTAGTTTATGTTTATGTAGTAGATTATTAAGTTATAAATAATTTAGTTGTCTACATAGTACTATTGTATGTGTCCTATTTTGCATATTTATATGCAGGATTTACACAATTGTTGTTTGAACTGTACAAGTTTGTGTGGCCTAAAGCCATAAGCATTTTTCATTAAGATAATTATTCAGTTGAAATTTACTCACTGGTACATGCAACCTGATTGTCTAGTACATTAATTACAGACAAATAACGCTTATGCTTTACAATTGTTGATAAGTGCCAGAAATTACAGGAGAAAAGACATATCCTTTATTTAAATACTTTTTATTATAGAGAATTATTGTTAGTTTATGTTTGTGTGGTAGATTACTAAGTTGTAATACAATTTAATTGTTTACATAGTACTATTGTATATGTGTCATATTTTGCATATTTATATGCAGGATTTACACAATTGTTTTTTGAATTTTACAAGTTTGAGTGGCCTAAAGTCATAAGCATTTTTCGTTAAGATAATTATTCAGTTGAAATTTATCTACTGGTACATGCAATCTGATAACCTAATATATTAATTACAGACGAATAATGCTTATGCTTTACAATTGTTGGTTAGTTCCAGAAATTACAGGAGAAAAGACTAAACTAACCCTTATCTATGCATTATTATTAATATATTGATGCAAGATTTTAAATTATTAAAATTTTTTAATTAGTAAAATAAGCTTTGTTTTGTTTGTTGGTTATGAAAAGATTGAATACTTTGATGCAGACCAATTGCAGTAATTGTAATGGGTTGATGCATAATTATTGCAACTTCTTTGGCAACTTCTTCTTTCTATACAAATTGGCGTTTTTAAAATTCTTTTTATGAAAGTAATCCCCTAATTTCACTTAGTGAAAATGCGTATCGAAATTATATCAATATCCACCATATTATGCTCTACCACTTTGAGAAATGTTGAAATGCAGCAGTCATCCCTATCTAAACAAACTTTTTGGCCAAGGAATAATTAGCAAAAGCCAAGTTGAAAGATAGTTCAAGAAGTTCAAATTAGGTATTACAAACCATACACATGAAGGAGGAAAAGGTGTACCATCAAATTTCGACAACTAGGTACTTTTGGCAGGGATGTAAGAGGATGAAAACTGGACAGCGCAATCATGCTGCAATGGAGACAAAAAATCCCACAAAAAGAATCATATCGTCTACCACTACGATAACGCGTGTCCACATGTTATGCATCGTCATCGAATCCATCACCAATAAGGGGTGGGAAATGCTTCCTCACTCGCCAACAGAAGTTCCTATGGACTATCATGTTAATTAATTGCTGAAAAATTCGCTTGCGAACAAAATTTAGGGCGACTTGGATGATTTGGCAGTCACGCCAAATACCGGATTGCCTTTAAGAGCAGCAACTTCTTGTGTCAATGGAATCGATCCACCACCATGCAAATGGGAAGCAGTAGTTGAAGTAGATGATGAATATGCTCCGGAATAACTATTTGAAACTGTTTTTGTTAAATGTTGTTACTATTCTTGTTGAATAATATAATTTGTTTAAAAGAAGCCATAATAATTATGCATAACTTAATATTTAAACCCGTCTATGCTAAGTTTATTTAATTATTCAGTATAGGATACTATCATTATTTAGTCAGCATAAATAGTTTATTGATACTTGTGTTCATTTTGCACATTCAGCTTTTATCTCTAAACATTCCATTGTTAACATTGGTACATTACGATTTCCGATAAATCTTTATTATTGAAATTTCAAATACCAATATAACAAATATTAAAAATTATCCTTATATACATTGTGTTTTATTTTTTAAATGTATAGCTGGTTTTAGGTTACATTCATAAGGATTCATAACAAACTGGGCCAAATTTTACCTCTAAATAATTAAAGTTACAGCTTCGTTTCATAGTGCTTTTAAAGATTAACAATAATATATTGTACATTGCACTCTCAGTAGAAATTACAACTTTGTTTTTAAGTATTGAAGCAATTACCTCAATCTTATTGGAATATAAGTTTTAATAACTTATAAATAAACACACATCAATGCGCACACACATGTATGTACACACCTGCATGCACACATGTACAAACAGTCACATATACCCACACCCACCTACCTACTCACACACACATACAAAGGGAATTTAACAAAACAATTTCGCTGTAAGTATCATCACATAATAAGAGATCGATTTTTTCAGGAGCATAAAAAGGGGAATCTGAGAGTTTAAGGTTTTTAGGAGTGTGAATATAAAGATACTTTAGCTTTTGCCAAGAGAATTTCATCTTTATAAGAAATCGCTGTATGCGTTGTTACACTTTATAATTTGAGAATTTCTACATTATGAACTATGTTCATTAATAGAGTTTTTTTGCAAACCAGTTAAATTTTCTTGAGTTGGAATAGTTGTGTGAGAAGAGCCTGCTCTACTCCTTAGAAATTGTGTATTTGGCATGTTCGAGTTAGTACTAGTATAATAAGTTTGATTATAGAGTAAGTTCTGGAAGTACTTTGAAAAGGTTCTTGATTAAAACCAAAAAAGCGAGATTTAGTTCTTGATAAAAAACGAATTTTGAAACTGTGTATGCACAGTATGCAAGAGTTAGTGATGTCCCTTGTGACAAATGTTACGGTCTTGTCGAATTGCAATTTTCAGCTACATATTTATTATCAAGACAATTTTTATATATCTGTTTATTTTTAACAAAAACAAACCTGTCTTGAGGCATGAGTTGCTTAAGTTTTTCATATTGGTATATATTGCGAGACCGTCACTGCAGTAAGCGCAATTTACTGAAATTTTAGAAGAATTTGATTGATTTTGAGTACTTGTGAAGTAAGAAATATTTTTGCGAATACTACTAGGGCCTTTTTGATCTTTAGTTTTGAAAATATATAACCTTTCAAGTATTGTTTTTCTATAAAGTTGAGATATTTTTTGACCCTGTCATAGCTACATATTTTATGAGTATAGCAAAATTTATTTATTTTTAAAAAGTGTTCCACTGATTCATGGGAATATCAGTGTTTTTAAAAGCGTGTAATGTTTGTTTAGTTTGGGTTAAAAATTCCCGATGTGTTTCTGTGTTACATTTTACCAGAGATGGAACCTCTGACAAGCGGTTTACAAGAATACTTATAATACGAAGCTTATTGCTATACCTATCCTTAAGCGTATTTATAGCAATTTAAAAATTTGTACCAATTACTTCATCTCTATTAATTTTAAAGGTTCACATCGTAAATATGGTTTTAAATACACAAACCTCCAAAGGTCATTTAGATTAACGTTATCAATTATGAGAATTGTAAAAAGTTAAAAAAATGCATTCTATTTTTAAAAGTTTCCACAAAATGGTTTTTAGATAATTCCGGCAATTTTACTGTTGATTCAACAAGATTTCGAGCAATTTTAGGTGCCACAGAAACATCGATTTCCTATTTCTCTTTCTATAAGTGCAAATGTTATACAATGTTTTGTTTCGACTTCCTCTGCATCGCCCCGTCATCTCTGAGTCGGTATCATCAGCAATTCAATTTGTTGTTGAGTTTGATGGTAATTAGCAAATTACTTATTTCGCTGTTCTTTTTTAATTGACAATTATAAGTATCCCGTTCCAAATTTTCATTCTTTCTGTCCAGTTATGAATGTGGGTGATACGAGCTGTCATTTTAAATATTGCATTATTTCTACTTAAAAAAAATACCTAAATACCCAAGAATTATTGCTACAGGGAATAATGTAATGTACAGCAGGCTCACCATACAACGTGGTTCGTCCTATTTTATTTAGATCGCCATCGGACTTCTTAACCAAGTTAGCTTAATCAACATGAACTACACTTACTATTCATTTATTGACGATAATTTACACAAGGACACATACCATATTTCATGTTTAATTCGATTTATTACAATTATTATAATTATTCTATGGTCTACTGTCTTATTGTCTTCTTCTCTTATTCTTTTATTCTACATTTCTATACTTTTGTACTTAATTTTAAGTTCTATATTGGACTTATTATATAACCTTGAAGTAGGTAAATTCCATAATTACAGAATGCTGACAACTATTAACTATTACATTAGCTTTATAGTTAATGGTAATGAATAGATAAGCTATGTTTGTATGAGCACAAAATCGCTCATTTTTACATGTATTTTCCCATAAGAGAATATAAAGTTCATTCTGATAATATTTGTTAGATACAAAGATCATTCACTCATTACATTTACCTGTCATGTGCAGACTCTCACCTATAATCTCATGTGACAGTTTCAAGTAATCCATTCGAAAATCACATGACGTCAGTTCCTAGAGCGCGACGGCACCATGAGGTGGTGGTGGATGCCCCATGTCAGATGGATCGTCGGAGGGATGCTTAATGCCGGATGGATGGTAGGAGCATGTCTCATAGGCCTATTTGAATCATTCGAGAATTACGTGCCACCTGTCATCAAGTCTACTCCTAATCCTTCTACACAAACAACATCAAGGATGTTCAATATATCATAACTTAAAAATGCAAGCAGCTCTCCGTGCCAACCAAACACCTAGCCCCCTGTAAAAAACTTCGATCCATCACCTTCGAGTGCGAGGGTGTTGTGAATCAGTGCAGGATGGATCGTCGAGATGTTCTATTGGCCAATTTGAATTAATCTACGATTTGCGTGCTACCTGTCATTGGGTCTACGCCCCCCCCCCACCTATCCTTCTACAAACACAAACACCGTCAAAAACAGCAACATCAACAATTACATATGACCCCTATAACATAACAGCTTAAATTATAGCTTATACCATTTTAGTAGGTAAATAGGGCCGGTCCTAATTCAAAAAAAAAAACGCGACAGACGTATTTTCCATGTGTAAAATACGTCTGTCACGTTTTGAATTAGGATCGGCCCTATATAATTTCAATGTAAAATAGTTGTGAAAACATTTGAATGTAAAATAGTTGTGAAAACATGAATTCTTCTATACTTTCAATGTAAAAATACGTCTGTCACGTTTTGAATTAAGACCGGCTTTATATTACTTTCAATGAAACACACACGTATGTTGAAAAAAATGTAAGTGCAGAGAAGAATGTGTGTAGCTGTTTTGAATTCGGTTTTCTAGCGAGAAGTTACACGTGCACCGTTTTGAATTAGGATCGGCGTTATATACTTTTAATGTAAAATGTGAAAACCTGAATTCTTTTCAAATGTAAAATACTTGTGGGCACGTTTTGAATTAGGATCGTCTTTATATTACTTTCAATGTAACACACGTATGTTGAAAAATGTAAGTGCAGAGAAAATGTGTGTAGATGTTTTGAATTTGGTTTTCTAGCGAGACAGTATGACAGATGCAAAAATATCGCATTCAAGTCAATTGTGTTTTTAATTAAAGTGGATTCTGATTTATGTTTAGAGGCTGCAAATACACATGGGCCGGTTTTAATTCAAAAATGAGTTCACTCTTGTGATAGTTTGAAAAGTGGTTTGGCAAAGTACGCAGATGGTGGTAATCTGCTATATAAGGAGATTGCTCTAATATTAATTTAATTAGTCGAAGTTTACTGCATATATTTACATACAAACATGTATATAATTGATATTCAGGGATTTAAATACAAGAAAAACGAGTTTGTGTGTAAAGAAATTGCGGTTTTGGACAATGTTGAAAGGTGATGTTTGGCATCAAATTTTTAAACTGCCAATGCAGTCAAGTTGTTTGAGTCAAGATCATATAAAACATAACGACTGGGTGACAAGGAATATTCATGGTATTTCTTGGGATGAATCTTCAACGGCTGGAATGGTGTCATCATATATAGCGCTTTATTTGAAGCAAATTATCCGACCCGGTGAAGAAGTATTTGTGAAGGGTCTAGAAAAGAAGAAATTGATTGAAACATATATAATGCAAAACTTTGTAACTGATATGCTTGCACTAGGTTGTCCTAAGCTATCGGAGTTAAAAATCAACAATCGTTTAAAATATAACATCCATTGTTGTAGACACAGCAATAATAATTTGCAATGCGCAAAACAAAATATCTTTTATTAAAAGAATGGCTTGATAATAATAAAAAACAATAGAAAGATTTTGTCTGTATTATTTATTTTAATATAATTTTACAATGTTAGTCTTACAAAATTTCTTTATAATAATAATAAAAAACAATAGAAAGATTTTGTCTGTATTATTTATTTTAATATAATTTTACAATGTTAGCCTTATTAACTATTATTATAACAACTTCTAGCAAACATTATTTTTATCGATCCAGCTATTGTGTACGTTAGAGAAGCCTAACCATTTTACAAATACTTTATTTCCACTCTTTCTTAGTACTTTTTCTATCAGGTAAATTCCTGGATGTTTAACCTTTTGCAACTCCGTTTCATAAAATGCACCTTTGATTTCTTTCTCATCTTGATCTTCTAATATATATGTTGTAGGATTGGTTACGTTTACCTTTTTAATCTTAAAAATTTCATTTGACCAGTTTGGCGTGTAACCTTTTGTAAATGCTTCCCTGTGTTTACTAATCCTCACACTGTCTTTTATTGAATATTTTGGTATTTTGGTTGCAAGTTTGATGTGGGTAAATGATGATTTAAGAATAGTTTTTTCATTTGATTTATCAACTTTTACAGGTTTGACTCCGATAGTATTGTGAACTGTATTGTTGTATTGTTTCACAATATCGCTTAAATTTTTTATCCAATTGTAAGAACCGTTCAGGTTAAACAAGCGCCACATTTTTCCCTTTAAAGTTCTAATTACACGTTCTACAATGCATGCTTTCTTTGTAGAAAAACACTATAATGGTTTATGCCATATGTCTGCATTAAGGATTGAAAGTGTTTGTTATAATATTCTTTACCAAAATCAGACTGCAAATTTCTTGGCGGATTTTAAATTTATTTAAAATTGTTTTCATTGAAGCAGTAACATCAATACCCGTTTTACTTTTAAGTGGTACAGCCCATACGTATTTGGAGAAACAATCAATAACTACTAAAATGTATTTAAATCCTTTGTTTGTTTGCGAATATGGTAGCATTTCAATCAAATCGGTCTGAAGAAGGTCATTTAAACCTTTTACTATCACTTTGCGTCTCTTGAAATTTATTCTTGCTGGTTTATGAAGTTCATTTACTATATCCTCTTTCACTTTTGATTGAGCAACTATCATAATACTTTTTTATAATCAGGATTTATTAAATACAATTAATGAAATACTTCTATGTTTGAATGTCGTGGGCTCCACTTGCTTTGAAAGGAACTTTTAATATAAAATCAAGAAACATTGTGGTATTGTTTATGATAGCACCGCTGTCACGAAAGCTGATTACATCCATACGTTTAAGCAAAAATCCTTGTAACAGTGCAATTACATAACTTTTTTCGTTTATAAGAATTTCAATGTCTTGCGGGTATCCTTTAATATTCTCAATGACTGCTTCCTCATAAGGAAATTCATAATTATGTTTAATGTTGAAAATAAGGAATGTCTTGTCACCGTCAAGAAATGTATTAGAGTAAAACGTTGCTACTACCGTGTAATGTAGCATATGTAACTTGTACTCAATCAAGGTTTCAAAACCTTCACTTTTATTTTCATATTCCTGTTCAGTTATATCTATTTTACGGTTATGTATGTGCCTTCCAAATTTGTCAATTGTCATATCATCTAATTACTTTCGCCTCACGCAATTCTTCAATGATCGAATTTATTTCGTTGCCGTGACCTGTGTGTCCAGCAGTCTGAGATGAAACTAAAAGTCGTAATCTATCAACAAGTTCATTGGGATCATTCCAATATAAATAATCTATAGCGTTATTTGATACTTCCATTGTCATACCGTCTCCAAGACGCTTTCTATAGGGTAATGTTCTAGGTCTACGGGGTGTTTGGGAAGTATGTTTAATGTAGATATTATATTTTGTACTTATATGAAGTATTACCCTGAATTTGTTCTGTTTCAGAATAATATCTTCTATTAGCATTTGTTCTTTTACAATATCAAGGTACGACTTTAGATCTTGATGACTGTACCCGACAGGATATTTTTAAACAGTAGTTCGTATAATCCAGGAGTACCTTTATATTTCAAATCATTTATTAGAACATTTTCATCATCCAACGCGAAATTCGAATTGCCTATCATAAGACCATTTGAATCAGGGTTAAATCTAATACCATATTTATGATCAAATTCGTTCTTAACATCTTTAAACATATTGTAAATATATTCTCGAGGTAGCGGATGTAGCTGTTCGAGATAATGTGTCATACCAGGGGAATCGGCAAAGCTTTGAATATATTCCTGGGCTTCTTGTGCATTTCGATTAATTTCTGCTTTATATTCATTCTCAACATCGTCATCATCATCATCTACCTCTATGGCATCATTTTTTATATTTGGTATATGCTGAGCAATAACTGGGTAATCAATATAGTCAACGTTCCTTTCTAGCAATTTAGGTTTAATTTTTTTTACACTGCTATGAGGCAGTTCTTCTTCTTCTTTAAATTTTTCTTTCTTTACCGCACTTTCCCCATCCAGTTTATTAGCAATAGTTTCTAATCGTGATGTTATGGGTAAGATTGATTCCACTTGGACGACTTCATTATCTTTTAACTGACGCAATTTGTTTTTTACAATGTTTCTTTTCTTAATTAAAATTCTTTTAAGTTTTATCGCCTCCTTGTTCATTGCGTAAAAGTTTATTGTAGTAAAAAATTCTTCGATACTAACGATACTTGCGTCTCTCAAGGTTTAAATATGTATGAAGTGATCAAAACCTATTCGGTACCTTCCTTGATCTGGATCACTATCTTTGTCTACAACTAAGAAACCGTATTTGTCTTGCCAACAAGCAGCACATATTTCACGGAATTTATCATACTTCATGTCAGTATTGACGTGATCGTCATATATGTGTTTTAAGTTTAAATCATCTTGTTTAAATAAAACTAAAAGATTAGCATTATCACGTAGTAAGTGCTTAGGTATACGAGTATAACTTTGACAAAGGTAAAACTGTCTACTTGTTTATGACGTCCCATACTAAAGTATTCCCTAATGATACCTTGTTTATCGCAAGCTACATCATCAAAAACAAATATAGAATTATTTCGAGCATCAGATGGTGATATAATATTATCAGAACTGGAAAATGTATAATATTTGATCCCTTTATTGGTTGCAGTAGACTTTCAAGGTATTGATACTTTGGTTGATAAAGTGATTTAGAATAAACATATACGTTTTCAAACTTTAAACCATTAGGATGTTCTATCAGCCCAATCATAACGTTGGTTTTACCGCAATTTGATGGACCAACAACTAGACATCGAATAGATGAAGGCAGAAGAACACTATGTTTTTCTTTTAGCTAAGGATTGCACGCCAATGTCATTATTGTTTATGGTTAAAGGTGTTGATTGTTTCACAACACGCATGTTTGCAAGTACTAAATTCGATTTGTAAAAAGTGGAATTATATATATATATATATATATATAAGAAACGGCGAGTATATAAAGAATCATTAATTCATAATATTTTATTTATTTACTGCACAGCTTGAGAGGATAGTTGTCCGCTAATGATTACATATAATAATAATTCTAAAACTACTGGGAACGGACTATTAAATACTGTAATTAACAATTTACCATTTGAAGCGCATATTCCGGGTTACAAATTTTGCGGTCCGGGTACAAAACTAATCGAACGGTTAGCTCGGGGAGACAAGGAATAAACAAGTTAGACGAGGCTTGTAAGGAGCACAATATTGCATACACCAAAGAAAAGGATCTATCTAAACGTCATCAAGCAGATTCGAAGTTAGCTCAGTTAGCTACAGAAAGACTAAATTCTGGTGACTCGTCTTTAGGTGAAAAAGTAGCAGCATTTGGAGTAGCTACCGCAATGAAAGCTAAAGTAAAACTTGGTATGGGTGCCTGTGCATCACTGAGAACAAAAATATCAATAAAATAAGAAAACTGATAAAGAAACGTAAAATAAGAAGTACGCTAGGTATTAAAAGTATTATCAAACAAGCACGTACAGCTTTAAAAAAGACTAAAGGATCTAATATTATGGATGCAATCAACATAGCAATTAAGGCCGCCAATACAGCAAAACAAAAGAAGCATATTAAATCAGCTCGTATTATATCAATTCCTAAAACAGGAAGTTTTCTACCACTAATACCAATTTTTGCAGGCCTAAGCGCTCTTGGTACTCTTACTGGAGGTGCAGCTGCTGTTGCAAAAGCAGTTTCAAATACTAAAATAGCTAAGGAACAACTAGCGGAAAAACAACGTCATAACAAGGTAATGGAGGACATTGCAGTCGGAAACGGCATGTACATCAAACCTTATAAAAAAGGTTTTGGTCTTTTTAGCCCTGCAAAACCTCAAAAGAACGCAACTTGATTTTACCTAATCGAGCACTAAGCAATGTAGAATTAATAAAGTTTGTTAAGCAATTAGAAGTACCATATTTCCGTGGAGTGTTCATGAGAAACAATCTTCCCAAGAAAGTTAATTTAAAAGAATGTGGTATAATTAATTTAGATGGAATAGAAGGTTTAGGCACGCATTGGACCTCTTACAAAAGTACGGTAGTAGCGCTATTTACTATGACAGCTACGGAAACCTGCGACCGCCAACAGAGTTGATAAGTTATTTGAATAGCGGGGTAAATGTAAAATTCTTTATAACATTAACCAAGAACAATCGTACGGTACTGTGTTTTGCGGTCATTTATGCTTACAATTTCTAAGTAGTACATAGAACTGCGTACGAAGTTGTTATGTCGTACACTTTTACTCTAACGGAAACACTTCAGTTTTAACAAGCAATTTTAATCCGCCTATAAACTTGGATAATGATTCGGAGTACGTATTAGGATTAACAAATTTTGAGTCTTATAACACAATTCCAAACATAGAAAAGGAATAAATAATAAATTTTATTATGGATCTAACGGAGAATTCATAGAAATACCTGAAGGTGCTTATGAGATTAGAGAAATTAATAAATATCTTCAAAAGCTTTAGGTGATAAAAGATGGCGTGGTCGTATGGATCAATCACGAAGCGCTAGAAAGACGCCAGTGTATATAGAAATTACAGCTGACAATAATACACTTAAATGTAGTATTAAATGTAGTCTAGATGTGGGTTTTACCAAAAAGGATTTAATTGGTTCTCTACTTGGTTTCAATCCGCGAAAATTGTTAGCATTTGTCACGCATCAAGCAGACTACGCGATCAACATTTGTAAAGTGAATGCAGTTTTAATCGATTGTAATATTGCAAGTGGATCCTATTTAAATAGTAAACCAGCCCATGTAATACACGAATTTTTTCCTCAAGTACCTGCAGGTTTTAAAATTGTCGAGTGTCCACCTACGATTATATATCTACCAATCAGGTCACGTATAATAAATGAAATAATAGTTAAAGTGTTAGATCAAGATGGAAATTTAGTTAATTTCAGAGGAGAACTGCTAACTGTAAGGTTGCATTTAAAAAATCTGCAATAGCCATGGGTATTAAGTATAATGCACGCAACATGTCAAGAATTGATATAAATGCTGGAAATTTCAAAGCAATCGACACTCGATTGATTGTTTCAAGACCGCTAACAACACAAAACCAGCAGTTTCTACAATCGTTAGGACTGCATTTAATTAAAAAAAAGTAGAATGAATAGTGAAATACTGAACGTGCGTGAAAAAGTTTACTTCGACAATGCAATTGTTAATATTGAAAACATACTCATCAACCTTATGCTAACACATCTTTAAACAATAATGATGAAATTCGAATTCCTATACAACAACAAGATGTATACACCTTACCATCAAAGAGCATGCTGTATATAGAAGGCAAATTAATTAAAACAGATGGAACACCGTCTCAGACAGCAAAGTTTGTAAATAATGGAATTTTGCTGCTTTTTGATGAAATTAGATATGAGATTGGTGGTATCATTGTAGATCGTGTGCGGAATCCTGGATTAACGTCTATAATGAAGGGATATGTTTCATATAATAGCAATCAAAGTAAACATTTACAAAACGCTGGGTGGTTTCCTATGGATGATTCACAAATAGTTGATGCTAATGGGAATTTTAATGTTGCAATAAACCTTTCAATGGTTCTCGGATTATGCGAAGATTTTAAAAAAATTATTTTAAACCTCCGTCATGAGTTAGTCTTACTACGTTCTAGTTTTGATACTAATGCTATAATTAATCCTACACCCGATGAAGAAATAAAAGTTGTTTTAAATAAAGTTTTATGGAAAATGCCGCATGTAGCCGTTGATGATACTCAACGAATTAATTTAATAGAATGCGTTGCACAAAATCAGGATTTGCATATTCCGTTTAGAGGATGGGAGTTGCATGAATATCAACTTCTACAAAAACGAAACGTCATACATGGAACATTAAAACAACAACACAATTAGAAAAACCAAGATTTGTGATTGTTGGTTTCCAAACCAACCGAAAAAATAGATACATGAGCAACTACAGTCGTTTTGATCATTGCTATTTAACCAACATGAAACTATATTTAAATTCAGAAATTTTCCCGTACGATAACTTAAATTTGAGGTTCGAGAATAAACAGACTGCGTTGTTATATGAGATGTATGCTCAGTTTCAGCAATCATACTACGAAAAGGAAAATGAGCCACTTTTTAATCCTGAAGATTTACGAAGTATTGCACCATTAGTAGTCATAGATTGTTCTAGACAAAACGAAGCGTTAAAATCTGGTACTGTCGATATTAGATTAGAATTTGAAACTAGCAGAAACTTTTGCCAAATACATCTTGTCATTGCCTTATACTTCATGATAAGATAGTCAAATACAATCCACTCTCAAACAGCATAAGAATATTATAATTACTTTATTATTATTATTACTGTACCTTTACAAATTATGAAAAACAATAAATCATTTAGCAATCACAGTCTATTTATTAATATTTTTACATGTTTTACAATATCTTTTACATGTTTGAATTATTAAGTGATTTAGTAAACAGCCATAAACATTGACAATTTTAAATAAAAGTTTTGTTATACATTTCTCAAATAAACTAACTGGTATGTTAGTAACAAACTGGATTTTTAAACAGAACGGTTACTACTACTACTATATATAGTTCAAAACTCGGGCAGATTGAAAGGTATCCTATTTTAGATACATCCAAAAACGAAAATCGGTGTACTTGTGCAGGTATAAACATAACACTGAAGTTTTATAACTAAAAAATATTATATGTTAATCTAGATAAAATAAATTGCATTCTTTATTTGAGCCAGTGGTTGAAGCTTTACAAGTCATCTCTATATGTATAGTTATACCCCCTAGGATTAGTATCAGTGGTTAAGGTACTAAGAATTCTTTTATCATCACTTGGATTAAGAACAATTTTGTTTTGTTTAATAGTACAGACATCATGTTTGACTGATCTAATTAAACATTGCTGTTTCTGTACAGTCTGTTTATAAAACAAAGCATTCTTATAATCATCAAAAGAAATTTGCTTAATACTTGCTAAGATCCCTTCGACTTTTTTATTATCCTATCCTGAACTCTATACGTGTACACTTTAGATCTAAGTCCTACAAACTCTAGCATGATGTCACCATTGTTTTCATCTTTCATAATACCAGGAACTTTTTTATTTGATAATGGAATATGATATTTGTTATGAGGGTCGTAATCGGAAGTATCAAATCTATGAATATCTTGTTTGATATAAGAGTAAATATCTTCAACGCTAAACTCGTATATCAAACTATCCGTATCTGTGTACAGCAGCTTTGCTTTGTTAGCAAATTGCGATTTTATATAACTATAGTGAAATTCATATAAATAGGTTTTTGAAATATCTAGAATAGAGAAACCTACATAAATGGGTTTGTTTAAGTAAACCTCTAATTTATTCATTTCTATTAAGACTAGATCTTTGTCTAACACAGTGCAACTATAAAATTAGGCTTTGCTATGTAACTACGAGCTCCAAACCGTCCTTCCCATTTGGTCACTAATTTCACATCTTTCCTTTTCCGTACGTTTTCCATCATCTTTCCATAAACCGAATTTATCATATTTTTATAAAAGCATATATCGAAACTGTTTTTGACTGTTGTCTTAATTTCGTATTCAAATCAATGTATTCTTTTAACCAAGGAGCTTGTTTAAACCGAAGAACCTTATGAATTTTTTCAGTTCTAAACCGTAGCTTAAATACATTTTAAATTCTTGTAGTGAATAATATAGTTGAGTTTTGGATATAAAGTTGTAAGTAATTTCTTTAAGTTTGATTTATTAGAAGGTACTGGTGGTATCATATGTTCAGGCGCTAAAGGTAAGTCACTGTGAATTTCATGTAAAGATACTGGATAGTGTAAATCGCATTCAAAAATATATCCTACATCAGAATCATCGGGAATATTAAGTATGTCTAAACGTACTATATCTGGACTGGTACCATCTAAAAATTCAAATTCTCCATATGGAAGATATTCAGACATTGCAGCCCCATATAAATTATTAACATCAAAATACATTAAATATTTAGAATCGAAATTTGGATCATAATCTGCATTCATATATTTGTTATTTGCTTTAGCATATCTATTCGAACATTGAGAAACACCGCCACGAATTCCCCGTTCTAAAACATTATTTTTCAATATCAGTAAGCAGCTCGAGTTTAACGTTCGTCGTTTTAACATCGCATCTAGAGCTAAACCAGGAGCCGTAAAGTAGTGAAGCGGATCTAACTTATACGTGAACATACAATTTTTTTTAAGTTTTCAAATATATCAGTCAAGAGCAGTACATCTGTTTTTAAATATAGGTCTGAATAGTCCCCTAGTGTTTTTATATTAAATGTTTGCCAAACGTGTTTAGCATGATTGTAGTCTTCATCTGAGATTTCTTCATTGCGCAAACGATTAAAGAATGCTGTTTTACAGGGTAAATCGGTTTCATTGAGCCTATCCCAAGAGTTAATGTAATCATAGGGAAATATACCTTTACGCGTAAGTAACTGAAACTCATTATCGGTGTTACAATTTTCCTTGGTGATGGATTTTTTATTATCATCTAAGTATGAAGCTAATTTTTCGATGCTAGATGCCATAAACCTGAATGAATCGATAAATCTAAAAGTAACTTTCGTACCATTTACATATTTTGTAAAAGATATGTATTTTTCTTATTTATTGGTAGAATTCTTACCAAACCTGAAAACCCTAACGCAATTTTTTAATAATGAAATGCGAATCGTAGCCTGATAAGTTATGAAAACTACCGGTATCATATAAAAATTATGATAATTGATGTTGCAATCTTGATGAGCCGCTCCTCGAAATTCACCTGTAAAGTGGCAGTGATCGCGAACTCTAATATCATCTATACTAAAAGGTTTATTGCAAATGTGACAGTGAAGGGCAAATTTAAATGCTAACTATTTGTTCTTATGTTAAAGGATTCATAGGTTTTGGGTTACAGAAAATTTTATTAGTCGTTTCTGAAATCAGTTTCAATTGAGCAACAAACCATTCTATACAATCCTTTCCGCGATACAATTGAAATTTGTAATATTTATTATCATACGAGCATTTCAAATAATACGCTACACTAAAGGGTATATGCCTTTGGTAAGAGACTGTGTTTAGTATTACCTCCGACTCATTGCATGGTTCTAATATACATTCGAGATCTGCATAAACTACAAATGATACTTTTTCTTGATAGTGGAAATGTTTAAACGTTAGATACTTTTCAGATTCTTCGGGTAATCTTATTGAGCAAGTATTCTGTTTTTCGCAATAATTCGAATGACGCTTAAGTAATGCTGCTGTACTAAAATTATTTAAACATCTATAACAAAAAATTTTCTATGTTCATGTGAAGACAACTGTTTTGCAAATAATTTTGACATATCCTTAATCCAAGTAAAATGAAAGTGATTCTCATCAGCATTTGTCGGACGAGAATATTGTAAGGAATCATTATTTAAAACTAACAGATTAATAGGTTCAATTTTTTAAAATTTTCACTTAAACAAAATGGTAGTATTTTAGTATTTTCTATACAATATAGGTTAATTGCGAGATTGTTAAGCTTCTCAATTTTTTATGTCTTTTAATGCGATTGGAAACTGAATTGAATTGTAGCGTAATACTGTATCAAAATGTGGATAGCTAGATATTCTCTGACTATTTTGTTTAGCAGGATATAAAGCGGAAACCAAGCTCCAAAGAATGCAATGTTGATCGTTATTTATTACATTTACCACAGCTTTTTCTTTTTATAAAGTCCGGAACCGGTACAAACGTTGAACACCCTCCTTTAAGTGGATCATGATTGTTTATATTTACCTTCAAGTGTAAAACTTCTTGGATTGCCCAACCAGAATCTTTCTCGCAAAATTCTTCTAATCGCTTCGAAATCTTGTTCAATACGTTCTCCTTATACCACAGCTTGAGATTGGTATTTATATCGATGTGACGATTTGCAGTAGGAAACGTTTTCAAATCTATTTCACCAGTTGTAGGCTTAACAAAGTTAGCGGCAAATATTACATTAACTTTCAACATTGACTTTTTTAAGCAAGCAACAATCTTGCGTTTAAAACTAGCGAACGCCTTGTCTAAGAACACTAGAGGATCTCTATAATTTAAATTGGTAATAAGTCCCGTAATTATTCGACTTCCAAAACATGATTGTACATCATGCCAAATCAAATTTTTCGAGTATGACCTCTAGTAAGCGTTGCATCAACACCTTTACCACGATATTCCAAAGTACGTTTCAAGTGCCTCAATCGTACAAGGTAGCTTTTAAGATTTGCTAAATTAGATTCCAGCCTACTAGGATTTTCTTGTTGATTGTCTTCGTATACCTTATTTTTAATAGCAAGCTTCAATATACTAATATTTGCTTTGATAATTAAAATGTGTTTCGTTATTTCATTCACTGATTTAATTAGATTCACGCATTTTACAGTTAATCTCAAAATTGAGCTACTAATCTCGGATACGGTTTCAGCATTCATGATTCTATATAAAATCAAAATACACTACTTAATAATACAAGTATTTTCTCTATTTATTATTTATATAAAATATCATCTGACGTAAGCAAAACAACTGCAAAAGGTTCATTCATCTGAGTTTTACGGAAAACGCGTAAGCAAAACAACTGTAAAAGAAAATAGCATACAAATCGAAATAATTGCATAACGAATTGCTTGAATGCAATTGTTAAAAAATCGCCTTTATTTACGTTTTCTATTCAAGACGATTTTCAAGCTTGAGTTGTGCATGCAGTCTAAAAAAAATTGCACAGTTGCATTCAGTACGTGTCTATAATAAATAAATTAGCTATGCAAGCAATTCCAATATTTACATATTGAATGCAAACTCTGGCAAAACAACTGCAAAAGGAATGCATTCATCATCATTTTCATTTCCGTATGCGTTTACTACAAAAAATGTTTTTATACGACCTTTGAGGAATGCATTTAACATCATTTTTCATTTCCGTATGCGTTTACTACAAAAATGCTTTTATACGACATTTGATTTATTATGTGTACAGAAAATACATTATCATTACAGAGCTATTTTTATGATTACATTGAAATATTTTTAAATAAAAACAAAGCAAATTTGAAAAAAATGTCTCAGATTAAACCGTCTTGTTTAATAATGTACACCACACATGGTTTTTAAAAACCCAGTATTAAAAAACATTCTGCAGTTTTATTATATAACAGTACCTTTAAAGAATTTTCACACAATTTACCTATATATATATATATATATATATATATATATATATATATATATATATATATATATATGCATGTAAATTGTGTCAGCGGTAATCTAAAAAACTTATTCTATAAATATTACTACTTAAAGGATTTATTTGCATTGCATTATTTTTAAACGAAAAATTAATCTGAAGAAAAACATTTTCCAGTGCGTGAATTTTTGTTAATTTTTATGGAAAATAAATTATGCTAGCAGTAATATAAAACGAAATTAATCTAATTTAGGTTTTTATTATGCGCCTTCTTGCAATTTTCTGTTTTCAGTCAATGAATGTAATTCATTATTTCTGCTGAGCAGTACCTTTAAAAAATTTCTTATACAGCATATAAATTATATCAGCGGTAATCTAAAAACGAAATTAATCTAATTTAGGTTTTTATTATGTGCATTCATTGCAATTTCTTTTTCAGTCAATGAATCTAATTCATTATTTCTGCTGAGCAGTACCTTTAAAAAATTTCTTATACAGCATAAGTTATGTCAGCGGTAATCTAAAACGAAATTAATTAATTTTAGGGTTTTATTATTTCTGCTGAGGTATAATTATATTCGCTTACATACTGTTTTGTTCATTAGAATAGATTACAGAGCTCAATTTTTTTCAGAAAACGATGCAAATTTTTAAATAAAACGAAATTAATCTAATTTAGCTTTTTATTATACGCCTTCTTGCAATTTTCTGTTTTTCAGTCAATGAATGTAATTCATTATTTCTGCTGAGCAGTACCTTTAAAAAAATTTCTTATACAGCATAAGTTATGTCAGCGGTAATCTAAAACGAAATTAATCTAATTTAAGTTTTTTATTATGTGCATTCATTTCAATTTCTTTTTCAGACAATGAAACTAATTCATTATTTCTGCTGAGGTATAATTATATTCGCTTACATACTGTTTTGTTCATTAGAATAGATTACAGAGCTGAATTTTTTCAGAAAACGATGCAAATTTTAATTTTTCTAACAGATCAGTTTATTATTTAATATAAATACTTCACGTAGATTTTTACCAACAGTATTCAATCAGATCTCTTGTATAATTATTAGTTACTATTACTAGCAACTTTTAAAAAAATGAGTAACTTGTCATCAATCAAAATTGTAATAATACCAACGTAAAAGTTCTAGAGCAATTTATATTACATTCTGACGAAGACGTGATTAAAGAAGTTTTCGGCTGTTCTTCACCTCAATTCAACACTGATGCTATTTTTGATAGTGACGTAATAGATATATCACGGTAAGTGCTTTTTCACATTTATACATGTGTTTTTAAAACAGTACTAATTTATAAGTTACATTAGATCAAAAACCATTCTGGAAATTCTGAGGCTATCGTAGGATCGTTGACACACTCTGGTCCTCTCAGAAACATCAGGTAGTATACAAAGAAAAGGTGAACCTACAATAATCTTTTATGTTATGCTCACAGATCAGGCAAAACATGTTGACTATGAAAAGTTATGTACAGAATCTAATATGGCTGTTTGCGGTGAAGATGACAAATCCTACGAAGATGACACAGTAGAGTTGCTTAACGCATTTAAAAGCGTGGAGAGAAGCTACTGCGTCGTATAGATTTGGAACTAGAAATAATAAAGCAAAAGAGAGGAACTAACAGCGAGGAGCAGCAGATACTTCAAGAACGGAGTTAATAAATACTTTTCATTTATAAATAGTTAGATCAATATATTCAACAATTTGTAAAATAAAAAAGTAATTTATAAAAGTTTCTCTTTTGAAACAAGACTTTCTCTAAACAAGGTAGTAAACTCAAAGTAAAACGCACATAAATCAGAACCCACTTTAATTTGATACATCATTCTTTATACAATCGACTTAGATGTGTTATAATAATAAACTAATTTCTTAAATTAGTGACATATTATTCTGAAAATTCTATGTTGACAGTTAGACCGATCGATCCCTTACTAGTTATGTATACGTGTTTGTTCGAGCCAATACTTTCATTTAATTGTTTCACTCCATGTGCTTGAAGGTATTCAAAATATCTCAATGGCAATATACTCTTGAACTCTTCTGTTTCCACTAATACTCTTTCTCCATATTTTGTCTTGATTGTTTCCACTTTTAAAACTTCAAACTTCTTATTCACTACAAGATCTTTTGAATTTACATAAGGTTTGCGATATGTGGTTTTATTAAGAGTATTAAAATCCATATTGCTTTTCTTTGACTAATTAAATTAATATTAGGAGCAATCTCCTTATATAGCAGATTACCACCATCTGCGTACTTTGCCAACCCACTTTTCAACCTATCACAAGAGTGAACTCATTTTGAATTAAAACCGGCCCATGTGTATTTGCAGCCTCTAAACATAAATCAGAATCCACTTTAATTAAAAACACAATTGACTTGAATGCGATATTTTTTGCATCTGTCATACTGTCTCGCTAGAAAACCAAATTCAAAACATCTACACACATTTTCTCTGCACTTACATTTTCAACATACGTGTGTTACATTGAAAGTAATATAAAGACGATCCTAATTCAAAACGTGCCCACAAGTATTTTACATTTGAAAAGAATTCAGGTTTTCACATTTTACATTAAAAGTATATAACGCCGATCCTAATTCAAAACGGTGCACGTGTAACTTATCGCTAGAAAACCGAATTCAAAACAGCTACACACATTCTTCTCTGCACTTACATTTTTTTCAACATACGTGTGTGTTTCATTGAAAGTAATATAAAGCCGGTCCTAATTCAAAACGTGACAGACGTATTTTTACATTGAAAGTATAGAAGAATTCATGTTTTCACAACTATTTTACATTCAAATGTTTTCACAACTATTTTACATTGAAATTATATAGGGCCGATCCTAATTCAAAACGTGACAGACGTATTTTACACATGGAAAATACGTCTGTCGCGTTTTGAATTAGGACCGGCCCTATTTACCTACTCATTTTGTTAGAAACCCCAATGTAATAAATTTTGCAAAATGAATTTTTCTTTATATACATTCCCACAACGTAAAAAGTCCTCAATTTTAAACAAGCTTTGAAGCATTTAAATTTTCGGAAACCTAAACATTTTATAAATTATGAAGTAGCTACAATACTTTCTGCATCCATGTTGTATAGTTATATTATCATATTTGTTTAAAAATTTTTTATATAAGTGATATAAATGAGGTCAAATACATTTTGTCCGTATTTTAATTATCGATAACGTATAAAGGAAACACATCTACCAAATTCCAAATAAATCGATTTACGTGGTTGAAGGTCAAACATAATTCTATCGTATATTCTGTATACCTCCAAATCATGCGCAAAGCTACGAGTTCTGCAACAGCCTACTCCAACTTCCCCGGGATATTCGTTGATAGAACTTCGTACTGTAAAGATGTGAAAAGTTTTAAATGTTGGCGATCTTCGTGTCGCACTTCATCTACATTAGCCTTTCAACACGTGCCTCGATCTAGTCAATTCAACAATGATTCGTATTGTTAAATTTATTCTTTTTTACTCTTCCAGCGCAACAGATACAACAAAGATAAAATAGAAAATACAAAAGTCTAGCAACAAATTTATAATAGGATTTAACAAATTCTTTAGAATTAAAATTAACAAAACAAAACAACTTTAGTTCTGATTTAGTTTCATGTAAAATTGTCATAACTACGTAAATGTAACGAGTTCGTTCCTTAAATAATAAGCCGGAGATGTAACTTCTATAACTTCGTGTAGGCCATTATTGGAAGATGGATTGGGAATAATTCCAGTTACCATCGAGGACCTTTTAATGTTTGGTCAACTACCGCCTGGGGTAAAGCAGTTGCTTTTAGAGGAAATTTACCGGCCATCTTGCTGTTTGTGTTCCAAAGCAGTTTCGCTGTTGGATGTTATTGGTAATTTTGAAGGTGGCTTTTGTTTCTAGTCGGTAAGTCTACTTTATATTGAGTGGTAAGCTGTTTGTTTGTTTCCCGTGATTGGAAATTGTAAATTACTCATCTCCTATGGAATTGTGAATTGTCGAACACGTTTAGTTATTACGTACATCTTGGTAAAAATTTAAATGTTGATGTTTTTCTGTAAATTGAAGCTTAACGCTAATATGTTACTTACAACTTGTTTTCCGAAATACAATTAGTTATTTTGAACTAGAATTCTAAATTTAACTGGTTATATATGTACTTACAGATTGTAAATCTATATCGGATCTGGTATCGGAAATAAAGTGACCTATGTTTGTGCCTTACTGAGGTTACAAAAGTTATTTAAACATCTCACTGAGCAACTAATTAAAGGCTCTCTGTCAATATTTATTCTTTTATATGACAATAATATTTGATTTTCATACACGTATAGAATTTGGTTATACCAAATTCTCATTTCTGATAGGATTTTAAGGTCTTACCTAGTAAAATTAAGACATCGTGTTTACTCAGTGAATAATTTTAGAACTTATTTAAGCTACAAACTGAGCAAAAAGTCACATTTGCACAAGTAGAGTGATGGTGTGAGCTCCAAATCCAACTAAAAACTAAAGTTAATATTTTATAATACTTTTAGTACTTTTTTTTGTAAAGAAACGGAAACTGCTGTTTCACGTTATTTATTTAACCTCGGTTTATTACAGGTACAGAATCTGTACAAATTTAAGATCAAACTTTCATGGTTTTGAAACGAAATTTAGTCGCCGAAATTTCTACACTTTTGTTTGACCATGTTTGCTTATAGTTGTTTATTTTATAAGTGTAGTAGCGCCCTGGTTTATCCATTAATTATTAACCGACCCCTAATAGTCTCTTCCCCCAGAAGTAGAGATCAGAGTTAGTCCGGAAAAGTAAGTTACCATTTACGAATAAGAATTACATTTTATGTTTGACTTTTGTGGGAAGTTGACTAGTGTTTCACTAGCAACCAATAAAACAACACCTCGAAGAAGAAAAAATGTTATAGCTTAACATTAAAATGCTTTTGCTTGTTCTCCATTGTTTTTCCAAAAACCGCGTTATTCATGATGTAGAATAGATTTCTTTCACACTCGTTTCTAGCTCGTTTCTGGATATCTGTATTTAAATCAATATATGACTTTAACTAGCAGCTTTGTTTAAATTTAAGTACCCTCTGAATAGCTTTTAAGTCCACATGACGCCTGCTTTAAGCTTTTGTAATAGATTACATATTTTTCTTTAGCATGTTGCCATTAACTTGGTGTTTTGGGTTCTCTCTACAAGCGGTTTCCCAGTTGTTGTGTCTATATGCTCTAATACAAACCTGTATACACTTACGACATCCCTAATGTTCTTAATTCCGTTTCGTTTTTTTGCTGGCGGCGCAAACGTCTTAAGCCCCAATCCTAGTCCTCGCGCCCCCAGAATTTTATGCCAACTTTAATCGCTTTAGGATTTGCCTTTTGGACTTTACAATTTTTCTACTTACTTTCCTGTTTTGCTGGGTTTTCTTTCTTTTCTTTCACTCTACCCCAAGTAGGTCCGATTTAGAATAGTCCCACGGTACGGCCTGCTTGACGAATGAGGCGACTAAAGTGATCTAACATGTACACACACGCACACGCGCGTGCACGCACACACGCACGCACACTCACTTTCGTTTTCATATCTGGCTGGTTTTTCTTACTGCTAGTCTTCATTCTGACTTAATTAGACTTTTTTATCTACCTCCTGCGGTATGTGCTTTCTGGCGGCTCCGTGGCGTAGTGGTATGTGTGTGACTACTACGCCTAAGGTCCCGGGTTCAAATCCCGACACGGTTCGCTTGAAAAATGTTAGGCGAAAATTTTTCATAAAAATACACCCTCGTTCGGATGAGAAGTAAAATGGAGGTCCCGTGTGTGAGTGTTGTCACGCACGTTAAACATCTCTACCTTGCTTGGAACAGTAAGAGTTCAGCAAAATTCTAAATTTTCCAGGTAGGAAAAACTCGCTTCAGGCCAATGTAGTACCTTCGGGTGGAGCATTGGAAAAATCACATGTAAGGTATGTGCTTTCTAGACCTTTTCTCTTTTCTTCGGAAACAACGACTTCGTCGACTTTTCGGCCTAGTTAGCAATTCTTTTCTTCGGTTGTTTGCTTGATACGATTCTTGGTTACCACAGCTCAAAGTACCTCAATTTTTCTATCCAGCAGTCTCGTCGTTCCCTTGCATATTTTGAGGCTTAACAGTTATTGTCTCGTTTTGACTTGTACTGTTGGTTTTCTCCCTCGTTCCTTTTCTTACTTTAGGTTTTTTATGCAAAACCAATTTCTTTCCTTGTGGTTGAAAGCTATACCATTTATATCCTAGAGATATAGTCGTCCTCCGACAACTTTTGCAGTGTTAGGTCATTCCATCTTTATCCTTGTTGATTGCTACTCCATACATTTGTTTTTCCCTAATTCCTTTCGTTTTCTTGGTGTATTGGTCTTCCGAGCCGGATAAAACATTATTCTGTTTTTTTGTTCTTCTTGGGTTTTCTGAAACGAATTTTCGTTTGGTTCATCATATTAATGTATATTGGGCCTTCGACCCAGATAAAATTTTTTTGTTTTTTGGTTTTTATTGGGTTTTCTGAAACAAATTTTTGTTTGGTTTACCATTTTAGTGCATATTGGGCCTTCAAGCTGGATAAAAATTATTTCTTTTGTTTTGCGGTTTTCTTTGAATTTTCTGCATCCTATTAGTGTATATTGTTCCTTCGAGACGGATAATTTTTTTTTGATTTATTGGGTTCCTTTGGGTTTTCTGAAACGATTTTTTTTTTGGTGTCTCATGTTGGTGTACTGCATGATCCATTGCTTTTACTTCCTACCACGACCTTATAATTTTGCTTGCTGGAGGAGGATTTGTAACGTCCCGTCCCTGTAATTAAAATTTGGCGCATAGTTAATTTAAAAGTGCATATCCAGTACTGTTTCCACCGTTATTTGCGTGTTACCGACTCACGCAGCCTTTGTCAATTGAAACGGTTTATTATTCATCATCCTGTAGAACTTGCGTTAAATTTTCAGGTATAAAATTTAAGGTACTTCAAATTTATTTTGAGTTAGCCGTAAAATTTGCGATTATTATTATCAGTAACAAAGTTAAACGCGTTGAATCTATTCTATTTTGATAACATGAAAACCTAAAATTTTATTATTACATAGTATGGAAATCTATTTAGGTTATCAAAAGTTATATATGCATTTCTTTAATAGGTTTTATCAGTACATGCAATTATAATTTAAATATGGCAAATTACTCTTTAAATATAATATTAAAAGCTGGATTCTATTTATCAAAACACTTGCGTCAGAAAAGATTATAATACGTTCAAGAATGTAGTTTTCGATTGTTAAAGCATTTGGTTTGGAACTATTACATTCATTTAGCGACACGTGTTTTATCAAATGGGTTTTATGTTATCAAATGTTGTTGGTTCTTGAGTTTCTAATGTGGATGATTGGATTCGGTTTTTTCTTATTCTATCGGTTTCCTAATTAGTAAAGAATAAAATAGTGGTACGTACAATCTCGGATGATCTTTTTTTAAGAAGGTTGAGTTTGTTTGTTGACATGGTATAACGGGTTAGAAGACATGCTCCAAATAGATTTTGCGATTGCTAATTTATAGTGAAACTTAGAAATATTTAATTTTCTTTAATATGGAAGCTATAATACATGCTACTCATAACTGAGGATCTAAAGGAATTTCTGTGTTGTGTTTGGTTATATTGAAGACATTGAAATAACATCATTACCAAATAAGACGGCCATTGAAATATTCTTGAGGTGCTCTTGGAGGAAAATGCAAAACGCCTTGCTCAGATATATTATTGGATTTACTTTGTTAGGATTTTCAGGTAATGAGATGGATTTTGCTCCGCCCAAACCATCGGAATATGCCTACGGCGACCACTAGTATTGGGGAAGTATTTATTAATAATAGATTCGTACTGATTAAAAAATTTTCTCCTATACATCTTTTTAGAGTTGCTCTCCTGTTCGGGGTATATTTTGTTTGGGAAATGTAAAAACAATCAGGTACTATCTAATTACTTTGATTTCATGTTAAGAATATGCTAACGACGACGGCCGCCTTTATTGTTATGTTTTAGATGAACTATTTTTACATAATTTCCTTTCAGCTTCAGCGCAAATGCATTTCAGCTGGGAGCAGCTTTAATTGCTGTGTCCACCATCATATTAATGTTTCTTTTCCATTTAAGAAAGTGGACACTAAGTAAGTACTTAGTTTGCGTAACTTGTTTTTTTTAAGGAATATTTAAATATTATAGTAACTAAAGGACTGTAAACGGTTTACTACATATTTGCGTAATCTCTTTGTTCGAAGGTTCAAGGAAGGTAATATTTTATTTTAGCGGAGATTTTGTAATGTTGTGTAAATCTTCCTGGATATTCTGTTTGAATGTTGTTTTCTCCGCACGCTTATTTTCCTTTTTAAAACTTGTTATTTTCTTAAAGTTTTGTAAATAAAAACATTCTCTTTGGAGGTTTCCTCTTTCCTTCTGTGTGACCCACCCCATTCTACGACGTTTTTAGCAAGCACGGTAATAAATCTTATGATTCCCCTTGTTTTTGTTGCGGAACTCGGTGCAAGCTACTGCTATTTTGTTTACTATACATTGCTTTTTTCTTGTTCGCACGGATTACCGTAACAAAGTGAAGAACAACGTTCTAAATGGTGAATAACTTCGACAAGAAAGTGATTGCTTTGTTTACGTTTGTATACATGACATTTATTTTATAACAACAAATGAAGGTGTTGTGATTTATTTTGCATAAATTGTTTCAACGGGGTACTGCATTGAAGACTGAATCAGTCGCAAGAAAAAGTTTCAGCATTAAGATGAATATTCGGAGATGAAAACTATGAAAAACTTCAACCTGAACTACAATGTAAAATCCTCCGGGGCTAATCGGTATTGAGGTTTTTCTTTTTTCAACCCCTCTCTCCACTCTAACACTAGTTAGCATGGCATTCTTCCTTTTTTTTTGTTGTGCTAATCGGTGCGGGCTACTTACGCTGCTTTCGTTGCTTTTTTCCTTGTCCGCACTATATACCGTAACATACTTTGGAATACCCAATATGGTTCCCCGATTTTTTTCCTACTCGCCCTTTTGTCCCGGCATTATCTGTAGTTATATCCCTTTTATTATTCATTTCAAAAAATCTTTGTTGTGTTTCACCTTGATATATCAGACGGGTATTCCCTGATAATTGTAATTTCTCAATGGAGAAAGTTGAAAACTCGGGCCTCCGCATTTTACTCTACTTCTCCCTTCTTCCGTCCGTCATTCCTACTACTTTTCCTTAAATTTAATTTTTTTACCCTTTGTCGGTACCCTCTAATTTGTCCTGTGGTTCGCAGTAATTTTTTTGTTCATTTGAGTTCTTGTTGGTTTGCGGTTGACATTTATCTACTTTTTTTCATTTTCTAGTTATTCTTGTTCATTGTGGCACATAGGTGCATTCACGTCAGTCGATTGCGAAAAAACGACCTCCAGTGTGAATTGGATTCTCGCGGCTTTGATTCCGAGGCCAATGTAGACGAACTACACAGATCCGTGGAGAGTACTTACCAAAAGGAAAGCAATAAAGGGCTCTTTTCTATTTCTGTCGAATCCGATTTTGTTTTCGACAGCCAGTCACAACTTCTATACAAAATCTGCAACCATCCCTTACTAAATTTGGTGGTGACCAGTCTTCACTTGCGTTTAAATGCATTAGTTCCCTGTGGCTTCACACGAAACGTAGTTGTGTAAAGATGTCGCCAACAGAAGCGGGACCCAAAACCCATTGTCGATTACTTCTTAGTTTATCCAATCTCCTCACTTTTGAAACTAAAATAAAAAAAATTCGTTACGCTACTACTTTATTAGAAATTCCGGTAGTTATTTCTAGTTCTGCTCACACTTCTGCGGCTAAGTCTGGTGTACCACCGTTACTTACTTCCGAATCGGAATCAGACGGGGAACCTGAACCGGTCCCTGTTTCTGAACCTAGGTCAATCCGTACTTTCCATCCTATTATGGCCAACTAGTGTCAAAATAAAAATTAAAATTTGTCGACGATTTGGATACGATCACGCTGCATCATTTTCTAGAGTCGGTTGAAGAACTTCGAAGAGCTCCACAGTAATCAGAGATTCAGTTATTTAAATCGGCAGTGAATTTATTTGAATCTAAATCGTTGTGGTACCGCAATAATCGTCACAGATTTTTGATTGGAAGTCGTCCACCTTACTTCAACATTTTAAGCTCACGGATTACAAACGTCGGTAATTTTACAATATTTTAAAACTAATACAGGATCCTTCAGAAGGTATTATCGAGTACCTATCTTGTATAACGGGCATATTTCGGCGTCACGGTAGTATACCTAAAACTGTACAATTGGATGTTGTTTCCAGATATTTATCCCCCTTCTACCTTGCGCAATTGTCTGCCGTTAATTCTCTGCAGAAGTTAAAGGAGGAATGTTTGCAACTCGAACGGAAAAATTCCGTGTTGATAGCTATCTACCCCCTAGCCAAAGCAAACACTCACACATAGAACCAGACTTCGTTTTTAAGTCTGCTGCAATTACAAAAAACACTATTAGTTTACATAATCGGTCTGTCAAAATTCGTTCTGCACCTACTGTTAGATCAAACATTTCTTCTGTAGCTTCGTCTATTCCTATTTCGGTGTCACCTTCTACTCGTCAGGTCTCCTGCTTCAACTGCGGCCAATCTGGTCATGTGTCGACACATTGTATTCGTCCTTAAGTACTCCATTGCTATGGTTGCAGGCATAAGGAAGTTTACTTGACGCAACTGTCCTTTTGTCAAATTTCTTTAAACCGGCTGTAGGGTCTTCGGGAAAACTTTCTAGTTAGCGATTGAAGTGAGCGGACATGTTTCACGGAGCTCCCGGATACAAGGCTACAAGTAAGTGTTTATATAGGGTTTTCATTATTTCTATTATATTTTAAGCTTTGCTTTTTATTGTGTTTTATTTTTATTATTGTGCGGCGTTAATTTTTAATCACAGAGCAGTGAAATAAAATAAAAAATTACAATTTAATCCGTTCAATAATAAATATATCGCGTTTTTCTTTGAATTTAAACTAAAATCGGCGTTTAAAAATAAACTAATAAAGTAAAAACTACTAAACAAACACCCCAAAATAATTTCAAAATAATTTATAAGGCGTTTTTAATAAATTTAATACAGAAACCGCGTAAATCCTGTAAAAGACCGCCTAAAACCATCAAAAAGTGTGTAACAATTTTATAGTGCGCGTATAATAAAATAACAACCTAAAAACCAAAATCTAAGCCCCTTTTAAATTAAATAAATAGCTCTAAAACTGTAAATTTCCAAATAAATTAAATATAAATATTCCATATTTTAAGTTTTCGCGTACTTAAACTTTATTAAAGACGAGTTTTCAGTGTAATTAGTGGTGTAACACTTGAAGCCTGAGTAAACACGGTAAGTGCGTTTCCGGTACCCTATTCCAAAACACGTATTTTTATTTGTTTAATTCTACAGTTAAATTTAAAGTACAGTATTTTATAAATAATATTTTCAAGAAATTAGATTATCTAAATTTGATTTGAGGGTTTAAAAATTTTAAATAAATAAATAGTGTTGTTATTTGGTTCTAGTCGTTATTTTGACGTTTAGTGTTTCTTGTATTTTTGCTAAATTTAAAATTAATTTGACGGTTTCCAACGTTTGTGTTCTTTTAGCGTCGTGGCAATCAGGTCGTTGTTTTCGAGTTAAGTTTCCCGTTCGTTATTCTTTTGTCATTAGCTTTGTTATCATAGTGGTCCACCGGGATGAGGAGCCATTGCCAAGGAAGAAGAGGGGCGATCGATCAGAGTCAACGAGGTCGGAGGCTGAGGGCGCTATTGGGGGGAAACAGCATAGGGTCGTCTTGAAGGACGTTAGGTTAGGGACACAGGAGGAGGTTGTGAAGAAGCCTGTGCCTGCGGTGGTCGTCTGGGGAGTCAAAACCTCCTGTGGTGGTTGCGGCGCCTGAATTGCCCTCAACTTCAAGGTCCCAGCGTAGGATGTCGACTAGCAGCAACGGCAACGTTGATGCTAGCGACCTCGATGAGCTGGAGTTCAGGGTCAGAAAGGCGCACGCGGGCGTCTACGGAAAGGTGCCGACTACCTCCGCCACTATCGTCGTAGAGGATGGGAAGATGGTTCGGCACGCCGTGGATGATATCCGTGACGTGACGAACCAACTAATAGGTATGGTTAGGGCGCTGCGTTTTTGTTTAGACAACTCTGGGAGAGCTAGTGTTGTCGGGGAAGTACTGCGACGGATTTTGCTGTTTCAGGGGTCCAGGATCTGCGGAGACAGGGAGTGTCGGTGCCACGCACTTTCTACGCAGCAGCTGCCGCAGGTGTAAAGCCTATGTTTGCCGTTAGGGTCGACGCCAAACCAGGCCAGAAGAGCGACGTTTTGATGACCCTGAAGAAGAAGGTCGACCCAGCACGTGATGGGTTTGTTGTAGTCGGAGCTTGATGGACGCGTAGGGGAGGTGTAGTAGTTGAGTGCGCGGGTCAGGACGACGCCAAGAAACTGCAGTCGAAGGTCGGCGGATACTGCGAAGAATTAGTAGCGAAAACCATCGGGAAGAAGCGTCCACGGGTCGTTCTTCCGGGGGTCGAAGCAGGGATGAAGGCAGAAGAACTGGTGCGGTTGATCGTGAGCCAGAATTCCCGCTTCGCCGATTTGAAGTTGAAACACCACCGGAGAGAGAAGTTCAGGTTTGGTAGAAAGGGCCCTAGGGATCCCTTCGCCAACGTAGTCTTCGAAGTGACCACCCCACTTTGAAGTCGCATATTACCTGACGTTATCAACCTCAGGTGGCGAATAGTATGGGTCCGGAACCATTTCCCGATGACCCAGTGTTATCGGTGCTACGAGTACGGTCATAAATCGATGGAGTGCAGGGAGAAGGTACAGTGGTGCGGTAACTGTGCCGAGGTCGGGCACGAATTTAAGAATTGCCAGAAGGCAGTCCCCTGCTGTGTGGTTTACGCAAGGGCAAACGACAGAACCGGCGGTGGCGCGAAGGTCGATATGTGCCACGACGCCAAGTCGAGTAGATGCCCCACGATGAAGAAGAAGAACGCAATCACACGGAACATCGATTATGGACCGTGAATAAAAAGAAAGATTTAAAAAAAGCAAGGAAATTAAATTCGCGCAACTAAATCTCGGGAAATACAAAAGGGCAACAAATAACTTCGTAAAGTTATTATGCGAAGAAAATATCGACATCGGGTTTATACAGGAACCGCACCTGTATAGTCACAAAATAACAGGTTTTGGGACGGAGGCTACCGTCTTAAAGGCGAATGGCGAACGACCGCGCACCGGCATAATAATAAATAATGGGATGTGCGCCAGGATAATATTAAACAATTTGTCCAACGAGTTTATAACCACCGCGGAAATAAAAACAGGGACAAATACGTTCTACGTGATAAGCGCGTACCTTTCACTAGTCGACTCCCGGCGGGAAAATCCTCAAACCGAGGACTTAATAAATCACATCGAAGGCATTTTTCGCCAAATAGGAAATAATAAAAAACTAATAATGGGGGAGACTTTAATGCTAAGTCACCGTTATGGGGTAGCCCTATAGAAGACGATAGAGGTTCACAGGTTGCTGATCTTTTAACGGAATGGGATCTTAGTGTGATAAACACTAATGATTTGCCTACGTTTGAGGGGCATAGAGGCGACAGTTTTATTGATATTATTACAGCCTCGCATGAAATGTTAGAAATCATTTGTGATTGGAAATTAAGGTCGGACGAGAAAACACTCTCTGACCATAAATTAATAAGATGGGACGTTGAAACCAAAACAAGCGCAAACGAGCAGCTAACTGTATTTTTGCGGTTCTGTAATAAAAAAGCAAATTGGGAGCGGTTTAAACAAAAATTTGGCGAAAGTATCCCTGCGCTCGAAAACGAGCTATTTAACTGCCGAGAGGCAGACAAATAGAAACACTCGCGGAATATTTAAACGACGCAGTGGTAGACGCGTCATCGTACTCCATTCCGCGAAAGAAAAATTTAAAGACATCGTACCCTGGTGGACCCGGGAACTAACCACCAAGCGGGCAGAAACGCGTAACCTAAGGCGCCGCTATCAACGTGCCTCAGGAGATATAAGAGAACAACGGAGAATAGAATACAATCAAAGTCACCGCGAATATAAGATATTAATAGAAGAAATGCGAACAAATAAATTCAAAGAATTCTGCACGCGAAACTTACAGAAAGTACCTTGGGGAACCGCATACCGCGTAATAAGGGGTAAACAACATAAAATCGCGCTCGGTAACATAAGAAAGACAAATGGCGAATATACAGAAAGTTTTAAAACCACGGCGGAATATTTATTAGAGAAATTCTTCCCTTAGGATAATCCCGAGAAGGATGAGGGGTCGCACGATTTAGTACGTCGGGAAGCTACAGAGGCGCAAGGAACAGGTGCCGATAAGGCAATCCTAGTTCACGAGGTCGTAAGGGCTCTTAGTAGGATAAACCCTAAAAAGGCACCGGGGCATAACGGAATCACTTCAGACGCAGCTCTGAAGGCGTTCTTGTTAGCCCCGTGTGTCTTTGTTGGGTTGTTTAATCTTTGTCTAGAAAGGGGCGTCTTTCCGCGTTGCTGGAAGGTAAAAGTAGATAAGCAACCTTCGTACGAGCGCAAAAAACCGGTTTTGTTATGGGATTTAACATGGGAAATTCTAAGGTCCAAAAAGACCATTTTTGTTAGATAGAAAAGTCATTCACCTCGGGCAATCCTACATTCAAGGTTCATGAGACTTTTGCTTAACCATTTTATATTGGAATTCTGGTGAAGTTCGATCCACAATCTACCCCTTTATGCACTGCCTCGCCCTCTCCACCTAAATAAAAATGTGCATTCATTAAAATGCTTTATTACACATTGCTCTTACATACATTGATTTTATATACAAATTTTTAATATTGCTCATATGGATATCGGTTTATCTGAATTAACATATATTACACACATATCGATTGCTTATATCTAGGTTAACATTCGTTAGAGTAACATACTTAAATACTACATTATCAAATAACAGTACATTTACAATAGGATTGGAGGTACCAATTCAATTAATATATAATACATAGCTTTACACTTATTAGATATAAATTAACATTTTATTTATATATATTGTAGCATACTAAATTCCTCAAAAGGTAAATAGTATGTCTGCTCTACCATGCTCTACCGTGAGGTTCCAATAGATTTCGAAAAAATATTATTATCCCAATCCCAAAAAAGTCAGGAGCTGATAGGTGTGAGAATTTTAGAACGGTTAGTTTAACTTCTCATGCGTCCAAAATACTAACAATAATAATTAAAAATAGAGTAGAAGCTTTGACTGAGAATTATTTAGGCGAAGACCAATATGGTTTTCGTAAAGACAGAGGGACTAGAGAACCGATACTAATACGAGTGTCTCGCGCCACATCTGATCTTGGCTGCCGCAAGGTCATCATACTCGTCATTTACATACTTGCAGCTTTCCAATATGCTATAGTGATATTATTGCCTATTTGGTGTCAATATTCGAGATCCACCATTTTGCTGAGATTATTATCCTCACAAGCGGTTTCCAAAATTCGATTTATTGATTTATTTTCCTTTCTGTGAGATACACTACTGATACAATAAGTGATTTACTTTTTTCTATAATGTAATGAAGATATAGTTTCCACTTGTTCATTTACAGAATTAAAATTATTAAATTAAAACCACCAACGAACATAACATCTGTGAACATAAACATAACCTCTCATACATAAACCTATCCAGGCAAATGACAACAAGGAAGCTATGGGCTTAACGGCAGCCAGATCAGATGTGCCGCGAGACGCTCGTGATACTAATGATTAGGGTAATTATCGAAAAAAGGTTACAAAAAAATAAAAAGACTCATTTCGCGTTTGTAGATTTAGAAAAAGTATTTGATAGGGTTAATTGGATTGTTATGTTCAGGATTTTGCAAAAAATAGGAATCTCTCATAGGGATAGAAAAATTATTTACAGTCTATATAAAAACCAAAGCGTAGTAATTAGATTTGATGAAATAGAAAAGGAAGCTAAGATTAGAAATGGTGTTAGACAGGGTTGTATACTGTCTCTCTTGATTTTTAATGTTTATATTGAGGAAGCTTTAAACTTAGCTAGAGATAGAAAAGAGATAGGTGTTAGTGTACAGGGACAGAAAATGGACATGTTACGTTTTGCAGATGATATAGCTATTATAGCAGAGTCTAGAAAAGAGTTAGGAGAGTTTTTAAATATTTTAGATGAGCTACTACGGAGTAACTATAGTATGAGAATTAACTCAGTAAAGACAAAGATAATGACAAGTGAGTTACAGCCTAGTTCTAAACCAAAATTAAAAATAGGTAATACCGAGTTAGAGGAGGTAGATGAATTTTGCTATTTAGGTAGTATAATTACAAAAGATGGACGTAGCAGAAGGGATATAGTAGCTAGAATAGCTCAAGCTAGAAAAATGTTTTTAAAAAAGAAAAACTTACTAATAGCTAATAGTATTAGTTTAGATAATAGAAAAAGTTTCTTAAAGTCGTACGTATGGAGCGTTCTACTATACGGTAGTGAGACTTGGACAATTAAAGAAGTAGATAAGAAAAAGATAGAAGCTTTTGAAACTTGGTGTTATAGGAGAATGTTAAAGATTAGTTGGACAGATAGAGTAACAAACGAGGAAGTTTATAGAAGGATAGGTGAGGATCCCTGTATGTGGAAACAATTGAAGGTCAGAAGAGATAGAATGAAAGGGCACCAGTTAAGACATGAGGGACTATTTAGTAAAGTCTTAGATTATAGACTACCAAATAAAAATAGAGTAGGAAGGCCTAGACAAAGCTATATTAGTCAAATTATTAGAGATGTAGGTTGTGAAGGGTATGTAGACCTTTTTAGACTAGCTCAGAATAGAAAAGAATTTAGAGCTGCGTCAAACCGACTTTAAGTAAGTTCGAAAACAAAACAAAAAGAAAAATAAAAATCAGTTAACTAAATGTCACCAGGACATGACTCACAATTGGTTAGCGGTCTGGCATGTTGGTTGCGTTTCGTTGCTTAAGCCTTACCATAACATAATTTAATAAACGTCACCATGGCATAACTCACAATTAGGTAGCGGTCTGGCATGTTGGCAGCGATTCGTTGCTTAAGCCTTACCATAACATATAATTTAACACTTTTCCTTTTTTGAAGCGGATAACCAGGTTATATTTCATTTCCTTATAAATGGTAATCATGTAAACATGTTAGAGTTCTTTAACAACCATCAGGTTGCTAATATCTATGTAGAACCAGCTAGATAGGAAAAAGATAGAAGGATATAGGAAGACCTAGACCAAACTATATTAGTCAAATTATTAGAAATTTAGGTTGTGAAGGGTATGTAGAGCTTTTTAGATTAGCACAGAATAGAAAAGAAGTCAGAGCTGCGTCAAACCGACCTTAAGTAAGGTCGATAACAAAATGATGATGATGATGCTCTACCATATAGGCGGCAGAGCCTCGATAGATTACGAGGGGTTCCTGTTTGACGGTTAAGCCCAGGGTAAAAAGGATGTTAAATGGCTTTGAGAGAAAAGGGTCCCTCTAAAGAAATCTTCCAGCCAGCTAAGCTTCTTGAACTTAGGGCAGAGCTATGAGCTAGGGTCGTAGGATGGTATAAGATAAAACGAAAGGAATTTTATTGGACGCCACCGTATCTTAAAGAGTGTTATGATAAGAAACTATCCGAAGATCAGATACGGAAATCTTCGAATGAAAAAAACTTAAGACGAGCAACATAAAAAAAATACTTACCTTTGTCTCTGCAATCTGGAATGGGAACGACGATCTCGTGCTATCTGAAAATTTAACCACATCTAAACATGCTCGAACTAGGGCTTCGATAGAGCCTAGTCACTTTATCACAAAAAAATTATAAATAGATCCACTAGTCAAAATTATACTTTCAAAAAAAACTTTTAACTTTAACACCGATAGTATCTTTCTTCAATACCAAAATTTCATATTTGTAAAATGTTTGTTTCTATAGGACAATTATTGCTGACTTCAAAGAAAGAAAGTTTTACGACAACTTATTATTTTTTCTATTAATTTAAATATATATATATATATATATATATATATATATATATATACATTGTTTATATAAAGCTAACTGTACGGAGACTTTCAAAACAGTTTCTTTATTACTATTTAACAATAATCTCTGAATATTCATGGGATATTTTTTAATTGCATAATTTACACTAATTCTCTATAAGAAATATATGATTTTCATTTTTCATGCTACAGTTTATTCATGATACTTGAATAGGATCCTGTTCAGTTTACAAGAAACAAATTAAATGCTCAAAAAAAGTTTTTATAGATTATAGAACTATATTTTTAATAGACATCTTTAACGGAATCAAAGGTCAAAAAAAAATTCTTATTGTCGGCATTAAGCTGTACTTCAGGTGTACTGTCAAAATGTGTTATACACAATAATTCGGCAAACAATTCTTATCGTATCACATGTTTAGTTATGCAAACATTTTAATACAACTTTGTAACTTCAAAAATAATCTTACAGAAATACCTTGAAAATAATAAGGTCATTTATGCATTATTCAAATACTAAATTTTTAACTAAATTTTACGCGAATCAATTTAACTGATCTTCAAATCTTCACAAAAATTCGAGAATTAACTTTAAATAAACATATATAGCTTCTGCGAAAATTATTTGTACATCTTAAATGAATGTTCCTTGAAAAGAATATAGGTATAAAATGGAGGATGACCCATCGCTGGCTATCTGATGGGTCTGACGCAGGGGTCCGGATCTGACCTTCATACTAACCAATCATATGTGGGGGTTTCCACTATTTTGCCTAGCAACAATTGAAACTGCATCTTAAGCTCAACCAATTTCCAAAAGAATTTAAAACGTGTCTTTACTTTACTTCAGTCTCGTACTTGCCATATGGTTAACGATTGTTTTATATAATACATAATTTCCATTACTTTAATACTTGAAACTTGAAATTAATATTTTAAAACTTGGAATTAATACTTAAAACTTGCAACTTGCATAACACGGGCATAATACTTCATACTTTAAAAAACTTGCTTCATATTTAATACTTGGTACTTTAAAAAACTTGCACTGAAATCCAACGGAAAAATTGAATTTAAAGGTAAGTTTGCGAATTATTTTCTTACCGTAGAAATATATTTACAACCATCTTAGGTCGATGCCACATCTAAAACTGAACCCATGGTATACGTTGACTCCACTTTACTACTTGCTGGGATGGCATGTTTAATTAAAAACCTGCAGGCCCTCGATAACACTTCTATACGAATTACATGCTGATATCAAAATGGCTTGACCACGAGGCAATGTTAACTATTCAAACATGCGCCGGGAAAGGGTATATTGAATCAAGATACACGCAAATAGAAGAGCACTTAAAGGTTACTTTGACTATTCTAATGTAGATGAGGCACGATGTATGAATTCGTAATATAAGGTTTCAATAGAATTTTAATATTTATTGAATAGGTGTATTGAACGAAAGCGTATATTTAAATAGCAGAAAATCGTAATTGTTACTTACACTTATTTACTAGATGAACATATTCACACTTACATTCTACATGCATAAATTAGGATAATTCAATATAATTTAAACTGCTTCCTCAATTTCCATGCTATTTATGGAATAATGACCTATGGGTAATGTCTTGTATGATCTCGGAATCAAATATTTTTTATCGTAGTGTGAATTTATTTCATCAAAAAGCAGCGAAAATTCATTATTTACAAACTTTGCTGTCTGAGACGGCGTTCCATCTGTTTTAATTAATTTGCCTTCTATTTACAGCATACTTTTCGATGGTAAGGTGTAAACATCTTGTTGTTGTATAGGAATTCAAATTTCATCATTATTGTTTAAAGATGTGTTAGCATAAGGCTGATGAGTATGTTTTTCAACATTAACAATTGCATTGTCGAAGTCAACTTTTTCACGCACGTTCAGTATTTCACTATTCATTCTACTTTTTAATTAAATAAATGCAGTCCTAACGATTGTAGAAACTGCCGGTTTTGTGTTGTTAACGGTCTTGAAGCAATCAATCGGGTGTCGATTGCTTTGAAATTTCCAGCATTTATAGCAATTTTTGACATGTTGCGTGCATTATACTTAATACCCATGGCTATTGCAGATTTTTTTTAAGTACAACCTTACAGTTAGCAGTTCTGTTCTGAAATTAACTAAATTTCCATCTTGATCTAACATTTTAACCATAATATTTCGTTTATTAAACGTCACCTGATAGGTAGATATATAATCGTAGGTGGGCACTCGAAAAGTTTAAAACCTGTGGGTACTTGAGAAAAAAATTCATGTATTACATGCGCTGGTTTACTATTTAAATAGGACCCACTTGCAATATTACAGTCGATTGAAACTGAATTCAAATGGTAAATTGCTAATTACAGTATTTAACAGTCGGTTCCTAGTAGTTTTAGAATTATTATATGCAATCATTAGCGGACAACTGTCCTCTCAAACTGTGCAGTAAATAAATTATTGTGAATTAATGATTCTTTATATACTTGCCGTTCTTATATATAATTCTACTTCTTTAAAATCGAATTTAGTACTTGCAAACATGCGTGTTGTGAAACAATCAACATCTTTAACCATAATCAATGATGACATTGACGTGCAATCCTTAGCTAAAGAATATAGCGTTCTTCTGCTTTCATCTATTCGATGTCTAGTTGTTGGTGCCATCAAATTGCGGTAATACCAGAGTTTTGATTGGGTTGATAGAACATCCTAATAGTTTAAAGTTTGAAAACGTATATGTTTATTCTAAATCAATTCATCAACCAATGTATCAATTCCTTGAAAGTCTACTGCGATCAATAAAAGGGATCAAATATTATACATTTTTCCGTTCTGATAACATTATATCACCATCTGATGCTCGAAATGATTCTATATTTGTTTTTGATGATGTAGCTTGCGATAAACAAGGTATAATTAGGGAATACTTTAGTATGAGGCGCCATAAACAAATAGACAGTTTTTACCTTTGTCAAATTTATACTCGTATACTTAAGCACTCACTACGTCATAATACTAATCTTTTAGTTTTATTTAAACAAGACGATTTAAACTTAAAACATATATATGACGATCACATCAATACTGACACCACTACGCCACGGAGCCGCCAACATTATATCACCATCTGATGCTCGAAATAATTCTATATTTGTTTTTGATGGTGTAGCTTGCGATAAACAAGGTATCATTAGGGAATACTTTAGTATGGGGCGTCATAAGCAAGTAGACAGTTTTTACCTTTGTCAAAGTTATACTCGTATACCTAAGCACTTACTACGCGATAATGCTAATCTTTTAGTTTTATTTAAACAAGATGATTTAAACTTAAAACACATATATGACGATCACTTCAATACTGACATGAAGTATGATAAATTCCGTGAAATATGTGGTGCTTGTTGGAAAGATAAATACGGTTTCTTAGTTGTAGACAAGGATAGTGATCCCAGTCAAGGAAGGTACCGAATAGGTTTTGATCACTTCATACATATTTAAACCATGAGAGACGCAAGTATCGTTAGTATCCAAGAATTTTTATTACAATAAATTTTTTACGCTATGAACAGGGAGGCGATAAAACTTCATCATCAACATCATTGGGTCTTCAGTCCTGAAACTGGTTAGGCGCGTACCATCATTGTTTCATATTCTGAACTAACCTACAGATTTCCCCGAAATTTGCACAGTCTGCATCTATCACTATCTGATCTAGGTCTACATCCACCTCTTTTTTCCTATCTCTGCTTGTCATACATCCCATACTATTCTCCAAAAATGCCTTAGAACGTATTCTGCCCCCTCTATTTCTCATATTTTTTCCCAAAGATATCCTTGTTCCCCTTACTGTTTCTATAACCTATTTGTTATTACCTTTGTCTGTCCATCCTCAAACATCTGAAGCACGGCATTTCAAAGGCCGCTACTGTTCTTCTGCCTGCTTTTCAGACTGCTCGTATTTCGTAGGCATACTGTCTGTGCTGTGCTCCACACATACGCTTTCAACAACTTTTTGTTCTATGTTTGTTTTCTTTCATCATAGTTCTTTCTTGTTAGATGCAGTTCGGTCACCTTCTATTGTTTTACAATTATATACCCTATTTCTCCGACATTCAGTGGTTGCGAAGGGGGGTAAGCAGCCTGCGGCTGCCAAGTTCCCCCAGCGCTTGAACATTTACTGATTTAATATTTTTTCCAATATATCTTTTCGCACAGTCAACATTAGTTGCAGATATTTCACAACAAACAACTAGTTGTTTATAATAATCATCAGATTTATCTGCGCTTATTTTTTCGTCCTTGGGCTTCCCGTCTCAAAACTGGTTGGACATGTACCTGCACTTATTTCTTTTCTAAACTAACCTACATAGTTCCCTGAAATTCTCACACAGCAATACAGCTCGGTTCCACTTATATTGTTTTCTAATATTATGCCCTATTTTACTGAGATTTATTGAAGAGGGTTAAGCAATCTGTGGCTGCCAAGATCCCCCAACACTTAGACATTTGCCGAAATAATAGTTTTCCAGTAAATGCTTTCACGCAATTACCATAATTCGAGAATATTGCCCCTCCAATGCTTGTAGTTGCTTATAATAAATATCATGTTTAAGTGCAGCTACTTTGTTCGTCATTAATTTATCCATCTTGGGACTGGTTGGATGCGTACCTCCATTGATTTCTCCTCTGAGCTAGCCTACACATTTTCCTCTAACTCCTGCAGCCTACATCTTTTACTATCTGTGTGCAGTAGTCTAACCTAGGTCTACCTCTTCTTCTCTTTTTTCCTATATCTGCTTCTAGTATATTCCGCACTATTCCTTCATGCCGTAGTATGTGGCCTATCATCCTATCTTTCCTATTTTTTACCGTTTTCCACATATTTCTTTCTTCCCCTGCCATTTTTAGTACCTCTTCGTTCTTAACTTTGTCTGTCCATGATATCTTCATCATACGTCTGTAGCACCACATTTCAAAGGCTTCTATCTTTTTCTTGTCCGCTTCTCCCACTGTCCAGGCTTCACAGCCATACAGTGCTGTGCTCCACACATATGTATTGAGCAATCTTTTCCTTGTTTCTATGTTTGTTGTCTTTGAACACAGTAGTTGCTTTTTCTTGTTGAATGTAGCACGACCTTCTGCTAATCTTTGTTTTATATCTTTTGTGCTTTTCCCATCTTGCGTTATTTGGCTTCCTAGGTAGCAGAAATCCTTAACCTTTTGTAAGTTCGTGTTACTTATTTGTATTCTTGTTTTTGATTTATTTTTCCCTCCTTTGCATACTAATACTTTAGTTTTACTTTTGTTAATTTTCATACTGTATCTCTCTGTTAGAACCGTTTCCATTTCATTGAGAGCAGCTTCTAACTCTTCCTTACTAGATGCTAATACCGCTATATCATCTGCAAATCTAAGCATATCAATTTTGGTCCCTGCATAGTAATTCCAAATGTCTTCCTGCATTTGACAGTATTCAATGCCTCTTCAATGTACAAGTTAAAAATTAGTGGGGATAGGGAACATCCCTGTCTCGCCCCTTTCCTGATGTTTACTTCTCTACGTTCCTGCTCTAATTCTATTACTCCTGTTTGCTCTTTGTATAAGCTATGTACTACCCGTCTATCCCTATAACTCATTCCAATCTCTTTGAGTATTTCGAACATTTTTTTCCATTTTACATTGTCAAATGCTTTTTCCAGATCTACAAACCCTATATACACGCTTTCCCCTTTTTCTATTGTTTTCTCCATTATCACCCTCAGAGCTAAGATAGCCTCCCGTGTTCCCCTGTTTCGCCTAAACCCAAATTGGTCTTTTCCTAGTATTTCTTCAGCCCGTTTTTCCATTCGTCTTTGTACAATTCTAGTGAATTTTTTTGATACGTGTGCTGTCAAGCTTATTTGTTCGAAAATTTTCACATCTATCCGCGCCTTTCTTTTTTGGTATAGTTACTATAATGTTATGTTTGAAATCTTTGGGTATCTCGCCTGTCTCATACATATAGCTTACAAGTTGGAAGAAACGTTCTGTTACTGCTTGACCAGCGGCTTTTAGAGTCTCCGCTTGCACCTTATCTGTACCCGGCGCCTTACCATTTTTCTGACTCTTTAATGCTATTTCAAATTCATCTCTAAGTATAGGATATCCCAAGTCATCATTTTTAAGGTCTGATTCCTTTTCTAATGCAGTTAGTTCTTCTCCTGCATATAAATTCTCTATATATTCTTGCCATCTACCCACTTTCTCTACATTTTCTATAATGACATTTGCTCCCGCGTCCCTTATATTTTTGCTATACGATTGTATATCCCTAAAATTGATTCTAATTAGTTTGTATGCTTCATCTGTCTTTCCTACTTCCATCTTAGTTTGTACCTCTTTGCACTTTTCATCAATCCATTGTTCTTTAGCTTTCCTGCATTTTCGAATAATTTTCCATTTTATGGCTTTGTATCTCTGTTTTCCTGTTTCGTCTGATTTATTTTTGTAATTTCGTCTTTCTTCCATTAAATTCAGGATATCCTTTGTTATCCATGGTTACTTATTTACTTTTTGTGTATACCCCAGAATATCTCTGGCCGCCATGTCGAGGTTGGATTTAATGTTATTCCATTCTGTTTCTACTTCCTTAGTATCAGATATTTTCCCGATATCTTTGAGCAATTCATTTGACCTTTTTTCGAATCTTTCTTGAATATCTTTCTCTTTTAGTTTCTGTAGGTCCAAGTGCCTTTTTCCGTTTCTTTTTTTAAAATTTTTAAATTTAAGTGCGGCCTTCATAATTACGATGTTGTGGTCAGTGTCTATATCTGCTTCTGGGTAGCTTCTACAGTCTTCTACTTGATTCCTAAACCGTTGTCTAACAAGAATGTAATCTATTTGATATTTTCCTATATCTTCTGGCATCTTGTACGTATATCGTCGTCTAGCATGATGTTGAAATAATGTGTTTGTAATGATTAAATTGTTCTTGTCGCAAAATTCTACCAGCTTATTTCCTCTGTCGTTTCTAGTGCCTAAACCAAATAAACCTACTATCGCTCCTTCCCACCTTCACCTACCACTGCATTAAAATCCCCCGTAATTATTAAATTTTCATGTCCTTTTACGTGTCTTAATATGTCTTCGATATCTTTGTAGATCGCTTCTACCTCTTCGTCACTGTAGCTAGAGGTGTGCATGTATACTTGTATTATTACTGTGTTTACCGGTTTAGATTCTAATCTAACCATGAGTACTCTTTCATTCTTTTGTAAGTAATTTTCTACACAGTATCCTATTTTTTTCCGCATAACTATCCCCACACCCAAATTTCCTTCCTCGGCTCCTGTATGAATTACCCTGAAGTCTCCACTCCAAAAATCCCCCGTCTCTGGCCACCGAACTTCGCTGATCCCTACTATGCCTAATGATAACCTATTCATTTCGATTTTTAGGTTCTCTAGCTTACCCACTTGCTTCATAGTTCTAACATTCCACGCTCCGACCCGCAAAATGTTCCCGACTCTTATTCTTAAGTTTCCGATCGCATCCTCCGAAGTAGTCCCCTTCCGGAGATCCGAATGGGGGACTATTTTAACTCAGGAATCTTTTACCCCAGAGAATGCCATCATTTTATTATAATTTAGGTACGCTGTGTACTTGGGAGGTAATGTGGTGGTTTCCCGTTGCCTTCCACATTGCGGTAGTGTGTCTTAGACTGCCATACCGACCCCTATGGTCTCTGCCAATCTAAGTACCGAAAGAGCCGCTGCCCTCTTTCGGGGACCTGTCTTAGTCTGGTTCCTCACTAACGACCCTACTACTTTGGTTAGACCTGTAGTTTGGCTCTTTAGCTCATTAGAACACGCAAGCCATTTCACCTGTTTTAGTAATCTAGAACTTCGGCAAGGTGCAGGTCCATTCGAAATGGCGATAAAACTTAAAAGAGTTTTAATTAAGAAAGGAAACATTGTAAAAAACAAACTACGCCAGTTAGAAGATGGTGAAGTCGTCCAAGCGGAATCAATCTTATCCATAACATCACAATTAAAAACTATTGCTAATAAACTGGAAGGGAAAAATGTGGGAAAGAAAGAAAAATTTAAAGAAGAACTACATCATAGCAGTGTAAAAATTAAACCTAAATTGCTAGAAAGGAACGTTGACTATATTGATTCGCCGGTTATTGCTCAGCATATACCGAATATAAATGATGCCATAGATGAAGATGATAATGATGATAATGAATACGAAACAGAAGTTAATCGAAATGCTCAAGAAGCCCAGGAATATATACAAAGCTTTGTCGATTCACCTGGTATGACACATTATCTCGAACAGCTACATCCGCTACCTCTAGAATATATTTGCAATATGTTTAAAGATGTTAAGAACGAATTTGATTATAAATATGGTGTTAGGTATAACCCCGATTCAAATGGTCTTATGATAGGCAATTCTAATTTCGCGTTGGATGATGAAAATGTACTAATAAATGATTTGAGATATAAAGGTACTCCAGGATTATACGAACTAGTGTTTAAAAAATGTCCTGTCGGGTACAGACCGCAAGATCTAAAGTCATACCTTGATATTGTGAAAAGAACAAATGCTAATAGAAGATATTATTCTGAAACAGATCAAATTCAGGGTAATGGTTCATATAAATACAAAAATATAATATCCAAAATTGAGCATACTTCCCCAAACACCTCGTAGACCTAGAATATTACCCTATAGAAAGCGCCTTGGAGACGGTATGACACAGGAAGTATCAAATAACGCCATAGATTATTTATATTAAAATGATCCCAATGAACTTGTTGATAGATTACGGCTTTTAGTTTCATCTCAGACTGCTGGACACATAGGTCACGACAACGAAATAAATTCGATCATTGAAGAATTGCGAGAGGCAAAAGTGATTAGATGATATGACAATTGACAAATTTGGAAAGCACTTGAATAACCGTAAAATAGATCTAAGTGAACAGGAATATGAAAAAAAACGAAGGTTTTGAAACCTTGATTGAATACAAGTTACATATGCTACATTACACGGTAGTAGCAACGTTTTACTCTAGTACAATTCTTGATGGTTGCAAGACATTCCTTATTTTCAACATTAAGCATAATTATGAATTTCATTATGAAGAAGCAGGCATTGAGAGTAATAAAGAGTACCCGCAAGACATTGAAATTCTCATAAACGAAAAAAGTTATGTAATTGCACAGTTACAAGGATTTTTGCTTAGACGTATGGATGTAATCAGCTTTCGTGACAGCGGTGCTAGCATAAACAATACCACACTGTTTCTTGATTTTATATTAAAAGTTCCTTTCAAAGCAAGTGGAGCCCACGACATTCAAACGTAGAAGTATTTATTAATTGTATTTAATAAATCCTGATTGGAAAAAAAGTATTATGATAGTTGCTCAATCAAAAGTGAAAGAGGATATAGTAAATGAACTTCATAAACCAGCAAGAATAAATTTCGAGACACGCAAAGTGATAGTAAAAGGTATAAATGACCTTGTTCAGACCGATTTGGTTGAAATGTTACCATATTCGCAAACAAACAAAAGATTTAAATACATTTTAGTAGTTATTGATTGTTTCTCCAAATACGTATGGGCTGTACCACTTAAAAGTAAAACGGGTATTGATGTTACTGCTGCAATGAAAACAATTTTAAATAAATTTAAAAATCCGCCAAGAAATTTGCAGTCTGATTTTGGTAAAGAATATTATAACAAGCACTTTCATTCCTTAATGCAGACATACGGCATAAACCATTATAGCGTTTTTTCTACAAAGAAAGCATGCATTGTGGAACGTGTAATTAGAACTTTAAAGGAAAAAATGTGGCGTTTGTTTAGCCTGAACTGTTCTTACAATTTGATAAAAATTTAAGCGATATTGTGAAACAATACAACAATACAGTTTACAGTACTATCGGAGTCAAACCTGTAAAAGTAGATAAATCCAATAAAAAAACTATTCTTAAATCATCATTTACCCGCATCAAACTTGTAACCAAAATACCAAAATATTCAATTAAAGACAGTGTTAAGATTAGTAAACACAGGGAAGCATTTACGAAAGGTTACACATCAAACTGGTCAAATGAAATTTTTAAGATTAAAAATGTAAACGTAACCAATTCGACAAGGTATATATTAGAAGATCAAGACGAGAAAGAAATCGAAGGTGCATTTTATGAAATGGAGTTGCAAAAGGTTAAACATCCAGGAATTTACCTGGTAGAAAAAGTCCTAAGAAGGAGTGGAAATAAAGTCTTTGTAAAATGGTTAGGCTTCTCTAACGTATACAATAGCTGGATCGATAAAAATAATGTTTGCTAGAAGTTGTTATAATAATAAAGGCTAACATTGTAAAAATTAAATTAAAATAAATAATACAGACACAATCTTTCTATTGTTTTTTTATTATTATTATTATTATTATTATTATTAAACCATTCTTTTAATAACAAGGTATTTTGGATGTTACATAGTAAACGATTGTTGACTTTTAACTCCGATAGCTTAGAACAACCTAGTGAAAGCATATCAGTTACAACGTTTTGCATTAGGTAGGTTTCCATCTATTTCTTCTTTTCTAGACCCTTCACACATACTTCTTCACCGGGTCTGATCATATGCTTCAAATAAAGCGCTGTATATGATGACACCATTCCTGCCGTTGAAGATTCATCCCAAGAAAGACCATGGATATTCCTTGTCACCCAGTCGTTATGTTTTATATGATCTTCGCTCAAGCAACTAGACTGCATTGGTAGTTTAAAAATTTGATGCCAAACTACACCTTCCAACAAGTCCAAAACCGCAATTTCTTTACACACAAACTCGTTTTTCTTGTATTAAAATCCCTGAATATCAATTTATACATGTTTGTATATGTAGGTATGTAAATATGCAGTAAACTTTGACTAATTAAATTAATATTAGGAGCAATCTCCTTATGTAGCAGATTACCACCATCTGTGTATTTTGCTAATCTACTTTTCAACCTATCACAAGAGTGAACACATTTTGAATTGAAATCGGCCTATGTGTATTTGCAGAGTGGTCGCACTTTGAATTCAAACCGGCCTTAGCATATTTTGCATCTGATCTACTTTATAACTTCTCGCTAGAATTCAAAACAGCTCCATATTTTTTCTGCACGCATATTCATTTTTTCAATGTAGCATACGTGTGCACACGTTTTGAAGTCAAACCGGCCTATGTGCATTTGCTACCTCTAAACAAAAGTAAAAAATATAAATCAGAATCTATTTTAATTAAATACAATTGACTTAGATGCGATATTTTGCATTTGACCTACTTATAACTTCTCGCTAGAGAACCGAATTCAAAACAGCTCCACATTTTCTCTGCACGCACTTACATTTTTCAACGTAGCATACGTGTGTTTTGAAGTCACACACGTATGTTACATTGAAGTAATATAAGGCCGGTCTGGCTTCAAAACGGTGCACGCGTATGTTCCATTGAAAAACATGCACGTGCACCGTTTTGAAGACCGGCTTTACTATACTACTGACAGAAAATATAACATTTATTGTGATTTGTTAACTCGGAATCGTACGTGATTTTACATTTTGTTGCAATGGTTAATCGTACCCCTTGTAACATATTTTTCCTTTTATACTAATTTTAGAAATTTAAATCTCTATCTTTTAAGCGAGGGGACGATTTCGTAAAAAAATAAAATTTATAGCTGTGTTCAGTAGACGATCCCCTGTCGATCTACGTATAAGATGTCTAAAGAGAAAACTGGGTAACTAAAACTAAGTTGCGCCACACTTTCTTTGCTTATGTTTGTATTGCAATTGCGTTAAGGCATATAAGCTTGTATTAGTGAAACAGTTACTAAAAGTTAATGTTTAAGGATTTATTTCAATTGATGACTTTATAATTTAATTTGTCTGTTCGATGGTCAAAGTTTTGTGTACTAATTTCTCTAAATATAGAATGATTGATTATCTTTAATATTCTATGCAATTTTATACCATTATTAAACACAAACTATTTCAAGTTCAACGCTGTCGTATACATTATTACTCATCTTTCTCAAGTTAATATTTAAATATATTTTCAAAGACTTTTATTTTACTATAGGTATGGTTAATAAAAATAATTGAAGGAATTATCCATTAGATCTAAATGGTACAACAACAACTTTTAAAATACATAAAATATAAAGAAAATTAAAAACAAAAAACTTCCGCTACCGGGAATCGAACCCGAGCCTCCTGGGTGAAAGCCAAACAACAAACAAACAAAATTAATTTATTTAGATTTTGTACATAACAGCGTATATATATAAGTACATGCCAAGAAATATTGACATTTTATATATTTATGATCAATAGTTTTTATATAATGTTCCTCTCCCATGGGGATGTACCATTTCCTTTTCTGTGATCTTGCTTGCGCGTTGTTTTTGTGAGTTCTTACAATTGTCTTATTGTTTTCGTAACTGCGGTTTGATGGGTTGGTGAGTGTATTTAGCAGGAAACATCCATATGTAAAAACCTACTTTAAATACAATGCTCTATAGGCATTTTAAATTAATTTATATTATATCAGCTGTATTTCTGAAATATTGGCAGGTGTTGATATATTAGTTTGTGCTTGAGCTTCATCTCGGTATTGTGTTGTCTAATTCTTGTTATGTTTTGTAGGAGCGGGTTTGTCTTGAGTTGTGTGCTGTAAAATTTTTGGGATATTTTGTCAATGTATGTACGGAGGTGATCTATTTCTGCTTGTTGATGTAGTTCCTGAATTCTGGTATACCTATCTCGACCCGTAATGAGGCGTAAGCATTTATTCTGGAATCTTTGAAGTGGTTCCAGTGTTGTTTTGCTTATTTTACCCCATACTGGTGATGCGTATGTGATGGTCGGTCGGATTATTGTTGTATATATCAATTTTTTATTCTTAACTGAGACTTTACTATTTTTTGACAGTAGCGGGTATAGTGATTTGACGCATATGTAGCCTTTCGTTATGCAACTTTTAATGTGATTTTTGAAACTCAATCTCTTATCGAGGTGAATTCCTAGGTATTTTACGGTGCTTGCTTCTTTTATGTTAGTGTTGTTTAATTTAATTTTTTTGAATATTTTAGAATTTGTAAACTTTCGGCTGAAAATAATGTATTCGGTTTTTTCGGGATTTATCGATATTTTCCAATTTTTATAGTATTCTGCTAAAATGTCCAAATGAAATTGTATTTGCTGGCTACATATGATGGCTGTGTCCGAATGTCCGTAGATTGCCGTATCATCAGCAAATAATGCGGTTTTAGTTCTTGGAAACTCTGGCAGATCATGTATATATATTGTAAATAGTTTGGGGCCTAATATGGACCCTTGGGGAACTCCGGCGTTTACTGATTTCTTCTGTGATGTTGTCTGATTGATTTTTACCATAAATTTCCTATTTGTTAAATATGAATGTGTCAGTTTTATTAAATATGTTGGTATGTTGAGTACTATTAATTTATGCATCAATCCAGTTATCCATACTTTATCGAACGCTTTCTGTATATCGAGCAGGGCCATAGTGGTGACTTTGTTTAGGTTGTAGTTGAGGAGTATATCATTTACAATTCTTACAACTTGTTGGACGGTATTATGTTGGGCTTTGAAACCGAATTGTGCGTTCTGCGTGGTTTTTATATGTTGTTCAACTTTATTTATTCGCTTGAGTATTATTTTTTCTGCCAGTTTTCCAAGTGTGGGCAGCAGGCTTATAGGTCGATATCCATCTGTATTACAGCGCTTTTTTCCTGATTTTCTAATGGGAACAATTATGGCTGTTTTCCATTTTTGGGGAAAATACTGTAGTTTGATCATGCCATTGATTATGTATGTGTATTGCACTATGGCTTTGTTAGAAAGATTTTTGATTATTAAGTTCTGAATTTGATCTTCTCCTGGTGCTTTATTGTTGGGTAGTGTTTTAATTATGGTTTTTATTTCTGTTGGATTCGTAATAGCTTGTTCTAGTTCGGTTGTCGGTATAGTGTAGTTAAGTTTTTCTTGCATATAGTTCTGTAACTTCTCCAGAATACTCTCGTGGAATGTTTCATTTGGAGGCAGTGTGTGCACTTTAGAAAATTGTTCAGCTAGAATTTCGACCTTTTCCTTGTCTGTTATGTATTGTTTATTGTTATCTTTTAACGTTGGTATCGGTTCATAAACTTTCCTTAATGATTTTGTTAGTCTCCATAGTGAGTTATCTTGCGGTTTTATGTTTTCTAGTTTTCTAGTCCAGGTGCCATTTCGATGCTCATTAATGAGTTTTCTTATCTCCTTATTTGCATCCTGTAGATGGGTTTTTGTGTTGGGATTTCTTGTTCTTTGCCACTGCTTTCTGACTATGTTCCTACTTTTGATCGCTTGTAGTATTGTATCTGGTAATATGTCTTTTGTTGGATCTATTTCTGTTACCTTGCTGTGCTTGCGTATGGTTTTCTTGATTGCGTTTGTGAATCTTTCGACACAATCCTCTAACTCTTCTGTGGTGCTAATTTCTTGGTTTATTTTGATATTTTTATCTAGGTCGTTCCTAAAACATTTTCAGTTTATGTCTTTGTATGTCGTTATTTTTATTTTGGTTTTTTGTTTTACATTTGTAGTTAATCTGAACATGACTGGGTTATGGTCAGATTCCAATTCTGCAAGCGATCTTGGTTCTATGAGTTCCTGTATATTTTTAACCACTACTAAATCTATCGTTGTTGGCGTGGTTCCATTCCATGGAAAATGCGTCGGTGAATCAGGGTATAATATTTCTATATTATGGTTGTTAGTGAATTCTCTAAGCGTGAGCCCGTTCCTATTATTTCTGTGACAGTTCCATGTTAGGTGCCGCGCGTTTAAGTCTCCAACCAACACTACTTTATTGTTAACACTAAATATACTACTTAAATCACTAGGTCTGAAATTGTTTCTGGGGGAATTGTAGGCGCACACTATGTAGATATTGTTCACTAACCTTATGCATAATGTTTCTAAACTAGTATTGTCTAACTTGATTTCACTAAATGGTACACTATTTCTAACTGCTATCGCTACTCCGCCCTGTCCTGTTTCATTTGCTCCATCACGTCTTATTATGCTAAATCCTCTAATCTTAATTTTGTGGGAACTTTTCAGTTTTGTTTCATTTAACAGCACCACGTCAATTTCATGTGAGCTAATGAACTGTATTAGTTGGCCTAACTTACTGTGCAACCCGTCTGCGTTCCAAGTAATAATGTTCAATTTATAATCCATAGCTGTCCAGGTTTAAAGCAAAATTATTAAAAGCCGTGAATTTTTCTAGCGATGTATTGCACTTACTTAATACTGCGTTCAGGTTTTTAACAGCTTCTAACATGTTGTTTACATTAATTAATGTATTAAGCTTACCTAATTCATGGACTAGCTCTTGAAATTCCGCGATGTCGTTGTTCTGATTGTTTGTGCTGTTTGACTTTTGATACTTTGGCTGTTGAGAAGTTTTCCACGGATTTGTTGTAGGCACTGGTGCGGGAACTTTCAATGTCGGGTACTCTCGTCTGCTATTGATGCTGGGAATGATCTGTGTGTTTAACACTCGTGTAGAACTGGCATTTCTTTCTAATAGTCTGTGAAGGATATTCTCGTATACAGGGCACGTTTCACTACTTGCCGGATGGGGTCCATGGCAATTTGCACATTTGGCTGGTAATTCTTTTGTTTTGGTACACTGGTATGTCCAGTGTTCCTCAGCACATTTGACGCAACGGACTATACCCCTGCAGTTTCCGGTAGCATGCGACCATTGTTGGCATCTTCTGCATTGGGTTATACGTTTTTTATTGAGTTGCCTTTCCCAAGAGATTCGCGTATATGCAACACTTTTAACTTCGTTTTGTATTCTTTTAAGGGTTATATCATTTGTTGTTATTTGGGTGAAAGCCAGGTATCCTAGCCACTAGACCATAGCGGATTGCTTTAAGAAGTTGTTATTAAAGTATCTACAGTTATATTTTTCGTTACAAATATATAATGTTAAGTTAATTTTTAACGATAATAATTGTTATCGCAAAATTATTTTAATATAAAATTAATTCAAAATTATTTATAGAATCTTCTATACAATCAATACGAAATTATTTTGAAGAATTAAAAACCTTTTACTTAAGTACTTAACTTATGCTCACATGTTTACTGAAAATTAACTCACATACAAAGTTACTGTAGTAGAAGGACGAAATAATACTTATGGGTAATTTTGTCAGTTGTCGCCTTCAAGAGATTGTATAAAGATATATTTTACGTTACACTAATCAGAAATAGAGACCTCTCAGAACAATTTCAAACTTTAAAATTGCCTTTCAAAACCCGATCAGCTCCAAGTACAATGCCAAAAAACGCGCTTCTCTCATACGATTTGACGTACAAATAATTACAAAAAGAGTTGAACGTCAACAAGCTTTTTTATTAGTAAAGTTACGTTTTCGATTTTTCAAATTAAAATAAAAATAATAAAGTTTTCTTGGCATAATTGTGTTCTGCATTCTAGTGTGCGAATGTGTAAACTAAAAGAATTCATTACTAACACGGCTGATTTCTGTAAAATTTGATTCATGTGTGCTTACTCTTGTGGATAGATGCCGCTATGCAATTTTAATGGGCATATTTAAGCTTAAAAATTATTTTATAATTTTTCAAATCTTAAACCTTGCTTTCTATGCTCAAAGTTTCGAATTTCGATCATTTATCATGTAGGTTCGTATTTTCCTTCTATCTAAATCGTTTGTTTTTTTTTATAACCCTCTTCTGGATTTCAAGGGTTTAATTTTCATTTGTACGTATCGGGGTTAATAGAATTACAGAATCACAAAAACAGAATAAAGTTCTACTTATCTATTTATCTATTTATCTAAACACGCGTCAGCTTTGCTTTATTTATTTCATTAAAATAATGCTTACAATATTTGTGCGATTTTAAACAGACTTTTGCACCAAACGTAGGCAGGCTGCTACAAAGCAAAAACAATTTTTACTTACTGTCGCTTATTGAACGCCGCCAATTTTCTATATAATGTCTGCAGATTCTCTATTTTCAAATATTACCAAGACATGTGTCGAGCTTTTACGTTTGTTACTTTGCTAAATTGTTCTAATTTATATTGGTAAGTCTCAGAACCATGCCGGGTTACACTGACGCCGGATGCAAAGAGAATTTTACCGGCCTCTAATGACAATACTTATTTTAATAGAGGAATAACGCAGATTTGTAAAGGTATGTGTTTTTATTAGAAGAACATTATATTACAAAAGAAGATACACCAAAGATATAGACTAAAAATTGCACAATGAAAACATAAATAAAAAGACATAATTGGGAATGAACAATCCACACAGAACAATATACCTATAACAGTTTTTACAAAAAGTTGTTTGTCTTGCTTTATTTTGAGCAAAATCTTTTATTAATATTGTATATTTAGCGAACCATCACACACATCCTACTCAATTGAAATTAACGATGATTTTTCCAATCATTCTTGTGTCATTGTTGAATGTAAATAATGTTTTATTAACTTAACCAGAAACTGTTACTGGTAAAGTTAATATTATTCTCAAACTCAAACTAAATAATTTTTTTACTAGGTGTTTTAAAATTTCCAAAAAACTACCTTCATCGTAAATAATGCTGTAATCTATTCTAGCTCATCGGCCAAATCAAGTACATCTATATCTTTTCATTTCTTGCATTGTCAGATAATTTGATCTGCAGATCAGCACGTTTAATTTTTGTTTCATTGTCAAAATTATAAAATGTTTGTAAATTACACAAAAACTGAAATTATCACAATAGTCTTTCATGAGAGTAAATTTTACTTCTACTTATTTAATCATAGTATTTAAAATGCAAAAATATAAATTTATTTTAAACTTCAACTGAGGTCGTTTATTTGATCGCCTTCATTCAGATAAGAATTAAGTAAAACTTGGCGCAGAAGTACAACAGTAGTTAGGTACCCAAGGCAGCTCACATAAAAATTTTTAAAGGAGGGAGGGGTTCATACCGTTAGGTATTGTGATTATCAAAGAATTTCTTAGTAACTTAGTAACAATAGTTTCCGGAGAATATTAATTTTACCTTTCAAGATTTAAGTAGAACCGCTGAATAAACAGTACTATCGAATTGAAAAATGTTTCGTAAGAAGGAAGTTTTTTTACACCTCGTACACCATATCAACCTACCACTTCACCCGATTGCTGTGACATTAATATGGGTAGCTGATTATAGAAAAATAGCAGTTTCGACTGTGTTTATTATTTACGGATTATGCACGAAAGCGCCCAAAACAAGAGCGACTAATGCTTTCCGTAAATTATTATTTTAAGATTACAGATTATAGCTCGAAATAAATAGTCTATCTCTGACGCTGGAAAGATTTACAAATTACAATTACAAATGATAAAAAATATATAAATAAAAGAGAAATCTACAGCTGTAACAATATACTTTACTTTCAGTCCCTTAATATATTTCTAATTTACTCAAAAGAATAAAATATATTGTTTTGGGCTAACGTAAAATTATTTATGACATGCAGTTTTCGCAGCCCAACAAAAATGTAACGGAGTGTTAATTCTTCACTAACATAACAGCTAATATTACAGCTTCAGATGAAAAAGCAAAGAAATGTTATTATTTCCGAATTAGTAATATATATTAATATTTCTCAGAACGGATGCAAACTGCAAAAGTTTTTATTTATTGAGATTATTCTATTCTAAAAACTTATTATAATAATGTTAGTGTATTTAATTTATTGTTATTCCTTTGACTAGTTAAGAAACAATTTTTTTCCAGGGTACGCGCGGTCTGTTAACGTGTTAACGACGTGGTACGATCCGGCTCGTTAGGGGTTCGTTATAAAAGCCTGCCTCGGCAATTGCTGTAAATGTGCAATTCTTAATACATAATAGTTGTAATCTTTTTATAGTTCTAAATATCTTTTGAGAGAATAGAAATAAATTACCTGAGAAACGATCTACATGTATGTGCCTTTGCTATTTTCCTTACAAGGATTTATCAAAAAATTTCCTATAATTCGAAAAAAGTCGACAATCTTCAGTCTGATCGGGGGGTTTTGAATCGGATCGGATTGAAAATCGAGGTGTTCTGAATCAAGATCGGATAAAAAAAAATCGATCCGATCTTCGATCCGATCTGATCTAAAGATCGAGATCGTGGCCATCACTAGTTGATTCATGATATATGATTTGCAATATACTTTGTCAAAAAACTCCTAAACCGCATGGTTTATAGAAATTTACCAAGAGAGCAAATTTGTAGAGAATTAAATTTACTGTTAAGTGCCTATTAAATGTGTGTGTTTCAATTTAAGATTCTGATATTTTTATGGATTTTTGTTTTGTTTTAAAAATATTCAGTAGGCCGCCATTTTAAATAACAGTTGGCAACTTTAAGTAGTTCTAATAGTAGTTAGACAGTGGACCGATGATAATTTTAAAATACCATGTCTCTACTTCGATTTGTTGCTACTCGCTGAATTTTTCAAAATGGGTCTTAGTATATTACAAAAAGTTGCTAGCAGTATAAAAGCTCGCTACAGGTGCCATATTATGTTAACAAACTCATACTTATTTTTGATGTTGAATCCAAATTGTTAAACAATGTGGGGTATCCAATTTAAAAAAACATAAATTTGGTACAGTACTTGTTTTTTATGTTATAAAGATTATTTCTGTCTACAACTTTTGTTAATAAGTTTTTTAGTAACTTCGCTAATACCGCAGCTATCGAAGAATCCCGGAGGTCTGCTGGGACACCCTGTATGTGCTTCTGGAGATTTCATAAGAAAACACAATTTTCAACAGGTATTTATCGCAGTTCTGATTTCTATTTGTTTGCTTAACATGGTTATTGTATATAGTTGTTCTTACTTACAATAGGTTGTATTGTAAGAAAGAAGGGGTAGAACTATTTGATGTTGCACTAAAATAGGCGTGGCTTTTAAGGATGATTGGTAGAAGGGCCTGGCTAATTGAAAAGGCGGGGTTTTGGCTGCCAACTTCAGCCATTAGCTTCACTGACATTTATTTTGTGTGCAAGTTAAAATTCAATTTTGAATTATAAAGCCGCAGTAGCATTTTCTAATTTCTACCTTACATCTTACATTTTGTCATAAGCTGTCAGTCAAATACAGTAGATATATAGTAATTTATAATTCCATAAATTTGCACCAAAAAGGATAAGCTTTAGGTAGTTACCTAAAATTGTCTAGATACCTTACCCTATTTCATTGGAATTAGTTTTTATCTGATAACTGTAAACTGACAGTCATACATTCCTATGTACTAGTACTTAAGGGTACGGGACACTTGCACACGCTTCTGGAAAACCATTGCAAGATGTTTTAAACTGTGCTAGAGCATATAAAAACTAATTATTAACAAAGAAATGCGGGTCTTACACTATTTTTCGAATAAATACTGTTTTAATGTGGTACTAATCTAACCTCAGACCATAAAAATATAAAAAATTCCAGGAATTTCATTTAAGACAGAACGGTTATTAACAGAATCAGTAATACTTCCTTTGATCTGTGTCATAGGTTAGGAAGCTTACTGGAAGCAAGTTATAATTTCAATATCAGAAGAATGTTTAATAAATAGCATTCCTGGAATGAGCTAGCAATTAAAATTCTAGTTTAAGGTGCTGTTACAAATGAATTTTTGTAAGCATCACTTCTAAAAAAGCGAACGATATAACTGCAAGTAACGTAATTGCTAACGTAATTGTTTCAATTGAGCGCATCCATGATTAAATAAAAATGCGCTCTCACAACCTCGTAAACAAACTATACACAATAGGATTTCCAGGTTGGGTTGCTGTTAGAAACAGGTATTATTAAAAAACACGATTCACTTAACACGCATATCAGAATAATCTGCAATAGTCATAAATAAACTAATAGTTTTGGCAACGAACAAAACAAAAATTAATGACCAAGGTAGGATTAGGTGTAATTGTTGGTGTGGTTACATGCTGCAACCAATCTCTAGGTTAACATACATCACTTTAACATTTCTCAGTTGATCTTTTCCACTTGTAAAAAATCAATATCTAGTGACAAATTTTGAAACACACTCACAATTTACTAACAATCTGAAAATTACTAAGTGGTTAACAACATTAACCTTATTTACGTTCATTTCTAAAATATTCTACATGAGGTAATAGGACTTCCATTCATATCGATCGCCGCTTTTTAAAAAAAAAAGTTAGCCAAGAGCGAGTCGAGTTCGCACTATTAGGGTTCCGTACCAATACTACAGTGAGCAATCAATAAACCAAATTAAGCTGTTTTTATTTTTTATGTATATTTAAATCTTATCCAAATTTGATTGTGATAATTGAAAAATGAATATATTGTCCCACATTGTACTAGGACATTAGTAAATACGTTGTCTATTACTGTGTTTAAAAAAATTTTTCTCAGCAACTATTACACTGTCAAAAAAACATGCAGTTTTCCGATAATCTATGACTCAATAGCTACTATCCCTATTAAAATCAAAATTTTAGCTTTGAAAATGTAGGAAGACAGGGGGGGACGGTCATTTTTGGCACATTTAGAGCTATATCATGAAGACTACTGGACCTAAAATTATAAAAAAATTTTAGAAGCCTTTTAGAATCCTCTTTTAAATGATACCTCACACGATATATTTATTAAAACTTTTTTTCTTTTGACCGAATTAACCCCCGCCATTTTAATCTAAAAATACTTTTTTCTATTTTCTGACTATCTATAAAAGTGCGCCCCATAAAGACCTAGCAATTTGCCAAATTTCAAATTCCTACGTTATATAGTTTTCGAGTAAACCCTCTGTGACAGACGGACGGTCGGACACGAGAGTGATCTTATAAAGGTTCCGTTATACCTTATAAAGCACGGAATCCTAAAAACCGCCAAAATCTGCAGTAATCCGCATTTTTTGTAAGTGAGAATTAAAAGGATGGTCGTAAGCTATATTAAAAAATTCTTAGCTCCAGTGTGGCAATGGGCACCATGTCCTTAACACAGCAAGCATTTATAACACTACAAAAATGTTTATTACAGAATGATATTCAATTTTAATGTACGTGATAACACTGCAAACTAATAAATATGTAAGTTAATAATTTTACCCACGTCTAAACATTTCCAAATATTCTAGGAGATTCCATGCTTTCAATAAACTTTCTAAGGGTTCTCCTTGACAAGGAATAACAAGGTCGGTCATTTTGGGTTAATTATTTTCCCGATCTAAAAAACGCAATTAAAATAAACGTGTCTATGTATGACAGTAATTCAATTCGAACGATAACAAAATTACTTACGTCAATATAAAAATGATTAATCCGGCAAATTCTTGAACACCATTATTTTTGGAACTGCATATATTTCTTGCAATTTCTAAACCGACGTTGGTCATTAATATTCGTGATGTCTTATATTGAAGAAAAGTTATAACACGCAATCTCTCTATGAATTTTAATTTTTGAATAATAAAACTACATGTTTCAGGCCTCAGGCTGGGCACATCCTTAGGTCACCAATAAATTAAAAGGTTACAACATTAGACAAAGGATAAGGTTGGGATCAAAATTCGCCATCTCATTAAACAAAATCCATTGTAATGCTATTTAATCTCAAAATCTCTAAAACATTAAGCTTAGTTTCTTTATTTTGAAGGTGTAATAATCTAAAACGATTTTCATCGCAAATATGAGAAGAATTGACAATGTGACGGGTGAACCCTGAGTCGAAATTATTGTTAGTTGGATCTAATCTAAATTTTGTAATAGTAGATACATTCTTTAAAACGTGTATTGAACTTACAATCAGTTTGTCCGATATAGAAGCAGTTACAAGATGAACAATTTAGTTTGTAGATACCTGAATGATCTAATAAAGGAATCGAGCCTTTATTGCGAACTAAAATCATATTAAGGTTACTGACATTAGAGAAAGTAATGTTATCATTAAACTTGAAAAAATATTTTTAATTTTAAACGAAATATTGTCGTAATAAGGAATACTGAAAAAGACTTTATTATTATTGTTATCTGGGGTTAAGCTAGTTTAATTTTAGTTTGAATTTTATTAAGTAAATTGTAAGTTATACTGATCGGATAATTATTATTGACTTCAATTTGTTTAATGATGTCAAGTTCTTATTGAAAAAATTTTTGAGAAAGAGGAGTTAATAATAGTCTTCTGATGAGAAAGTTAAAACTTGTTAAATTACAGGACCAAGAATGATAATAATCATAAGGTTATTAATATGACATAAATGGATGTATCTATCAGACCGGTCATATTGTATATTAATACTCCTTGCACTAAATTAGCTTCTTAGTTAAGTGTTACACTTAGGACATACATTAATTTCAATGCTTTTTCTATTAAGAATTCTCTTAGTATAATAGATTAAATATCTACATTAAATTTATCTACCAAATACAGTATAGTCTTGTTTGATGTAGTTAATTTATTTCCAAGCATACCCCCGAATGAACGTGTAACACTTGTCAATAATTTTCTTCAGTCAACTAATCTTTCCGATGACCAGATCTTTTGTATAAGTATTTCACTTCAATTAACTATGAAACAAAATTATTTTCAAGTTTAACAGTAAATTTTATTATCAACCTAAACGTTTAGCTATGGGCTCCAATTTATCACCTTATCTATAGCTGAATTATTCATGGACAATTAAGAAGTTAATATTATTTCAAAACTACCTTTTATTAACTCTAACATTTTACTTTGGACTTGCTATATTTTGACGACATTATTTAAAATTGGTACGATGTTAAATTTAACAAAGGTATGTTTCTTACACATATAGACTAATAACATAAGATCATTGGTTATGTTATTTCGTGCGGACAAGAAAGAAATAAAGCACACAACGGAAATAGCCTGCACCGAGTAGTGCAACAAGAAAAGGAATCCAAAGAATGTCATGCTAGCTAGAAGATCATAGAGTAGGGTGGGTCCCAAAACAAAACACAAAACCTTAAGCAAAAATTTATTTACAAAGCCTTTAATAGAAAAACATGTTACAAAAACGAAAACCAACCCACAGAGAAAACAATATTTATCCAATATATCCCGAAGGATTTATACAGTGCAAAAGTCTTCGCACAAATATTTAATACACTCTTTAGTCACCTCAACCGAATTAATTTATAACCACGATCCTAGTATTCACATAAAATTAATATATATATATATATATATATATATATATATATATATATATATATTTATTGCCGTGTAACATCCTCTAAATCGTGCCTCAGTCACAAAAATATACATTCGAAAATTTTATTAATTTTCCAAAACTCGAAAATTGGACACAATGGAAAAATTTTAACAAAAAAAATATTAATCTCTTACCCAGATTCCTCTCTTCATCACCTTAATTCGTCTTCAGTTCCCAGGCTAGCTCAGTTAGGCCTCCTCTTGGATACCTAGATTCACTATTATACTCTGTATCGTTCACGCACACTCTCAATAAAACCACAAAATAATACAACCATCATACAATATTTATTTTGTCACTATTTACAAATAAACTTCAAGAATATCCACTTTTCAGAGATCAAGTTACACCTCAATAAATCCTATATTTGTACTGTCCTTGATTTTAATTTAAAATATCAAACACATAGAATATACCCGGAGTAAATTGGCCCTGAATAATACCTTATTTTCTTTCTTTATTTATAATTTATTTTAAATTAGTATACTCTGGAGTATGGTGAGCTCATGATAACCCAGTTAATTATGAATAATGTATGCTTTTGTACTTCGCATACTCTTACCACAAACAAAAGAAACCCATGTACTCGTAACAATAAAAATTTTAAATTCCTGATGGAACGTTAATAAGCTTTATATACACCTTTAGATTTCTATTTAAATACCATATTAAAGTTAATTATACGTATTATTTTCAATACGCAAAATAATGCACAATACCTTCAAATTCACTCTCACACGTCACACAATTTTCATAGTTTCATAGTTTATAACAACAACAATTTTAAAGCATTACCTGGAATTTCTTGAAGATTTCTACTCCGTTGACGATGCCGTTAAGTGGTTTTGCTCTGCTCTGCTAGCCGCTCCTAGCTATTTGTAGAAGAACCCCATCTAGGTTGTGCTGTTTGCTCTGCCTTCACGGTGCATCCAAATCCAAATCCAAATTAATTACACTTCTTTCATAATTGCGTACTTCAGTTTAATTTAATTAAAATTTACGTTACTTTACGTCACTTCACGAGCTTGTTTAAGATAAATGTTGCACCTCTATTACATTTTAGACTCGTCACTTATTCGCGTATCAAATTATGAGGCCAACACTGTACTATTTAATTTAAAAATATGTATACTTACAAACTCGTATTCTGAAGCGGTGAAAATACTAAGATATCGAAGTCAATAGAGAGAGCGATGCTAATTCTCTTCGAGTATTTATATGATTCCGAATGCCACCTCTAGGCCGTTCTTCCCGTGAAAAATCTAATTTAAAATAACACTTCCTCAAATTTTGTTTCAACCGTTTTCGAAATCTCCGAAATTTAGCGCGTCGTTACGATATTTTTCGAAAAATTAACATTCAATATTCCCGTGTTTGCCTGATGTACAACTAACTATATCGACTAATAATATATCCATTGACGTCTCAACAACCCCGCCTATATTAACGCTGTCCCTTTCTTATGCATATTATATGTTTCCTTCTAACAGTGTTTGAGTGGTAGAAATCGATATTACTGTCCGCGTTCTTTTTACTCCATGTGGACTTGTATACGTGCTTTTGCGACTGTCGTTTAACCAATATTGTTTGAAACTTGCTTGTTATCTATAAAAATAAGGAGAACCTGACATTTCGAAAACATGCAGGTGTTCAATTTAACCGACGTTTTAACACAACATTTCTAAGAGTTGGCTTTTCATGGTATTTCAACCCAACCAATATATTTGTTTGTTGCAACAAAAGCTATTCGCCTTGGATTTATTGATTTTTCATGCTTTTATGCGTATTAGACGTAATTAAACTCTATTAAATTAATAAATAAATTGCATTGGCTTCTAAAATTTATTTTCTTTACGAACCTAACTAAATTTTATTCATTAATTGTAAATTTTTGTTAATACTTGTTACTTTAAACTAAACTAAATGAAATAAATTTCGCACGTAAATTCTGGTTGTTTCCTCTATACAGGGTGTTTCAAATTGCTTTGTTTATAGTTAATTTAACCTTTTAAAACCACTACAATATATATATATATATATATATATATATATATATATAAACAAAGACAAGTTATTTGCAGTCCGCAATAAGAAAATTGTATAAAAAGTAAGATGTATCTGTAAACAAACTCTTATGAAAATAATAAGAGCCATTGACAAATACAAATCGGGCTGGTAGTTATATAGCCATTAACAAAACATAAGCTTTATTACTTCACAGGGGAGGAAACATCCACTGACCAATGGTTTCGGCTAGTTAGCCTCATCAGAGTGGAATAGTTCCCAAGAACCCTATGAAGTAATCGAAGCTATTATAATGATATAATTTCGAAACAATCACTGTACTATGGCAAAAGTAAATAAAACCGCCATCAGGTGATAAAAACCAACACTACTAAAGTGTGGAAGTACAGGAACTTGGGAACTATTCCACTCTGATAAGGCTAACTAGCCGAAACCATTGGTCAGTGGATGTTTCCTCCCCTATGAAGTAATAAAGCTTATGTTTTGTTAATGGCTATATAACTACCAGCCCGATTTGTATTTGTCAATGGCTCTTATTATTTTCATAAGAGTTTGTTTACAGATACATCTTATTTTTTATACAATTTTCTTATTGCGGACTGCAAATAACTTGTCTTTGTTCATTTGAATTGCCTTTGGGGCATGAACCCGGGTGTCGCCACGAGAAGGTTTGTTACGTATGCAAATAAATTTTGCTGTAACATTCCGCAAATCTCAAAGGCCTGACGTACTTTTATAGTCATTTATAAAATTTATTATGTAGTTTCGGTTCAATTTTGTACTTCCACACTTTAGTAGTGTTGGTTTTTATCACCTGATGGCGGTTTTATTTACTTTTGCCATAGTACAGTGATTGTTTCGAAATTATATCATTATAATAGCTTCGATTACTTCATAGGGTTCTTGGGAACTATTCCACTCTGATGAGGCTAACTAGCCGAAACCATTGGTCAGTGGATGTTTCCTCCCCTATGAAGTAATAAAGCTTATGTTTTGTTAATGGCTATATAACTACCAGCCCGATTTGTATTTGTCAATGGCTCTTATTATTTTCATAAGAGTTTGTTTACAGATACATCTTACTTATATATATATATATATATATATATATATATATATATATATATTGTTACGAACTATTAGCAACCCGTCAAACACGCAAGTTACATAACCGAAGTGTATTCTACAGAAGTCTAGATACAAATACAAATCACGCAAGCGGGAGAGTATCCCGTGCTGCTATGTACCGAAGATCGGTACGCCAGTAGAAAAAATTCCAAAAAATTTGTCCCAGTCTTGTTGATATTCGGAGACAACTTTGGCTAAGTACTTTACTAACGTCCTGTTCATTCTGTTAACCACTCCATCCGATTGAAGATGAAGTGGCGTGGTTCTAGTCTTCTTGATTCTAAAATGCTTGCAGACGTTCTAAAACAACGCTGATTCGAAGTTCCGACATTGATCGGAGTGTAATTGCAACGGATGTTCAAAGCAACAAAACAACTCCTTCACTAATACATCTGCAACCGTGGCGGCTTCTTGGTTAGGTATAGCATACGCCTCTGGCCATTTAGTAAAATAATCCATTGCAACCACGATAGTAGTGGGGTAAAGCCGGTCCTAATTCAAAACGTGTTCAGACGTATTTTCCATATGTAAAATACACGTGCACCGTTTTGAATTAGGATCGGCCTTATATACTTTCAATGTAAAATAGTTGTGAAAACATGAATTCTTATATACTTTCAAATGTAAAATACTTGTGGGCACGTTTTGAATTAGGATCGGCTTTATATTAGTTTCAATGAAACATACATACTTCAAAACACACGTATGTTGAAAAATGTAAGTGCAGAGAAAATGTGTGTAGATGTTTTGAATTTGGTTTTCTAGCGAGAAGTTATAAAGTATGCCAGATGCAAAATATCGCATTCAAGTCAATTGTGTTTAATTAAGGTGGATTCTGATTTATGTTTTTATTTATGTTTAGAGGCTGCAAATACACATGGGCCGGTTTCAATTCAAAATGTGTTCACTCTTGTAATAGGTTGAAAAGTGGGTTGGCAAAGTACGCAGATGGTGGTAATCTGCTATATAAGGAGATTGCTCCTAATATTAATTTAATTAGTCGAAGAAAAGCAATATGGATTTTAATACTTTTAATAAAACCACATATCGCAAACCTTATGCAAATTCAAAAGATCTTGTAGTGAATAAGAAATTTGAAGTTTTAAAAGTGGAAACAATCAAGACAAAATATGGAGAAAGAGTATTAGTAGAAACAGAAGAGTTCAAGAGTATATTGCCATTGAGATATTTTGAATATCTTCAAGCACATGGAGTGAAACAATTAAATGATAGTATTGGCTCGAACAAACACGTATACATAACTAGTAAGGGATCGATTGGTCTAACTGTCAACATAGAATTTTCAGAATAATATGTCACTAATCTAAGAAATTAGTTTATTATTATAATATACATCTTGTTCTTTACTGTTTAAATTGTTATAACACATCTAAGTCGATTGTATAAAGAATGATGTATTTAATTAAGGTGGGTTCTGATTTATGTGCGTTCTACTTTGAGTTTACTACCTTGTTTAGAGAAAGTTTTGTTTCAAAAGAGAAACTTTTATAAAATACTTTTTTATTTTACAAATTGTTGAATATATTGATCTAACTATTTATAAATGAAAAAGTATTTATTAACTCCCGTTCTTGAAGTATCTGCTGCTCCCTCGCAGCCAGTTCCTCTCTTTTTTGCTTTATTATTTCTAGTTCCAAATCTATACGACGCAGTAGCTTTTCTCCACGCTTTTTAAATGCGTTAAGCAACTCTACTGTGTCATCTTCGTAGGATTTGTCATCTTCACAGCAAACAGCCATATTAGATTCTGTACATAACTTTTTCATAGCCAACATGTTTTTGCCTGATCTGTGAGCATAACATAAAAGATTATTGTAGGTTCACCTTTTCTTTTATATACTACCTGATGTTTCTGAGAGGATCAGAGTGTGTCAACGATCCGACGATAGCCTCAGAATTTCCAGAATGGTTTTTTGATCTAATGTAACTTATAAATTAGTAGTGTTTTAAAACACATGTATAAATGTGAAAAAGCACTTACCGTGATATATCTATTACGTCACTATCAAAAATAGCAGCAGTGTCGAGTTGAGGCGAAGAAGAACCAAAAACTTCTTTAATCAAGTCTTCGTCAGAATGTAATATAAATTGCTCTAGAACTTTTACGTTGGTACTATTACAATTTTGGATTGATGATAAGTTACTCATTTTTAAAAGTTGCCAGTAATAGTAACTAATAATTATACAAGAGATCTGATTAAATACTGTTGGTAAAATCTACGTTAAGTATTTATATTAAATAATAAACTGACCTGTTAGAAAAAATTAAAAATTTGCATCGTTTTCTGAAAAAATTCAGCTCTGTAATCTATTCTAATGAATAAAACAGTATGTAAGCGAATATAATTATACCTCAGCAAAAATAATAAATTAGATTCATTGTCTGAAAAAGAAATTGCAATGAAGGCACATAATAAAAAACCTAAATTAGATTAATTTCGTTTTAGATTACTGCTAGCATAATTTATTTTCCATAAAACTTAACAAAAATTGACTTTATATGCATATATATAGGTATATAGTAATTTGTGTGCGTGTGTGTGTTTACGCGAATCATGCTGAATAAGAAATTCTTTAATTCTATCAAGGTACTGCAAAATGTTTTTTAATACTGGGTTTTTAAAAAAACCATGAGTGCGTGTAAATTATTATATTTTTCTTTAGATTAATTTCTTTTAAAATAATGCAATGCAAATGGCCCTTAACTAGTAATATATATATATATATATATATATATATAATAAGTTTTGGATTACCGCTGACATAGTTTATATGCATATATAGGTAATTGTGTGTTTACACGATTTATGCCGCATAAGAAATTTTTTAAAGGTACTGCTATATGATAAAACTGCAGAATGTTTTTTTAATACTGGGTTTTTAAAAAACCATGAGTGCGTGTAAATTATTAAACAACATTGCCGGTTTAATCTGAGAAATTTTTTCGAATTTGCTTTATTTTTTATTAAAAGATTTCATATGTAACCATAAAAAATAGCGCTGTAATGATAGAGTATTTTCTGTACACACAGCATAAATCAAAGGTCGTATAAAACATTTTTATTACTATACTGCAAACAAGAAATTTTTTGTCGTAAACGCAGCTAAATGAAAAATGATGTTGTATGCTAATTCTTTTTACAGTTGTTTTGCTTACGTCAGATGATATTTTTGTATAACTAGTAAATAAAGCTATACATATATTAAGTAGTGTACTAATTTCTATAGAATCATGAATTCTGAAACCGTGGCCGAGATTAGTAGCGCTATTTTGAGATTAACTGTAAAATGCGTGAATCTAATCAGATCAGTCGATGCAATAACGAAACACATTATAATTATCAAAGCAAATATAAGTATATTAAAGCTTGCTATTAGAAATAAGGTATACGAAGACAATCGTCAGGAAAATCCTAGTAGGCTGGAATCTAATTTGGCACATCTTAAAAGCTACCTTGTACGATTGAGGCACTTGAAACGCTCTTTGGAATATAAAGGTAAAGGTATTGATGCAACGCTTTCTAGAGGTCATATTCGAAAAAATCTGATTTGGCATGATGTACAATCATGTTTTGGAAGTCGAATAATTACGGGACTTATTACCAATTTAAGTTATAGAGATCCTCTAGTGTTCTTAGACAAGGCGTTCGCTAGTTTTAAACGCAAGATTGTTGCTTGCTTAAAAAAGTCAATGTTGAAAGTTAATGTAATATTGGCCGCTAACTTTGTTAAGCCTACAACTGGCGAAATAGATTTGAAGACGTTTCCTACTGCAAATCGTCACATCAATATAAATACCAATCTCAAGCGGTGGTATAAGGAGAAGCGATTAGAGGAATTTAGCGAAAAGGATTCTGGTTGGGCAATCCAAGAAGTTTTACACTTGAAGGTAAATATAAACAATCATGATCCACTTAAAGGAGGGTGTTCAACGTTTGTTCCGGTTCCGGACTTTATAAAAAAAAGCTGTGGTAAATGTAATAAATAACGACCAACATTGGATTCTTTGGAGCTTGGTTTCCGCTTTATATCCTGCTAAACAAAATAGTCAGAGAATATCTAGCTATCCACATTTTGATACAGTATTACGCTACAATTCAATTCAGTTTCCAATCGCATTAAAAGACATAAAAAAAATTGAGAAGCTTAACAATCTCGCAATTAACCTATATTGTATAGAAAATACTAAAATAATGCCATTTTGTTTAAGAGAAAATTTTAAAAAAGTAGAACCTATTAATCTGTTAGTTTTAAATAATGATTCCTTACAATATTCTCGTCCGACAAATGCTAATGAGAATCACTTTCATTTTACTTGGATTAAGGATATGTCAAAAGTATTTGCAAAACAGTTGTCTTCACATCACCATAGAAAATTTTTTTGTTATAGATGTTTAAATAATTTTAGTACAGTAGCATTACTTAAACGTCATTCGAATTATTGCGAAAAACAGAATACTTGCTCAATAAGATTACCCGAAGAATCCGAAAAGTATCTAACATTTAAACATTTCCACTATCAAGAAAAAGTATCATTTGTAGTTTATGCAGATCTCGAATGTATATTAGAACCATGCAATGAGTCGGAGGTAATATTAAACACAGTCCGTTACCAAAGGCATATACCCTTTAGTGTAGCGTACTATTTGAAATGCTCGTATGATAATAAATATTACAAATTTCAATTGTATCGCGGAAAGGATTGTATAGAATGGTTTGTTGCTCAATTGAAACTGATTTCAGAAACGACTAATAAAATTTTCTGTAACCCAAAACCTATGAATCCTTTAACAGTAGAACAAAAGCCAGCATTTAAATTTGCCCTTCACTGTCACATTTGCAATAAACCTTTTAGTATAGATGATATTAGAGTTTGCGATCACTGCCACTTTACAGGTGAATTTCGAGGAGCGGCTCATCAAGATTGCAACATCAATTATCATAATTCTTATATGATACCAGTGGTTTTTCATAACTTATCATTCTACGATTCGTATTTCATTATTAAAAAAATCTCGTTAGAGTTTTCAGGTTCGTTAAGCATTCTACCAATAAATAAGAAAAAATACATATCTTTTACAAAATATGTAAAAGGTATGAAAGTTAGTTTTAGATTTATCGATTCATTCAGGTTTATGGCATCTAGCATCGAAAAATTAGCTTCCTACTTAGATGATAATAAAAAATCCATCACCAGGAAAAATTGTAACACTGATAATGAGTTTCAGTTACTTACGCGTAAAGGCATATTTCCCTATGATTACATTAACTCTTGGGATAGGCTCAATGAAACCGATTTACCCTGCAAAACAGCATTCTTTAATCGTTTGCGCAATGAAGAAGTCTCAGATGAAAACAACAATCATGCTAAACACGTTTGGCAAACATTTAATATAATAACACTAGGGGACTATTCAGACCTATATTTAAAAACAGATGTACTGCTCTTGACTGATATATTTGAAAACTTTAGAAAAACTTGCATGTTCACGTATAAGTTAGATCCACTTCACTACTTTACGGTTCCTGGTTTAGCTCTAAATGCAACGTTAAAAACGACGAACGTTAAATTCGAGTTGCTTACTGATATTGAAAAAATAATGTTTTTAGAACGGGGAATTCGTGGCGGCGTTTCTCAATGTTCGAATAGATATGCTAAAGCAAATAACAAATATATGAATGCAGATTATGATCCAAATTTCGATTCTAAATATTTAATGTATTTTGATGTTAATAATTTATATGGGGCTGCAATGTCTGAATATCTTCCATATGGAGAATTTGAATTTTTAGATGGTACCAGTCCAGATATAGTACGTTTAGACATACTTAATATTCCCGATGATTCTGATGTAGGATATATTTTTGAATGCGATTTACACTACTCAGTATCTTTACATGAAATTCACAGTGACTTACCTTTGGCGCCTGAACATATGATACCACCAGTACCTTCTAATAAATCAAACTTAAAGAAATTACTTACAACTTTATATCCAAAACTTAACTATATTATTCACTACAAGAATTTAAAATGTATTTAAGCTACGGTTTAGAACTGAAAAGATTCATAAGGTTCTTCGGTTTAAACAAGCCCTTGGTTAAAAGAATACATTTATTTGAATACGAAATTAAGACAACAGTCAAAAACAGCTTCGATATATGCTTTTATAAAATATGATAAATTCGGTTTATGGAAAATGATGGAAAACGTACGGAAAAGGAAAGATGTGAAATTAGTGACCGAATGGGAAGGACGGTTTGGAGATCGTAGTTACATAGCGAAGCCTAATTTTCACAGTTGCACTGTGTTAGACAAAGATCTGGTCTTAATAGAAATGAATAAATTAGAGGTTTATTTAAACAAACCCATTTATGTAGGTTTCTCTATTCTAGATATTTCAAAAACCTATTTATATGAATTTCACTATAGTTATATAAAATTGCAATTTGCTAACAAAGCAAAGCTGCTGTACACAGATACGGATAGTTTGATGTACGAGTTTAGCGTTGAAGATATTTACTCTTATATCAAACAAGATATTCATAGATTTGATACTTGCGATTACGACTTTCATAACAAATATCATATCCCATTATCAAATAAAAAGGTTCCTGGTATTATGAAAGATGAAAACAATGGTGATATCATGCTAGAGTTTGTAGGACTTAGATCTAAAATGTACACTTACAGAGTTCAGGATAGGATAAGAAAAAAGTCAAAGGGATCTTCCTTAGCAAGTATTAAGCAAATTTCTTTTGATGATTATAAGAATGCTTTGTTTTATAAACAGACTGTACAGAAACAGCAATGTTTAATTAGATCAGTCAAACATGATTTCTTTACTATAAAACAAAACAAAATTGTTCTTAATCCAAGTGATGATAAAAGAATTCTTAGTACCTCAACCACTGATACTAAACCTTGGGGGTATAACTATACACTCAGAAATGACTTATAAAGCTTCAACCACTGGCTCAAATAAAGAATGCAATTTATTTTATCTCGATTAACATATAATATTTTTTAGTTATAAAACTTCAGTGTTATGTTTATACCTGCACAAGTATGCCGTTTTTCGTTTTTAGATGTATCTAAAAATAGGATACCTTTCAATCTACCCGAGTTGAACTATATTAGTATAAATGTATTGTAGAGAAAAAATAGTAGTAGTAACCGTTCTGTTTAAAAAAAAATCCAGTTTGTTAATAACATACCAGTTAGTTTATTAGAGAAATGTATAACAAAACTTTTATTTAAAATTGTCAATGTTTATGGCTGTTTACTAAATCACTTAATAATTCAAACATGTAAAAGATATTGTAAAAACATGTAAAAATATTAATAAGTAGACTGTGATTGCTAAATGATTTATTGTTTTTTCATAATTTGTAAATATGCTGTTTGAGAGTGGATTGTATTTGACTATCTTATCATGAAGTATAAGGCAATGACAAGATGTATTTGGCAAAACGTTTCTGTTAGTTTCAAATTCTAATCTAATATCGACAGTACCAGATTTTAACGCTTCGTTTTGTCTAGAACAATCTATGACTCCTAATGGTGCAATACTTCGTAAATATTCAGGATTAAAAAGTGGTCCATTTTCCTTTTCGTAGTATGATTGCTGAAAGTGAGCATATATCTCATATAACAACGCAGTCTGTTAATTCTCGAACTTCAAATTTAAGTTATCGTACGGGAAAATTTCTGAATTTAAATAGAGTTTCATGTTGGTTAAATAGCAATGATCAAAACGACTGTAGTTGCTCATGTATTTATTTTTTCGGTTGGTTTGGAAACCAACAATCACAAATCTTGGTTTTTCTAATTGTGTTGTTGTTTTAATGTTCCATGTATGACATTGCGTTTCTTGTAGAAGTTGATATTCCTGCAACTCCCTTCCTCTAAACGGAATATGCAAATCCTTGATTTTGTGCAACGCATTCTATTAAATTAATTCGTTGAGTATCATCAACGGCTACATGCGGCATTTTCCATAAAACTTTGTTTAAAACAACTTTTATTTCTTCATCGGGTGTATGATTAATTATAGCATTAGTATCATAACTAGAACGTAGTAAAACTAACTCATGACGGAGGTTTAAAATAATTTTTTTAAAATCTTCGCATAATCCGAGAACCATTGAAAGGTTTATTGCAACATTAAAATTCCCATTGGCATCAACTATTTGCGAATCATCCATAGGAAACCACCCAGCGTTTTGTAAATGTTTACTTTGATTGCTATTATATGAAACATATCCCTTCATTATAGACGTTAATCCAGGATTCCGAACACGATCTACAATGATACCACCAATCACATATCTAATTTCATCAAAAAGCAGCAAAATTCCATTATTTACAAACGTTGCTGTCTGAGACGGCGTTCCATCTGTTCTAATTAATTTGCCTTCTATGTACAGCATGCTCTTCGATGGTAAGGTGTATACATCTTGTTGTTGTATAGGGATTCGAATTTCATCATTATTGTTTAAAGAAGTGTTAGCATAAGGTTGATGAGTATGTTTTTCAATATTATCAATTGCATTGTCGAAGTAAACTTTTTCACGCACTTTCAGTATTTCACTATTCATTCTACTTTTTTAATTAAATAAATGAAATCCTAACGATTGTAGAAACTGCCGGTTTTGTGTTGTTAGCGGTCTTGAAACAATCAATCGAGTGTCGATTGCTTTGAAATTTCCAGCATTTATAACAATTCTTGACATGTTGCGTGCATTATACTTAATACCCATGGCTATTGCAGTTTTTTTTTAAATGCAACCTTACAGTTAGCAGTCTCCTCTAAAATTAACTAAATTTCCATCTTGATCTAACACTTTAACTATTATTTCATTTATTATACGTGACCTGATTGGTAGATATATAATCGTAGGTGGGCACTCGACAATTTAGAACCTGCAGGTATTTGAGGAAAAAATTCGTGTATTACATGGGCTGGTTTACTATTTAAATAGGATCCACTTGCATTATTGCAATCGATTAAAACTGCATTCATTTTACAAATGTTGATTGCGTAGTCTGCTTGATGCGTGACATATGCTAGCAATTTTCGCGGATTGAAACCAAGTAGAGAACCAATTGAATCCTTTTTGGTAAAATCCACATCTAGACTACATTTAATACTACATTTAAGTGTATTATTGTCAGCTGTAATTTCTATATACACTGGCGTCTTTCTAGCGCTTCGTGATTGTTCCATACGACCACGCCATCTTTTATCACCTAAAGCTTTTGAAGATATTTATTAATTTCTCTAATCTCATAAGCACCTTCAGGTATTTCTATGAATTCTCCGTTAGATCCATAATAAAATTTATTATTTATTCCTTTTTCTATGTTTGGAATTGTGTTATAAGACTCAAAATTTGTTAATCCTAATACGTACTCCGAATCATTATCCAAGTTTATAAGCGGATTAAAGTTGCTTGTTAAAACTGAAGTGTTTCCCGTTAGAGTAAAAGTGTACGACATGACAACTTCATACGCAGTTCTATGTACTACTTAGAAATTGTAAGCATAAATGACCGCAAAACACAGTACCGTACGATTGTTCTTGGTTAAAGTTATAAAGAATTTTACATTTACCCCCTGTATATTTTTCCTTGGTGAAACTTATTTTTTGTGTTATGTAATGCCTTAATAAACGCTGGTTCACAATTTAATTATCCTTTTTATTGTATAAAACATAAACAGTGACAGGAATGTTCTTATACTAGTTTTTCAACTTGACATTATATTATTTTAGCAACCATCAAAAAGTCACTACCTACTATATAATTAAGTGGACTGTAGTTTCCCTCATTAAACATTATTAAACATTAAATACTAACAAGAACGCTAGTAGCTTGGCTTGGCGTAGTCAGGCACACAAGTTAATAAGAACTTAAAATTAGAATGAAAATAAGCCAATGACAGTCAAACATGCTGTCCAAACAAATTATTCCTCAACAGTCTCCCCCCCCTTGAGGCTTCGTCCTCAACAGTGGAAGTTTTATTTTGAACAGGCAATGGGGAAAGTTTTGTAATTGGTCGGATAAACTTGTAACATGCCTTTTTGCTTATATTTTAGCATGTTACATTTGTGATTGGCACTATTAGCATATAAGTGCTTATACCTACATTTAAATATAAAATTACTCTCTTTATTATATAATATATTTTCTATAAGAATTTATCTCGCACAATCCTGGATTATTAGTTTTAATCCACATGGTAATAATTTGTTTACATAGTACAAATTATTATATCTATATGAAATTTTCCTATTGGTTGTTTCTGAAGTGTTTATTCCAAAAGCACAACTGGTGTGGTTCTAATTTTGTATTATTGAGAATAATCGCTAGAGATCGTCCATCCCGAAGATGGCCGAAAATAATTTATTTGAAGTGTCAAATTTTCATTTCGCGAATATCTGATTGCTTATCTGGCACTGCATTTGTGATTTGAACTCCTACCTTGCCTCATGTGTTACCTGGTATGTAAATTTTCTAATTATAAATCCTAAATTAACATCTAAATATATTTCTAGATGTGTTATCTAATGGATGAAGAAGTTGTTTCTTCGTTAATCCCATCAAATATGTATACTGATGGTAAGATATTAACGGATTGAATTTTCCTTTGCACCTCGTGTTAGTCACTTTTGTAACACAACTGAATTTTCTAGGGTGCTCCAGTGGATTTATGTGTTCCTGTAACATGTGCTCCAGTAGATTTATGTGTTCCTGTAACATATGTTCCTTCGGTTTATTCTCCGGTCAAGTATGCGTCACGGCGACGTGTTTTCTCTCCTTCGGATTTTCCACATGGAAAAGTTGCTTTTCGCACAACCAGATGATGTAAAATAAATACTCATCACAAGAATTTTATATTTCGTTTCTTTCTACATTACATTATGATGCTCAGTTATTATCTTATTGAAAAATATCTACTAATTTAATTTTATGGAACAGAAGTCTGTTAAGGACAACATTCGAAGTTGACCACATGTTTGTTTTGTACCTACACTAGGAGTTCCTCCAACGCAGGATGTCTTAGTTTCCTGGATATTGAAGAATTCCTGTAAATTAAGTAACTTAGTATTAGTCAGTTACTGATACTACAGGTAGTATGAAATTTAAACTTTTACCTTATCATTTTTCTGTTAAAATAAAGAGGCCTAACCTCTATTTAAATTTGTCTTTGTCACTACAAATATTTTGTATTGATTATTAATTACCTTTTACTTACCTTAATTGATTTCAAATAAAATTCTCTAATATATAATCTTATCTTAAACGATTTCAAATAAAATTCTCTAATACATAACCTAAAAATATGTAAACATTCGAACTTCATGAAATTTCCTATGGTGAAAAGGTTTATTACTTGAACTTTCATTTCATGTGCAATTTGTTACATGACATTATTACAATTATGATCACTTTTTGATTTACTACTGCATTAAGTATAATTTTGAGTTTCTAAACAGAGATTATTTATTTTGATTTCTCTATAGAAATTTTCTCGTGTACATTTTTATTAAATATATGAATTATACCATGTTAAAATATATAGCTATGTCTACTATGTTAATGACACAAGCATATATCTTATACATGCCTTTGGAACTGTAATAACTTGAGTATTAATATACATATTTAGTCGAATTTCTTTTATCGTGTTTTAACTTTTGTTTCTCTAAGTTATTTTACAGTTGTGTAAACAGGTGTCTTGATATTTAAATTTTAACATTCAGATATTCTCCAAACATTCCCCTTACCCTGATGATTTCAAGTCTCACGCAGCCTCCGAAACCATAAAGGTCGATGCAAGCTGTGCCGAAGTATTTCTTATACTTCGTCGTGCGCTTACTCTTTTTATAACATCGAGAAAAGAGTAAGGTGCAAACTCTCCCTTATTTGTTTTTATTGTAACTACCCGTACCTTATTGTCTCGTCCAGATTTAATACTTGGTACTCTGGCAAGGCACCATTCTAAAGGAGGCAGATTGTTCTCTTTCACTAATACTAAGTCGCCAACCTTTAGATTGGGTTCCATTAACCTCCATTTTGGACGGTGTTGCAATTGATTTAAGTAGTCTGTAGACCATTTTTTCCAAAATATCTGCCTTAATTTTGAACAATGCTGCCACATATTTATTCTGTTGTCCGGAATAGAAGAAACGTCCCTTTCAGGAAATGCAGTCAACGCTTGACCTATTAGAAAATGTCCCGGTGTTAGGCATTCAAAATCCGATACTGATTCAGAAATGTCTTGTAGGGGCCTGGAATTTAGAATAGCCTCAATTTGGGCTAGAACTGTAGTTAGAAATTCAAAGGTTAAAGTTGACCGACCTACTATTTGTCTTAAATGGTATTTGGTGCTTTTAATACCCGCTTCCCATAGACCTCCCCAATGTGGGCTACTTGGAGGAATGAACTTCCAACAAATGCTTCGTGTAGACAGAAACTCTTGTATGTCAGTTCCGTGAGAATTAAAGAACTGATAAACTTCATGCAGAGCATTATTTGCTCCCTTAAAATTTGTCGCATTATCGCTGCTGATCGAGATCGGATTGCCTCGAAGAGCCACGAACCTTTTTAGTGTAAGTATGAACGTCTCAGTTGCGAGACTTGACACTAACTCAATGTGTATGGCCTTTGTTGCCATGCACACAAATAATGCAACATATGCCTTAGAAATAATTGACTTGCGCAATCTTGTTTCCCTTACCATAATCGGCCCACCAAAATCTACTCCGACATGTAGAAAAGGACGAATCAATTGGGTTCATTCTAAGGGTAAGTTTCCCATAAGCTGCTTGGCAACCACTGCCTTAAACCTGTGACATTTTACGCACCTTAGTACAATTGCCTTAATGCGCTTCAAAGCACGAATAGGCCACACTCGCTGGCGTAAACTGTATAGCACTGCACGAGGGTCTGCATGGCCTAAGTATTTATGTTCATGTTCAATTAACAAATCTGTAACATGATTAGCTGCTGGAAGAATGATTGGATGTTGTGCATTAAAAGGTAACATTGCATTTCCCAATCGCCCGAAAACCCTTAGTAGACCTTTGGAATCTAAAAACGGATTTAATGTTAGAATTGAACTCCTTTTAGATAATTTCTTATTTTTCTTTAAATAAAATATTTCCTTTGAAAAATGCTCCTTCTGCACTAATAAGAATATGTGTGTTGCAGCTCGATCTAGTTCGTCCACTCTCAAGGGACCAGCAACCTTTGTGGTATTGTGTTGTGAGTTGTTAATGAATCGAAATATAAAAGCAAAGGTCCCTTGCATTCGATAAAATGATGAAAATCTGAGAAATATTGAACAAATGTTTTCAATATTTGTCTGAATATAAGCTACCCGCCGTTCCTCGGGTAGAGAAACTATTTCCTTATTTACAGTATCCTTCTGAGGATTCCAATTAAAATCAAGCAGAAAGTCTGGACCTTCCCACCAAGACCTTTTATGTATTAACTTTGTTGAGTCAAGACCGCGCAAAATACAGTCTACGGGATTTAAACCTGAAGGAATATGTAACCATATTGCATGATGAGCAATTTCACAAATTTCTGACACTCTATTAGCCACAAACGTTGTCCAACGTGATGGTGGTGACTGCAGCCATGCCAAAACGATTTGTGAGTCTGTGAACATGACAATCTTGTCAAAATTATACCCTATACATGATGTAAACTTGTCGCATAAACGAGCTAACAATAAAAAACCACACAACTCTAGACGTGGCAACGAAATTGTTCTTAGTGGAGCCACTCTAGATTTTGCACTAACAAGACGACAAGAACCCATATTGTTTTCATAATTGGCCCTCATGTATATGCAAGCTCCGTATGCATAAAAAGACGCATCTGAAAAACCTATTAATTGCATTGCAACTATATTACCTGGAATAAAAATCCAACGAGGGATGCTGACCTTTCGTAAATTAGGTAATAGTTTGTAGAATTTTAGCCAGTCATCTAGTACTCCTGGCGGCACAATTTCGTCCCATTCCACCTTTATCGACCACAATTTTTGCATAATCATTTTGCAATAATTATGACAGGAGCAACAAGTCGCATGGGATCAAAGATTTGTGCAATCAATCCTAGAATTTCTCGTTTTGTGAAAGATTCCTTCTCCGTTAACTCGGGAATTGACATTTGAAACATGTCAGAGATAGGATTCCACTCAATTCCTAAAATCTTTGAAATTCCTTCTGATAGTACAAATGGAAATAACGATTGAATATTAGAGTTCCATTTGTGTAGCATAAACCCGGCGGATTCTAATAATTCTTTTAATTCAAGCTGAAGCTGTAAAAGCTCTTCAGCAGTGTTTGCACCGCTCAATATGTCATCAACATAAGTTTGCTTAAGCAACGTTTCTGCAGCCAACGGAAACCTTGTTTTATTTTGATTGGCTAGTTCTACCAACGTTCGAGTGGCTAGAAACGGGGCACAATTAGTTCCATACGTTACAGTTTGGAGCTCAATATGTTTCAATGGACAAGAAGGATCATCTCGCCAAACAATATTTTGTAGAATGGTATCTTGACGATTAATTGTAATACACCTGTACATTTTTTGTATGTCACTTGTAAGAATATACCTAAATGTTCTACACCTACACACTATGTCAAATAGCTCTGGTTGCACAGGAGTGCCCTTAAGCATGATGTCGTTTAGACTTAAACCTGATGTAGTCTTCATTGACCCATCAAAGACGACTCTGTATTTAGTCGTGAGTTTATCTTCACGTACTATGCAATGGTGCGGAAAATAGTACCTGTTTATAGTTGTGGAGTTAATCTCCTGAGTGATATCCTTAGCATGACCAAGTTTTAGGTATTCATCGATAAATGCCTTGTATTCGCTCTGTAACTTGGGATCCTTACTAAACCTTTTCTCCAACGAATGAAACCTTTGAGTAGCCCTTGTCAACGAGTTTCCTAAGAATGATACATCATAACCAGGTTTGAGAGACAATCTAACTTTAAAAGCACCAGATTCTAATCTCTTAGTTGTAGCTAAATAAATTTCTTCACAATCCTTGTTTTCAGGCGACACGTGCCTTTTCTGATACACTTCTTCCATCATCCAAAACTGTGGGATTAACTCATCTAAATTAATACCCTGTGAAAACAATACTACACTTAAATTGGAGCAGTTGGTATTAGATACCGGAATGTTTCCCCCTATAATCCAACCAAACACACTATTTTGCAAAATAGGAAGATTTTCTCCTAGACTTATAAGTCCGCATCGAATTATTTCAAAATACACGTCTGCTCCTAGCAATAAATCTATTTCCCCAGGAATAAAAAACCCTTGTCCGCCAAACGTAAATCGTCTGGAATTTTTAAATTGTTAATATTTATATGCATGTGTGGCAATGGACAAGTTATCCGTTTGAGCACGCCACATTTTGTAGATATTCTTGTTTTTGTGTTGTGCTGAGACTCAATTGTAACTGTAATAACTTCCGTTATACGAACATCGCTGTGTGCTATCCCTGACACTTGAATGTTACTAGAAGTTCTCATGAGATTTAATTTATTTGCCATCCTTGTTGTCATAAATGAGCCTTGAGACCCTGAGTCCAATAGTACCCTCGCCTCTATTGTAGAACCGTTATTAGCAACTAAATTCACCAAGGCGGTAGCTAAAAGTACCTGGTTGCCTGTATTGGCCATTGAACAAGGGGCATGGAGAACCATATTTTCTCCTGATGGGGTGATTGCTAATGACGTTGCCTTTACCATTGATAAATTGTTAGTTTTATTAATAGTGCCTTCATTGTTTTCTTGCTCGGATAAAGATGGACCTTCAACATTTTCAATTCTACGACCCTTATCATGCAACAACGTATGGTGTCTTCCCTTACAGACTCTACACCCTTCTGATTTACAATTATTTACACCGTGCTTTAAACCCAAGCAATTATAACAAAGGCGATTTTTAGCAACAAATTCCCTTTTTTGTATTAAATCATATTTCAAAAATTTGGTGCACCTGTAAATGGGATGATAACTTGAGTCACAACATATGTATTTCCACTTGAAACCTGTTTGTACAGCATTTACCGAATGATAACTACCTTTAATAACCTTTGATTTGACTTCTGAGTTTACTAAAGCTTCGAGAGCTAAACATCGCGTTTCTAAAAATTCTAGAAACTCCTTAAAAGTTGGCAGATCATATGGATTCCTCTCCAATTCATATGCCTTATGTGTATTGAAATCTAATTTTGAAGCCAGAATGTAAATCAAAATTAGATCCCACTCCTTTACTGGAACTTCTAACGCTTGTAGTGCATTGTAATTTTGTTTGATTGATACAACAAAGTCCCTTAATGCAGCCGTGCTACTCTTGGTGACTTGAGTGTCCATTAAAACGCGTATATGGCAGTTTATGGTTACCAATTTATTGTCGTAACGTTTTTTCAATAAGTCTAGCGCTATGTCATAATTCCCGTCAGTAATTTGTAGATCTTTTACTATTAGCAATGGTTCTTTTGCAAAACTGACTTTAAATATAAGAATTTTGAACCTTATTTAAACGCGAATCCGAATGTATCAATGAATTAAAAAGCTCTATGAAAGACCTGTAATTCTCGTATTTCCCAGAAAATGTAGGAATATTGAAACTTGGTAACCTTACCTGAAAGGAGGGGTTGCTGAGGTGCAACCACGCCTGTTAATACCGTACCTGAGTGCTCCAATGCCACGCTACCGTTGTTTGCATTAACAAGATTTCTTTTTTGAATAACTGACTTAAGTTTACTATGCAGCGAAGTGTATTGCAATTCTACCATTACCCGGTCCTCCTCTTCAGAAGGTTCTTGCTCCTCTAGTTGATCTTGAATAAATTCATACTCTTCATACGACTTCACTAACATGGATTCCTGATTATAAATTCGTTGATGTCAATACCATCGTTGTTCTCATTAGCCCTTACATAAGTTTCTATTCTTGTAATTTTTGATTTAATTCTACCTCGTTTTTGTATTATAGTGTCGTTGTTAACCATAGTCCCAGAAGTTTTTTATTTTATTTATGACAAATTCCTCCTGACCCAGAAAATTTCCTTATGGAAACGATAATCACACTTCTAATGTAATTAATGTTCTTGTTGATTCACTATCTCAACCTCCTTGCATGTAATAGCTTCTGTCCCTTTAAATTGCAGTGCTGTAGGTTAAAATAATGAATGTTCCGTTGTCCTTTGACAATCTTTCCTTTGTTGAATAATTGTACCTTTTAGTTAGCTAAGAACTTGTAGAAACAACCTTTAATTATGTGTCGTTTAAAGCCTTTTGAAATCTTTGCCTCCGAGTTGCTTCCTTGAATAACTCCTGTCAAGTACCTTTCCTTTGTAAAACAGCCTTTGATAATGTGTACCGTAAGAGTTCCTTAAACCTTTGTATCCAAGTTGATTCCAACTGTAACTTGGTACAATTCCTGTCAACTGCCTTTCTATTGTAAAGTTCCTTTATAATTAAATTGTGATAGAGATACGGTTCGAAGTCGACCATGTATATTTTTTCTTGGTGAAACTTATTTTTTGTGTTATGTAATGCCTTAATAAACGCTGGTTCACAATTTAATTATCCTTTTTATTGTATAAAACATAAACAGTGACAGGAATGTTCTTATACTAGTTTTTCAACTTGACATTATATTATTTTAGCAACCATCAAAAAGTCACTACCTACTATATAATTAAATGGACTGTAGTTTCCCTCATTAAACATTATTAAACATTAAATACTAACAAGAACGCTAGTAGCTTGGCTTGGCGTAGTCAGGCACACAAGTTAATAAGAACTTAAAATTAGAATGAAAATAAGCCAATGACAGTCAAACATGCTGTCCAAACAAATTATTCCTCAACACCCTCGCTATTCAAATAACTTATCAACTCTGTTGGCGGTCGCAAGTTTCCGTAGCTGTCATAGTAAATAGCGCTACTACCGTACTTTTTATAAGAGGTCCAATGCGTGCCTAAACCTTCTATTCCATCTAAATTAATTATACCACATTCTTTTAAATTAACTTTCTTGGGAAGATTGTTTCTCATGAACACTCCACGGAAATATGGTACTTCTAATTGCTTAACAAACTCTATTAATTCTACCCTGCTTAGTGCTCGATTAGGTAAAATCAAGTTGCGTTCCTTTGAGGTTTTGCAGGGGCTAAAAAAAGACCAAAACCTTTTTTATAAGGTTTGATGTACATGCCGTCTCCGACTGCAATGTCCTCTATTGCCTTGTTATGACGTTGTTTTTCCGATAGTTGTTCCTTAGCTATTTTAGTATCTGAAACTGCTTTTGCAACAGCAGCTGCACCTCCAGTAAGAGTACCAAGGGCGCTTAGGATTGCAAAAATTGGTATTAGTGGTAGAAAACCTCCTGTTTTAGGAATTGATATAATACGAGCTGATTTAATATGCTTCTTTTGTTTTGCTGTATTGGCGGCCTTAATTGCTATGTTGATTGCATCCATAATATTAGATCTTTTAGCCTTTTTTAAAGCTGTACGTGCTTGTTTGATAATAATTTTAATACCTAGCGTACTTCTTATTTTACGTTTCTTTATCAGTTTTCTTATTTTATTGATATTTTTTGTTCTCAGTGATGCACAGGCACCCATACCAAGTTTTACTTTAGCTTTCATTGCGGTAGCTATTCCAAATGCTGCTACTTTTTCACCTAAAGACGAGTCACCAGAATTTAGTCTTTCTGTAGCTAACTGAGCTAACTTGGAATCTGCTTGATAGCGTTTAGATAGATCCTTTTCTTTGGAGTATGCAATATCGTGTTCCTTACAAGCCTCGTCTAACTTGTTTATTCCCTTGTCTCCCCGAGCTAACCGTTTGATTAGTTTTGTACCCGGACCGCAAAATTTGTAACCCGGAATATGCGCTTCAAATGGTAAATTGTTAATTACAGTATTTAACAGTCCGTTCCCAGTAGTTTTAGAATTATTATATGTAATCATTAGCGGACAACTGTCCTCTCAAGCTGTGCAGTAAATAAATAAAATATTGTGAATTAATGATTCTTTATATACTCTCCGTTTCTTATATATATAATTCCACTTTTTTTACAATCGAATTTAGTACTTGCAAACATGCGTGTTGTGAAACAATCAACACCTTTAACCATAAACAATAATGACATTGGTGTGCAATCCTTAGCTAAAAAGAAAAAACATAGTGTTCTTCTGCCTTCATCTATTCGATGTCTAGTTGTTGGTCCATCAAATTGCGGTAAAACCAACGTTATGATTGGGTTGATAGAACATCCTAATGGTTTAAAGTTTGAAAACGTATATGTTTATTCTAAATCACTTTATCAACCAAAGTATCAAACCTTGAAAGTCTACTGCGACCAATAAAAGGGATCAAATATTATACATTTTCCAGTTTTGATAATATTATATCACCATCTGATGCTCGAAATAATTCTATATTTGTTTTTGATGATGTAGCTTGCGATAAACAAGGTATCATTAGGGAATACTTTAGTATGGGGCGTCATAAACAAGTAGACAGTTTTTACTTTTGTCAAAGTTATACTCGTATACCTAAGCACTTACTACGTGATAATGCTAATCTTTTAGTTTTATTTAAACAAGATGATTTAAACTTAAAACACATATATGACGATCACGTCAATACTGACATGAAGTATGATAAATTCAGTGAAATATGTGCTGCTTGTTGGCAAGACAAATACGGTTTCTTAGTTGTAGACAAAGATAGTGATCCAGGTCAAGGAAGGTACCGAATAGGTTTTGATCACTTCATACATATTTAAACCTTCAGAGACGCAAGTATCGTTAGTATCGAAGAATTTTTATTATTACAATAAACTTTTTACGCAATGAACAAGGAGGCGATAAAACTTAAAAGAATTTTAATTAAGAAAAGAAACATTGTAAAAAACAAATTGCGCCAGTTAAAAGAAAATGAAGTCGTCCAAGTGGAATCAATCTTACCCATAACATCGCGATTAGAAACTATTGTTAATAAACTGGATGGGGAAAGTGTGGCAAAGAAAGAAAAATTTAAAGAAGAAGAAGAAAAACTGCCTCATAGCAGTGTAAAAAAAATTAAACCTAAATTGCTAGAAAGGAACGTTGACTATATTGATTCGCCGGTTATTGCACAGCATATACCAAATATAAAAAATGATGTCATAGAGGAAGATGATGATGATGATGTTGAGAATGAATACGAAGCAGAAGTTAATCGAAATGCACAAGAAGCCCAGAAATATATACAAAGCTTTGCCGATTCACCTGGTATGGCACATTATCTCGAACAGCTACATCCGCTACCTCGAGAATATATTTACAATATGTTTAAAGATGTTAAGAACGAATTTGATCATAAATATGGTATTAGGTTTAACCCTGATTCAAATGGTCTTATGATAGGCAATTCGAATTTCGTGTTGGATGATGAAAATGTTCTAATAAATGATTTGAAATATAAAGGTACTCCTGGATTATACGAACTACTGTTTAAAAAATATCCTGTCGGGTACAGATTGCAAGATCTAAAGTCGTACTTTGATATTGTGAAAAGAACAAATGCTAATAAAAGATATTATTCTGAAACAGAACAAATTCAGGGTAATAATTCATATAAATACAATAATATAATATCTACATTAAACTTACTTCCCCAAACACCCCGTAGACCTAGAACATTACCCTATAGAAAGCGTCTTGGAGACGGTATGACAATGGAAGTATCAAATAACGCTATAGATTATTTATATTGGAATGATCCCAATGAACTTGTTGATAGATTACGGCTTTTAGTTTCATCTCAGACTGCTGGACACACAGGTCACGGCAACGAATTAAATTCGATCATTGAAGAATTGCGTGAGGCGAAAGTGATTAGATGATATGACAATTGACAAATTTGGAAGGCACATAAATAACCGTAAAATAGATATAAGTGAACAGGAATATGAAAACAAACATGAAGGTTTTGAAACCTTGATTGAGTACAAGTTACATATGCTACATTACACGGTAGTAGCAACGTTTTACTCTAGTACATTCCTCGATGGTGACAAGACATTCCTTATTTTTAACATGAAACATAATTATGAATTTCCTTATGAGGAAGCAGTCATTGAGAATATTAAAGGATACCCGCAAGACATTGAAATTCTTATAAACGAAAAAAGTTATGTAATTGCACAATTACAAGGATTTTTGCTTAAACGTATGGATGTAATCAGCTTTCGTGACAGCGGTGCTATCATAAACAATACCACAATGTTTCTTGATTTTATATTAAAAGTTCCTTTCAAAGCAAGTGGAGCCCACGACATTCAAACATAGAAGTATTTATTAATTGTATTTAATAAATCCTGATTAGAAAAAGTATTATGATAGTTGCTCAATCAAAAGTGAAAGAGGATATAGTAAATGAACTTCATAAACCAGCAAGAATAAATTTCAAGAGACGCAAAGTGATAGTAAAAGGTTTAAATGACCTTCTTCAGACCGATTTGATTGAAATGCTACCATATTCGCAAACAAACAAAGGATTTAAATATATTTTAGTAGTTATTGATTGTTTCTCCAAATACGTATGGGCTGTACCACTTAAAAGTAAAACGGGTATTGATGTTACTGCTGCAATGAAAACAATTTTAAATAAATTTAAAAATCCACCAAGAAATTTGCAGTCTGATTTTGGTGAAAAATATTATAACAAACACTTTCAATCCTTAATGCAGACACTGGCATAAACTATTATAGTGTTTTTTCTACAAAGAAAGCATGCATTGTGGAACGTGTAATTAGAACTTTAAAGGGAAAAATGTGGCGCTTGTTTAACCTGAACGGTTCTTACAATTGGATAAAAAATTTAAGCGATATTGTGAAACAATATCCTGTAAAAGTTGATAAATCAAATGAAAAAACTATTCTTAAATCATCATTTACCCACATCAAACTTGCATCTAAAATACCAAAATATTCAATTAAAGATAGTGTGAGGATTAGTAAACACAGGGAAGCATTTACGAAAGGTTACACGCCAAACTGGTCAAATGAAATTTTTAAGATTAAAAAGGTAAACGTAACCAATCCGACAACATATATATTAGAAGATCAAGACGAGAAAGAAATCAAAGGTGCATTTTATGAAATGGAGTTGCAAAAGGTTAAACATCCAGGAATTTACCTGGTAGAAAAAGTCCTAAGAAAGACGGGAAATAAAGTCTTTGTAAAATGGTTAGGCTTCTCTAACGTACACAATAGCTGGATCGATAAAAATAATGTTTGCTAGAAGTTGTTATAATAATAGTTAATAAGGCTAACATTGTAAAATTATATTAAAATAAATAATACAGACAAAATCTTTCTATTGTTTTTTATTATTATTAAGCCATTCTTTTATTAAAAAGGTATTTTGTCTTGCGAATTGCAGATTATTATTGATGTGTCTACAACAATGGATGTTATATTTTAAACGATTGTTGATTTTTAACTCCGATAGCTTAGGACAACCTAGTGCAAGCATATCAGTTACAAAGTTTTGCATTATATATGTTTCAATCAATTTCTTCTTTTCTAGACCCTTCACAAATACTTCTTCACCGGGTCGGATAATTTGCTTCAAATAAAGCGCTATATATGATGACACCATTCCAGCCGTTAAAGATTCATTCCAAGAAAGACCATGAATATTCCTTGTCACCCAGTCGTTATGTTTTATATGATCTTGGCTCAAACAACTAGACTGCATTGGCAGTTTAAAAATTTGATGCCAAACAACACCTTCCAACAAGTACAAAACCGCAATTTCTTTGCACACAAACTCGTTTTTCTTGTATTTAAATCCCTGAATATCAATTATATACATGTTTGTATGTAAATATATGCAGTAAACTTCGACTAATTAAATTAATATTAGGAGCAATCTCCTTATATAGCAGATTACCACCATCTGCGTACTTTGCCAACCCACTTTTCAACCTATCACAAGAGTGAACACATTTTGAATTGAAACCGGCCTATGTTTATTTGCAGCCTCTAAACATAAATAAAAAACATAAATCAGAATTCACTTTAATTAAACACAATTGACTTGAATGGGATATTTTGAATCTGTCATACTTTATAACTTCTCGCTAGAAAACCAAATTCAAAACATCTACACACATTTTCTCTGCACTTACATTTTTCAACATACGTGTGTTTTGAAGTATGTATGTTCCATTGAAAGTAATATAAAGCCGATCCTAATTCAAAACGTGCCCACAAGTATTTTACATTTGAAAGTATATAAGAATTCATGTTTTCACATTTTACATTAAAAGTATATAAGGCCGATCCTAATTCAAAACGGTGCAATTGTAACTTCTCGCTAGAAAACCAAATTCAAAACATCTACACACATTTTCTCTGCACTTACATTTTTCAACATACGTGTGTTTTGAAGTATGTTTTATTGAAAGTAATATAAAGCCGATCTTAATTCAAAACGTACCCACAAGTATTTTACATTTGAAAGTATATAAGAATTTATGTTTTCACAACTATTTTACATTGAAAGTATATAACGCCAATCCTAATTCAAAACGGTGCACGTGTATTTTACATATGGAAAATACGTCTGAACACGTTTTGAATTAGGACCGGCCTTACCCCACTACTCAAGATGTATTTATTTCCTTTTTCTGACTTAGGAAACGGACCAGCTATATCGATGACCATCTTCTCAAAAAGATTCCCCACGTTATACTGTCTCATTGGGGGCTTTCCGTTTTGTGGCCGGGCCATTTCCAGAGACATACAACTCACATTTCCGGCACCACTCCTTCACATCTTCTTTGCAGTTTACCCAATAGAATTTTTCTCTCACTCTTTCGAAATTTCTTTTCACGCCAAAGTGCCCTCCAGAAATACAATCGTGCAAGTGGTGGAACACTTCCGGCACTCTGCTTCTTGGCACTATCACTTGAAGTCGCCTCTCGGTGTCATCTTCACACTTCAGGCGTCGATTCAAAGTTTTATTTTCAATCACCAAGGATTCCAACTGTGTCCAGTATGCCTTCAGGCTCTTACTTGATATACTAATTTCTTCCCAAGCTGGTCGTCGTCGTCTACTCTTCCACTCAATAATACGTCCCCATTCGGCGTCACTCTCCTGATCTTCTGGTATTCTTTCGGGTTGCCAAGTATCATCAGGTATCGTTATTTTATGGATGACACTTATTTTCTCTTCCATCTTGGAGCAATGACTGCAGTCCACCGGACACGGTCTTCTTGACAGAGCGTCTGCATTCCGATGGCTAGTTCCTACACGATGTTCTGTGTCAAAGTCATATTCCTGCAGCCGTTCTATCCATCGTGCAACTTGCCCTTCAAGATTTTGAAACAATAGTAACCATTTTAGTGCAGCATGGTCTGTTCTCAACAAGAATTTACGGCCGTATAAGTACTTATAAGTGCTATATGGATTTGACGATGACCAACAGCTCCTCTCTTTTCACACAATAGTTCCTTTCTGGCCGCGACAAGACCTTGTGAAATACCCAATAACTTTTTCCTGACCGTCCTGCACCTGAAAAAAAAACGGTCCTATAGCAGTGTTGCTGGCATTGGTATCCAACATAAATTTATCCTCCATCCGTGGAGAACTCAGAATCGGTGCTGTAACTAGTCGCCGTTTCAGTTGTTCAAATGCGCTGTGGCAGTCGTCATTCCAATTAAATTCTTGTGCATCTTCAGTTAATTTCGTTAACGGTTTGGCAATGTTTGCAAACCCTAGTATAAAATGTCAGTAATATGTACGTAATCCCAGAAAACTGCGTAGTTGATGTATATCTGCTGGTATAGGCCGCTCTTTCACTGTGTTTATCTTGTCAGGGTCGGTTCTTATTCCGGTTTCCGAAACGACATGCCCTAGGTATTTCACCTCTCTTCCAAATAGGTGACATTACTTAAAGCTCAATGTAAGGTTTGCCGCGCGTAATCTTTGGAATATGCTTTCTGGATTCTCAAGATGTTCTTCAAAAGATCCGTCTTACACTATCATATCGACTGGGTACACCAGACATGTTTTCCAGAACACTCCATGCAGTATCAACTCCATCAAACGTTCAAAAGTAGTAGAAGCATTACCTAATCCAAAGGGCATGATCTTGAACTGCCATGATCCAGTTCCAATTGTAAACGCAGTTTTCTTTTTATCGTTTGGCGTCAAGCCAACCTGCCAATATCCGCTTTTCAAGTCCAATGTCGAAAACCATTTAGATCCGGATAGAGTATCCAAGGTGTAATCAATTCTGAGCAAAGGATAGCTGTCTTTCTTTGTGACATCGTTTAACCGCCAGTAGTCTACACAAAACCTTGTCAACCCATCTTTTTTCTTGACAAGCACTACCGGAGATGGCCATAGACTATTCGAGGGCTCAATCACTCTCTATTTTTTCATGTCTGTGATAATTTGCTCGGCTTCCTTACGTTTAGCCAAAGGAAGCCACCTGGGATGTTGTCGTAACGGTTGCGCATCTTCAGTATGGATCTTGTGTTGCACCACATTCGTCCTTCCTTTCTCACTATCATCCAGTGCGAACAACCTCCATATCATCCGACTAATTCTTTTACCTTGCCCAGTTGGTCGCCGTTTAATCCTTGACACGAAGGTATCAACATATCCAGCAATTTCTGTGAGCAACCGTTGCCTGGTTTATCTTTTGTGTCGTCCATACAACGTTTAATATGGCATACTAGAATGCAACTTACCATAATCATGTCTTTCTTCAGAGTCACCGTATGCGGATTAATGTTCATCACCCTTACTGGTATCATATTTCGAAACTTTACCAGCGTTCTTCCAATCAGTAATCCCTCCTGACCCATTCCCGATTTAGTTGCTTCCATCATACATACTTGTCCTTCCCGGAGCGTACCATCCGGGCGTTCCATTACTATCATTTCCGCCTTCTCGGGTATTTTCATATCACAAATCATTCAAACTTGCATCGCCTGGTTACTCGTCCTTTGAAATGGAATCTCATCATCATCTATCCAAAGCACATTTTCTTTCATGTTTACATGAAACCCATATTCTCTCATGAGATACATTCCCAAGATTACTTCTTCTGCAAATTTCAGCTACCAACACCCGATGATTAATTAATATGTCTTCAATTCCCAACGTTACGGCAGTCTCTCCGTGAGTAGAAATTTTCTCACCACTTGCCGTTCGAAGACATACCGATACAGGTAGCACTTTTCAACGACCAACCAAATCTGGTCTCACAATAGTTCTTGTTGCTCCTGTATCCACGAATAATCGGACAACCATACCATTAATTCTACCATCAATACAAATGCCGTCCAGACTTCCCATCAACGATGCAGCACGAATAATAATCTCCGGGGCACTACCTTGTGCTGTCGACGCCCCCAAGCCGACTTGCTTTAGTTTTCCCTGCTGCTCAATCGGTTGTTTCTTTTGTTGAGTACAGTGTCTCTGTATATGACCAACTTCACCGCAGCTCCGGCATCGCAGACCCCATATCCGCGGTCGTTGTCTTTCCAGGTTCGAATCCCGACACGGTCCGTTTGAAAAATGTTAGGCGAGCATTTTTCACAAAAATATACCCTCGTTCGGATGAGAGGTAAAATGGAGGTCCCGTGTGTGTGTTGTCACGCACGTTAAAGATCCCTACCTTGCTTGAAACAGCAAGGGTTCGGCAAAATTCCAAATTTTTCAGGTTAAAAAAAACTTGCTTCCTGGCCAATGTAGTACCTTCAGGTGGAGCATTAGAAAATCACATGTAAGGTCGTTGTCTTCCAGCCTTTCCATCTTTCGTTTTTCGAACGGGCGGTTGATTACTTCATCTATTCTGTTCTGCGATTGATCAGGTTCCTCTAAGGCAGACCGAACTTTGTGACTTACCCTGTGTGATGTTTGCTTAGCTGCTTCAAATTCAATCGCATGAGCCAGTGCGTCATCTAACATTTTTGGCCGTGCCAATCTTGGCGCTTGCTCTATTTCGCCATTCACTAATATTTGAACAGCCAGTTGTTCGAGATTAGAGGTTCTGGAGTCGTTGGGTATGCCAATCTAACTAATCTGGCAATGTCAGCCTCGAATTCTTGCAGACTTTCATTTGTCTTTTGCAAGCGGTTCTTAACTTGTGGATGGTTAACATGTTGAAGGTGAGCGTCTCCATATCTCATCTTAAGCTTCGATGTTAAGAGGCCATAATCATTCTGTTGGCGATCGGGAATCGTTTGCAAGATGTTAAGAGCACTTCCGTAAAGCCACTATTAAAAAGATAGCCTTGTCTTTGTTGCACCAACCGTTGGCTATTGCAGCAGCTTCAAATTGTTTCAAATATGTCGGCCAAGGTGTTTTACCATCAAATGTGTGTGGCTTCACTTTAAATTTTGACGGTATTGACTCGCTTTCTTCCATGCTTCTTGTTTCAGGGATGTTCTGATTTACAACTTGGTTTGCTAATTCAAGTGGCCGCGTTGTTAGTGAAATCATTTGTTCTTGCAGCCTCATCACATCTTCTTCCATTTTTACCAATTTACTGTCCAACTTTTGCTCAACTGTTTTTACTTCTTCAGTGAAATCTTTTTTCAATGCAATGGAGCTTTCCAATAATCTTTGTTTTAGCGTCGCTGTATTTTCATTGTATTTTCTGTATTTTCTTCCATTTTCGCAGCATTTTCACTATGTGTCACTTCTAGTTTAACCGACCTCTATTCCATACCGGATTTAAAATCTTTAAGGAAATTTATTAAAGTTTATGCGTCCATTTTATTTTGACTTCTTGTAACAGACATATACAAGCTAATCAAATGCCGTTAGACTTGTGTTTTTCTTTAAAATTATTACTATACACCCAATACAGCCTGACACTACTGTAGCGGGCTACTATTAACGCGTTCACCAATTTAGAACAGGTAATAACAAAAGTTTTTATTATTCACTATTCACAAGTTCAATTAACAGTAATATGCCTTATTTATAGATGTTTTCAGTCCAATTAACAATGAAGCACTATCACACTAATGCTATTTACAAGCACTAATATCTTCCTAAGCTAATTCTTTAACTATAAGTCTCCTTAACAACACTAACACTACTATAATTTATTTATTACCCTTTTGTCTATTTATGTACAAGCTGGCGATAGAATATGCACGTTCACATAATACAAATTTACTATAGGACCTTCAGAACATAATGAGCAACTAACTATACACGATGTGATTTATATACATTTGGATGTAGACTAACTGATGTACACTCATCACCGATCTTATATATACCCTAAAATTAACTAGATGATTCATAGTCTGGTGTTTGGTCGAATGATCTAGTATTCTGTAGAATACACTTCGGTTATGTAACTTGCGTGTTTGACGGGTTGCCTAATAGTTCGTAACAATATATATATATATATATATATATATATATATATATATTATTAATTTTATGTGAATACTAGGATCGTGGTTATAAATTAATTAAGTTGAGGTGGTGACTAAGGAGTGTATTAACTATTTGTGCGAAGACTTTTGCACTGTATAAATCCTTCAGGATATATTGGATAAATATTGTTTTCTCTGTGGGTTGGTATTCGTTTTTGTAACATGTTTTTCTATTAAAGGTTTTGTAAATAAATTTTTGCTCTTAAGGCTTTGTTTTTTGTTTTGGGACCCACCCCTCTCTCTGACCTTCTAGCTAGCATAACAATCTTTGGATTCCTTTTCTTGTTGCAATACTCGGTGCAGGCTATTTCTGTTGTGTGCTTTATTTCTTTCTTGTCCACACGAAATAACATAACCAATGATCTTATGTTATTAGTCCATATGTGTAAGAAACATACCTTTGTTAAACTAACATCGTACCAATTTTAAAATAATATATGGCTCTCAATTCTGCACAATTCACTGGGTTGGGGTAGAGAAACTTGTGGCGCCAGTTGCTGTGTTGAATTTCATCCAGAAAATTATCTTACTACTTATAAATTATATTATATTTATTATAATTTACACTCATTTTTGTTCTAGTACTGTTACAATCTATGCAAATAAAGTCATCATTATATTATTATCCTAAATGCATTACATGCCTACATTTTCAAATAAGTTCTTCTTAGCCATTCATGTCCAATTTACCGTCGTTTGGGGTTCAGATATTCCAACCGGTTTACTTATGTTGACATTGATCTTGCTGGAACCTTTGTGTGCAAATCTTCTAGTCAGTGCAATGCCTCATCCAGATAAACTTATGTATGCATATTTATTTACATGTGCATTAGAGCTGTGCATCAAGAACTTGTTCCTCAATAATCTACAAATACCTGCATGACTTCTTTTACTAGACTTACCTCAGGTAAAGGAATATCTGATATTATTTATTCTGACCAGGTAAAAATTATCTCAGGGTCTTGCATTCCGTAAATAAAATTGAAACATTTCCCAATGATAATCAAAATGATTCTTTTGGTTTCTGACATCATTAACTGAAATTTTGATCCTTCTTAGAGCCGCAACTTTTTCATTTATTTATTCATTTGAAGAAAAGTAAAACAAAACCTTATTGATACATAATTTCTACTAACTAAAATCTTACATCACTACAAGATAAATCATCTTTAAAACTACCTTACACTACTAACAAACAAGTCAATATAAGAATAATATTTGTTGAAAATTATCAATATTTGGCTTGCGACATTTCTGTGGCCATAATTTATATAATGAGTATTATCCAAAAACAAACATTTAAATGTAGAATTATGTTAAGACACTTTAAAGTTGATTAATAGTAATAGCTCCTTAAAATCTATTTTAATTAAGTAATTTATACAAGAAAACAACATAGCATGAAGTCTACAAACATCTAGTTGATAATATCCAATCAGTTGTAGTCTAGTTTTATGTTCAATATCAATACATGGTACTTTATATTTGAGTAATAAAAATTTTTTTAATTTGGATTGCACTATACAATTTTATTAATATGATTCATGTGTACTAGACATCACATTTATACTATTGTAGCGGGCTACTACTACCGCGTTTCACTAATTTAAAACAAGTAATAACAAGAGTCCTTATTACTCACTGTTCACAAGTCTAATTAACAGTATATGCCTTATTTATAGATGTTTTCAGTCCAATTAACAATGAAGCACTATTACACTAATGAATTTACAAGCACTAATATCTTCTTAAACTAACTTCTTTAGGATTGGTCCATTAACAACACTAACATAACTATTTATTTATTACACTTTGTCTATTTATGTATTCTACAAGCTGCATGTACATTAGACACGTGCACTTAACATTTATGTTTACCCTTGGTCTTCCAAAAGCTCAACTATATAACTTTACACGAAATAAATTTATATTCGACATTCTGATATAGACTAACCCTGTACTTTCTCATCGGTCTTATTTATAACGTGAATTAAAAAGGATGACTCATCCTCCGGTAATTGCCAGAAGATTCTCGGTCCATGGAGAATATACAGTGCTTGCGGCGTTTTGTGTGTTTGACGGATTGCCTAATAGTAGCTCGCAATACTATTATATTCTACTATACTTCTGACAAGATTATTATACATAATCCTCAAGACTTTAATATCACTTATGTGGAAGCATACTCATTTTAAAAAAATTTAACACATGATGAATAAAGTTCACTTCTGTATCAAAAGTAATGCCCAAGTGACAAATGGTTCTAACAAATTCCAAAGATACATTGTTTATCAAAATTTAAATATTTTAGATTATGAATCCTATAAAACCTCATTACTTGACATTCTTTAACATTTAAACTAAGCAGAGTAGTTGTACAATATTCAATTAAATTACTATGATCATGCTGTATATTTTCATAATTAGCTTGAGTTACAACTACTGAGAACAATTTTTAATCTTCTGCACAGAGTAGCACTCCTACAAAATGTAAAACTATACCCTATATCATTAACAAACAGTGAGAACAAATTTGGCCCTGAATGAGAACCTAGTGGTACCCCAGAACTAACACACATAGAACGTGAAGATGCACCACCAATTTCAACAATGCTGCATCCTCTGCACAAGTAAGAATAAATCGATTCTAAATAGCGCCCATTGATACCAAACACTTAATCTTTATTCACTAGTAAAGCATGATAAATACTATCAAATTTGGACAAGTCAGTATAAATAACATTAACTTGGTAACTCCCTTCTACTTTTGGCAGCTATTCTTGATATACTGCAAGATTTGCAGTGGTTGACCAAACTTTATAAAAATCATTCTGCTCACTGACAATTATATGTTTATAAGTGAAAAACATCTCATTTGAGATCATTGCTTCAAGCACTAGCAATTTTTGATAATAAAGATATCCCATGACAATCTGCAATATCAGTTTTATTACCCAATTTATATATTGGAAAGAGGTTCAATATTTTCCACATTTCAGGAAATATCCCAGAATTAAAGCTTTTTTCAAATATCTGTGTGGGGCCCATTAATGAGAAACAACAATTTTTAAGAAATAAAGGTGGTATACTATCTGGACCAGCATTCCTATTGACATCTAGTGCCATTATTTGTTGTTGCACTTTAGCCACTGTAAATATATGGTTAACTAAGCTTAACAAACAATTACTAAATAAACTGATTGAAGTAAAAGTTCTGTCTAAATAATCAGAATTGCAAAATTCCAAATGATCAGCAAATGCATTGGCAATATTAGGTAACCCCAAGTTTCTCATTGTTATTGTGATACATCAAATTAGGAATTACACTATACTTTTTTAGAGAAGTTACATGAGTAGGGTAAATATGGGAATACTGGCGCCACATTTCCACCAGCATCCACATTTCCACACACATCTGGACCAAATTTACATGTAAATTCCCATAAGGAGGAAATGAGGAGATTCATCTCCACATTTCCACACACAATTACATGTAAATTCCCATAAGGAGGAAATTGACAGTTCTCCCGCCTCATTTCCACCAGAATCCCTCATTTCCACACTCATCTGGACCAAATAGTTTTCTTCGACTAACCATTTTTCATCTTTCGAGATAAACCTATCTTGTTTGGTATCAATTAATATTAGAACTTTCTCAGCTACCCAAATCTGTAGGAATTTTTCAGATAGCATCGTCCCCTAGGGAGCTACCCTCATTTTAAGATTTCTTACCTGTAGCGACTTTTGAGCGTTCTTATAATTTTTTTTAGTCATGCGATACATTAAATTAGCTTAGAATTTTCGCAGAATTCGAATCTGCAAACAGATTTGAAATCGGACCACGGCCTGCAAAGTTACCCCTTTAAAGCTTTATTGCTCTAAATTTCGCTCTTTGCTTTATAAGCAAAACTAACAAATAGTTTTCTTCGTCTAGCCATTGCATCTTTCGCAATAAACCTATCTTGTTTGGTATCAATTAATATTAGAATTTTCTCAGCTACCCGAATTTCTAGGAATTTTTTAGATTGCATCATCCCCCAGGGAGCTACCCCAATTCTAAGATTTTTTACCTGTAGAGACTTTTGAGCGTTCTTATAAATTTTTTTATACATGCGATGCATTAAATTAGTCTACAATTTTACGCACAATTCGAATCTGCAAACAGATTTAAAGTCGGATTACTCCTTACAAAGTTACCCCTTTAAAGCTCCCAAACCTCTTTAAATTGTTTTGCTCATCTATAACATATGCTTTAAACAACCATTTCCCTAGAAATCTAAACCGCGAAAATTTTAGAAACAAGTTCTTTATAAGCCATAAGTGTTTAATATTTAAAACCATTTTTTCAAACAGTAATGTGCTGTTTTGAGAATATCGCAAAAACCCATGACTTTTAAAATTTGTCTGGTTTAACATTTTCCTAAATAAGTACGTCACAAATTATGTTCAATGATGAATAGTCGGGATATACGTATACGAGGACAAACTAATTGCTTTACAATTATGTGACGTATAGTGAAAGTAGCCTTTCTTTTTTATTAATTAGCGGCTACATGATTTGAGAAATACAATAGATATGCTCAATGTCATCCATTAGGAAATTCCCGTATAATTGCTGGTGTACACAATATACTTTCTATTACGACCTCGACTAGGAGAAATGCAAACTTCATTTAGTAATATAATTAACGGTTTTCAAACCGCATAATAACGCGATCTGATTAGTAAAAACCTATTCCGTCCGTACGTTTCTTTGGCGTGTAAAAGTACATCGATATTTTAAACAATCGTTTTTGTGCAGTGATTTTTTGTGAAAAGTTTTTTGAAGATTTAAGGTAGGTCTACATTTATTTGCAAACACCAATTAATGTGTATTTTGCCATTGTTTCTGATTGTATTTTTAAAAAATTAATTTTTCCAAAGTAATGCGCTGTTTTACATATATATTTTTTTCAAATTTTAAAGATAGGCTTTTAGCTATACGAATGTTAGGTGTATCTATCAACCCCCCAATTCCGAAATGACTATTTCTTTTGGAATTGTAGAATATGGTGTTACAGATTGTGTAAAACATGTTACCTGCTTTAATGTAGCACTTGTGTAAGATTTTTATTTTATCTTGGCTGTCTTCCTCTACTATCTCCAAATAATTTACATGTAAGGTGGGCGAAGAACTTAAAAATTACGGGATCTTAAAACTAATATATACAATAGATTTACAGCATACCTCTTCCTCGGTTCGGATACTCCATCGTCGACACTGGTGTTCTTTATGCGGTAGCTAGTCATACGGTTGTTAAACGCTATGCTAACCATTTCTACACTATCTTCGCCAGTAGCGGTTTTTCCAGGTATAGGAAACACTGCAAGAGTTGCATTTAAAACGTTTGCAGGTACCATTTTAGTACAAAACAAAATCCGCACTATAAGACTTTGGTTAAACTTTTAAACGAACTAACTTATAACTAAAAAGTTTACTCTTGCGTTGCTGCTTTATGCTTCCTATAGAGTGCAAACCGAAGGTTTCCGAAGACAGCCGAAGGAAGTTGAGGATTCAGTGGGGAACTAAATGACGTCATCTATTACCAATCCTTGCTACTCGTCCAGTACATTTAGCACCATGCGAATGCAGTTAGTAGAGTCATCGGAAACGTCTTCCATGTTATACAGGTCGGCAATCGCATCGCGCGCATATTAAAAATCTAAAAGGGTTATAGCACACGCACACAAATTAGTTGCAAGCCGTGCAGTAGAAGATGCAGTGCTACTATAAACAATAACTTAAAAAAACATTTTAAACCTTTACTAAGGGAATACCAAAACTTGTTGTCTACAGAATACTTACTAATAAAGCAATTTAATTTTAAATAACTTCTACGTAATATTTTAGGAAATGGTAGGTTTGAATATTTTCTTTGGAAACAATCGAAGATTGTCGAAGCCACTCTAAGAGTGCACAAACGCGGTCACTAAACCATTAATACCAAGTATTCTATGCTTTCGTAGGTTGCTCATTTCCTAGAACCAAATCTTCCGCATAGCGGTTGGTAGCACGTAATAATTTCTAGAACTGGCAAGTATTCGATATCGCCCAAATACAGAATTAGATGCTCGATGTCCGTCAACTTCCGATTCCCTCGTAAAAGGTAGAAAAAACTCGGCCAATCATCCATTATACTTCGACCCGCTCTCGTTCTGATAATTTTCAAACATTTTTCAAACGACAATGGGCTTCCACACTAACACCTAACGTATCTTTCCTATTATTTGTTAAACAAAATCTACAGGTATCGCCATGCCCGTATGCGGACGCAAGCAGATGTTTGTGGATATGTACGAGAATATGTAACCATATACATTAATCACTCCAAGCTATTTTATTTAGTCCAAGAAAACTATTATTTTTCTAAACCACAATTACTAATCGTCTTTATAGGTTTAACATTTCTACCATTTCCCAATGACTGGTGCTACGTATATAGAAACTTTAATTTCTTATTGGAGAGAATTCTTATTCTTCCATGCACTGTTGCGTAGTTGCATGCCCATCCCTTTTGGGGGTATATGCTCGTTATAGGTTGTAGCACCCTGGGTTTTACTTAACCACAATTCGTGAGATCCATTTAATTTTTTTAATCGTATCTTTCTCGCTTACAATACAGTAGGACTTAGCCCTACTACCAACAAATTCTAATACTGGACCCCCATTCAATTTGTCTTTAAATTTCCCTACAACTTTTTTGTGTTATATTGTATTTATTATACGCGGGGTAGTCACTCTTTTAAGATAAATATATTTTGCTAGGTATCAACTAATATTAAATTTTTCTAGGGACCCCAAATCTGTAAATAGTGTTTAAATAGGACCACCCCATACAAAGTTATGCGTTTTAAAGACCCAAATCACAAATTTTTGCTCATCTTTATTTAACACCATCTTTAGAACCTTTTTTTTCGCTAACCAAGACATATGCCTTAGCCAACCATCTCCCGAGAAATCTAAAACCGATGTGTCCCGCGAACACCACGTGGAGGTAACACGTATACTCTGTCAACCGAGATAGAAGCAGGAAAGATTTGGAAGGTGGGCGAAGAACTTAAAAATTATGAAATTTAAAAACTAATGTACACAATAGATTTACAAAATCTATACAAATATAAACAACTATCTTATATCTTTACGCCCCATGCGTAGATTGTTGTACTATTAGGAATGATGTACCTTTTGTCATCTTCGCTCGATAAACTAATTTTATTAATTATCTGCGTGTACAAATCGTGTTTTACTCCGGATACATACACCGGCAAGTACTTTACACCAAATAAAGAAAAATTGATAGTATTTTTCTTTTTATCTAACCTAGGTCCACACTTGATTTTTAATTAAAAATCAATTAGTGCTAATGGGATTTTAATGGGAATACGCATTAAAAAGCAATTAGTGCAATGAGTTTTTAATGAGAAAACTCATTAAAAAGCAATTAGTCTTAATGAGTTTTTAATGAGAAACTCATTAAAAAGCAATCAGTGCTATCAACTTAATTTCACTGTTTCTCGGTTCAATCAGATATGGTACTACTCTAATGATAAAACTTAGTCATGACATCCGTTTAAAGTTTCAAAGACAATTTATTTAAAATTGGTTGAATAAAATTAGATAAAATTAAACCCACTCCAAACAAACATAAAGAAAGGACTGTCTTCTGTGTATAACTTTGTATTAAAATTAAGTTTAAATGACTCCATGCTTGGTATTAAATATTTTTAAATTTGTTATGTATAATGTCAGAATAAACATTTTATAATAGTATATAACATTGTTCTTTATTTATAAAAGGCTGTGACGTTACCCCGAAATAGCACTCGCACAGAGAGGGGTGCGCATGGGCAGTGCACATGGGCAGGGGTGCACACGCGTAGGGGTGCGCATGGGCTGGGGTGTGCATGCGCAAGGGTGCTCATGGGCTGGGATGTGTCTGGGCGTACACGAGGGAAGCGGATGTTAAGTCACCAAGCATCCAATTCTTTATTTGGTGTAAAGTACTTGCCGGTGTATGTATCCGGAGTAAAACACGATTTGTACACGCAGATAATTAATAAAATTAGTTTATCGAGCGAAGATGACAAAAGGTACATCATTCCTAATAGTACAACAATCTACGCATGGGGCGTAAAGATATAAGATAGTTGTTTATATTTGTATAGATTTTGTAAATCTATTGTGTACATTAGTTTTTAAATTTCATAATTTTTAAGTTCTTCGCCCACCTTCCAAATCTTTCCTGCTTCTATCTCGGTTGACAGAGTATACGTGTTACCTCCACGTGGTGTTCGCGGGACACATCGGTTTTAGATTTCTCGGGAGATGGTTGGCTAAGGCATATGTCTTGGTTAGCGAAAAAAAAGGTTCTAAAGATGGTGTTAAATAAAGATGAGCAAAAATTAGTGATTTGGGTCTTTAAAACGCATAACTTTGTATGGGGTGGTCCTATTTAAACACTATTTACAGATTTGGGGTACCTAGAAAAATTTAATATTAGTTGATACCTAGCAAAATATATTTATCTTAAAAGAGTGACTACCCCGCGTATAATAAATACAATATAACACAAAAAAGTTGTAGGGAAATTTAAAGACAAATTGAATGGGGGTCCAGTATTAGAATTTGTTGGTAGTAGGGCTAAGTCCTACTGTATTGTAAGCGAGAAAGATACGATTAAAAAGATTAAATGGATCTCACGAATTGTGGTTAAGTAAAACCCAGGGTGCTACAATCTATAACGAGCATATACCCCCAAAAGGGATGGGCATGCAACTACGCAACAGTGCATGGAAGAATAAGAATTCTCTCCAATAAGAAATTAAAGTTTCTATGTACGTAGCACGAGTCATTGGGAAATGGTAGAAATGTTAAACCTATAAAGACGATTAGTAATTGTGGTTTAGAAAAATAATAGTTTTCTTGGACTAAATAAAATAGCTTGGAGTGATTAATGTATATGGTTACATATTCTCGTACATATCCACAAACATCTGCTTGCGTCCGCATACGGGCATGGCGATACCTGTAGTTTTTGTTTAACAAATAATAGGAAAGATACGTTAGGTGTTAGTGTGGAAGCTCATTGTCGTTTGAAAAATGTTTGGAAATTATCAGAACGAGAGCGGGTCGAAGTATAATGGATGATTGGCCGAGTTTTTTCTACCTTTTACGAGGGAATCGGAAGTTGACGGACATCGAGCATCTAATTCTGTATTTGGGCGATATCGAATACTTGCCGGTTCTAGAAATTATTACGTGCTACCAACCGCTATGCGGAAGATTTGGTTCTAGGAAATGAGCAACCTACGAAAGCATAGAATACTTGGTATTAATGGTTTAGTGACCGCGTTTGTGCACTCTTAGAGTGGCTTCGACAATCTTCGATTGTTTCCAAAGAAAATATTCAAACCTACCATTTCCTAAAATATTACGTAGAAGTTATTTAAAATTAAATTGCTTTATTAGTAAGTATTCTGTAGACAACAAGTTTTGGTATTCCCTTAGTAAAGGTTTAAAATGTTTTTTTAAGTTATTGTTTATAGTAGCACTGCATCTTCTACTGCACGGCTTGCAACTAATTTGTGTGCGTGTGCTATAACCCTTTTGGATTTTTAATATGTGCGCGATGCGATTGCCGACCTGTATAACATGGAAGACGTTTCCGATGACTCTACTAACTGCATTCGCATGGTGCTAAATGTACTGGACGAGTAGCAAGGATTGGTAATAGATGACGTCATTTAGTTCCCACTGAATCCTCAACTTCCTTCGGCTGTCTTCGAAACCTTCGGTTTGCACTCTATAGGAAGCATAAAGCAGCAACGCAAGAGTAAACTTTTTAGTTATAAGTTAGTTCGTTTAAAAGTTTAACCAAAGTCTTATAGTGCGGATTTTGTTTTGTACTAAAATGGTACCTGCAAACGTTTTAAATGCAACTCTTGCAGTGTTTCCTATACCTGAAAAAACCGCTACTGGCGAAGATAGTGTAGACATGGTTAGCATAGCGTTTAACAACCGTATGACTAGCTACCGCATAGAGAACATCAGTGTCGACGATGGAGTATCCGAACCGAGGAAGAGGTATGCTGTAAATCTATTGTATATATTAGTTTTAAGATCCCGTAATTTTTAAGTTCTTCGCCCACCTTACATGTAAATTATTTGGAGATAGTAGAGGAGGAAGACAGCCAAGATAAAATAAAAATCTTACACAAGTGCTACATTAAAGCAGGTAACATGTTTTACACAATCTGTAACACTATATTCTACAATTCCAAAAGAAATAGTCATTTCGGAATTGGGGGGTTGATAGATACACCTAACATTCGTATAGCTAAAAGCCTATCTTTAAAATTTGAAAAAAATATATATGTAAAACAGCGCATTACTTTGGAAAAATTAATTTTTTAAAAATACAATCAGAAACAATGGCAAAATACACATTAATTGGTGTTTGCAAATAAATGTAGACCTACCTTAAATCTTCAAAAAACTTTTCACAAAAAATCACTGCACAAAAGCGATTGTTTAAAATATCGATGTACTTTTACACGCCAAAGAAACGTACGGAAGGAATAGGTTTTTACTAATCAGATCGCGTTATTATGCGGTTTAAAAACCGTTAATTATATTACTAAATGAAGTTTGCATTTCTCCTAGTCGAGGTCGTAATAGAAAGTATATTGTGTACACCAGCAATTATACGGGAATTTCCTAATGGATGACATTGAGCATATCTATTGTATTTCTCAAATCATATAGCCGCTAATTAATAAAAAAGAAAGAAAACTATTTGTTAGTTTTGCTTATAAAGCAAAGAGCGAAATTTAGAGCTTTAAAGCTTTAAAGGGGTAACTTTGCAGGCCGTGGTCCGATTTCAAATCTGTTAGCAGATTCGAATTCTGCGTAAAATTCTAAGCTAATTTAATGTATCGCATGACTAAAAAAAATTATAAGAACGCTCAAAAGTCGCTACAGGTAAGAAATTTTAAAATGAGGGTAGCTCCCTAGGGGACGATGCTATCTGAAAAATTCCTACAGATTTGGGTAGCTGAGAAAATTCTAATATTAATTGATACCAAACAAGATAGGTTTATCTCGAAAGATGAAAAATGGTTAGTCGAAGAAAACAATTTGGTCCAGATGAGTGTGGAAATGAGGGATTCTGGTGGAAATGAGGCGGGAGAACTGTCAATTTCCTCCTTATGGGAATTTACATGTAATTGTGTGTGGAAATGTGGATGCTTGTGGAAATGTGGAGATGAATCTCCTCATTTCCTCCTTATGGGAATTTACATGTAAATTTGGTCCAGATGTGTGTGGAAATGTGGATGCTGGTGGAAATGTGACGCCAGTACTCCCATATTTACCCTACTCACATGAAAAAAAAATTGTTTTGTTAGAAAGAATCATAAGCTCAGTATTAGTTATATACAATAAATAACACACATCTGATGCTTCGTCCCTTTTATGCATTTTAGAATATTCTATATAATCCACATGCAGATGTTTTTTGAATTTCTTATACAGACAATTTGATTAGTTGTTTTACTTGACAGTTATACCATTTAGGAAGCTTATCTGTTTTTATGACATTTAGATACGAATTTCTCCACACCTTCAAATAGTATAGATTAAAAAATATTAATAGCACTTTCACAGCATCTTGATCATAATTCACATAAAAACTATTTAAAATGTAGTAATTTGCTTTCTTAAATGAATATACCGAAATATTATTAATATTACGAATACTCGGACTATCCTTAAAGTCAAAAGAAGCCAATAATAACTGACACATTGAAGTTACGTAATTTTTTTTGTTTACATAAATTGGATGAAGTCGGTGTTAATGTTAAATTGATTGTTTATCTCGTTATTTATATAGGAGAAGTGAAAAATGAATATTTGCCAAGATTGTGGTTCTGAATTTACGTAAAATAAAACTTTGTATGCCACTTAAGAAAATTTCATGATTTGAATATAAGAGATTAGTTTCTATAAGCAACCAACTATGGATCAAAAAGAAGTTAAATTCAGTGCAATGAAGGAAACTAACTTTACACGAATGTTATCTAACATATGTTAGCTCTTGTATGTAAACAACTTGGTATTTTGTACTAACTTGTTGCAATTCTAGGTATTTTTCGTACTTGTGTCAATATGCAGTTTAAAGGTAGTTTGCTGGTATTTCTTTAATTTGATTTATAAATTATTAATTACTCGAGTGAAATGTGTTTAATAATAGTAATAGAGGCTTGAGGTTTCAAAAATTATATTTATATTTTTTAAAAAGTGAACACGTTATGTACCCTTATATATTCTCAATAAATACCTAAATTAATTAAGAAAGAAACTAATTTTATTTTGTCGAGAATTTTGTTTGCACCGTCAGTCGACTAAAACATGTAAAAAAACAAGATAGAAAATTAAGATTATTTTGGTACTCCGACTAAAAGTAAAACTAAAACACTGCACTGTAAATTTAAGAACACTCAATCCGACAGAATTGACGAAATTACAATAACTTAACCAGCGTTTGTAACACTGATAAAAACAAAGTGAGAACTGAGGATTAAATTAGATTAGTCGCGTACTTGTAGGTTTCCCATCAAAATCGCTGGAATTGTAATGATTTCCAGTAATTTGTACATGTATTTCTGCGAGTGGTTTCCCCATCGGATTTTATTCCCAAACAAGAGAAAGCAGAACAAAATACAACCTTATAAGATTTAGCGTTAATTAAACCTACTTTCTACTGAGGTAATACACTGTCTTATCTTAACATAAAATCAGGTGATGTATGATCAGATCTTGTATGAACATTAACATTAATGTTTGAGTTATTAACCAAACCATCCCTAATAAAAATTTCTTCTGCTAGGGTAGGCTTTTTAAGATCATTATTCCTTGTTGATTTCTTCTTTGTTGAAAAAAGCCGCACCTGATGTTCAACTTTTTTATTAATATTAATCTCCTCTGTAGTTTTTAGATCAATAGATTTTTCTTTATTTAATGTGTCAATGATTTTATCAAATTGCCTCATTATACCCAGATATTCGTCGTCAGTTAACAAAGCATTTTTACATAGGCCTATTATTAGCTTAGCTTTTTTTTAATAATATCAGTTTTTGAAGATTTTGCTTCATGTAAAATATTACTGCTGCAAGGTTCATTAATGTTACTAATATGCAAAGGTGTGGCAATGTCAAGATTCGATTTGTAAAACTGTATCGCACAAGCATGTATGTGTTTGCAAATGTTAAGCTTTATCATGTTGTCAAAACAGGTGCATTGAAATGTATGAACACATATGCTGCACTTTGTACAACTTAGGCATGAACTTTCACAGGCCTCATCTACTCTGGTAACTTGATACTGTTGAAAAGCACAAGTGGACGACGTAACTAAAAATTCTTTACCATATTCTAGACGTCTAATAAAATCTGATGTAATTGTTATCCTTGCTTTATGACTTTGTTTAATTCTATTATTTTTGTCCTTGGAAGTATTTTTTGCAAGTTTAATTATACGTTTAAACAAGCTATCTCGAGCAATTTTCATTACTGCATTAATGCTTTTGTCCAAACGTTTTACTTTCCAACCTTCCAAATACACATACTTCAAAACTTTGTGCATCGATTCAAGTTGCATGTTAGTGTTTATTCCTAAACCTAATCGATAGCAATATGCCCAAGATGTTGGACGATTTGCATAATTATTATGAAAATATTCAGCAAATTTTCTTGTTTTAAAGCAGAATCACGAACATCATCCAATATATGTTGAAATGTATAACCTTCCTTTATTTTTCCTGAAACACATCAACTGTAAAATTTTAAACTAGAACTTTATGTTCGAAAATACCTGCAATTTCTGCTTTACTCTCTTTACTTATAAAAACTCGACCAATACCGTTGGTATGTCCAACATGAGTTGTCCAGAAGTCTACTGCAACAGACCTATCGTTTTTAATCGTCGCTTCCATTCTTGAGAAACAAACACTTCCAATTTTATTAGTGCCTGTGTTTTTTAAGCTTCTAAAACCATTGCCTTTTGGCATGTAGTTGTACGATCGATGGCAATTATAGTACTCCTTTTTGGTGCCATCAGACAATAATTTAGCTGAAGTGTGAAGTATATACATTGTCAAAGATTTTTCCTGTTCTTGGTCTTTCCAGTTTTTGAACTCTGTTAAACAGAATAAAATTAGTATATAATTAACACTTTGCATAATAATCTTCAAACCTAATTGTGAATTAAAATGTAGTTGATCAGGTTTAGTTTCAATTTGATGTTCATTTGCCAAATGTTGTCGAAGTTTTTTATATCCCTTTAGATGTGTTGTACAATTTCCATAAAAGCACTTGATTTTTGACGAGTTGAGAATTATTGGAATACTTTTATGAACAGTTCTGCAATGACGACTTAAAGTTGATTTACTGCTAAAAGATTTGCCACATGTATCACACAAAAATTTACTAGTTAAAGTAACTGGTTTCCTATATTCAAAATCATGAATCTTTCTTAAATGGGCTTACAAATTCTTCTTTTGTGTAAACTTAAAACCACAGTCTTGGCAAGTATTCACTTTTTACTCCTCGTTTACAAATAACACGATAAACAAAATTAATAGGTAATTTTCATAGATCTCATTCACTATATGTAAACAAAAAAATTAAGTAACCTCAATCTGTCTACAACTGTCATTGCAGCCGCGTCATTTCTGCCGCTAGACGCTCGTATTATTGGAGGTATGAGGTTGGTTAAATGAGCAAAGAAGCTTAGTTCTTACAGCTGATTACTGTGGACAGCGCAAAAAACATAATAATTGAACATCCCTGTTTTGAGATATTGATCAAAATACTTACATTTAAATGGAACACCCTGTATATTAAATTTAAGTGAAAGAGAAATAAATTCTTAACAAAAAGTCTTATACACTTTTATATCAAAATCCTTAAGATAAAGTAAATATTAACAAATTTGTAATTTAATCAAGGTAGGCGCGGAAATTTGAACAGAATTTATTTGTTTAACAAGTGTATGTCATTTCGTGTGTTTAATTGTAGCAGTCAACTTTAAGAAGTGTTAATAACATTGTTAAAATGCCGTTTACTCATGAAGAAAAGTGTGATATGTTGGAAACTTTTATAATAAGTAGAAAAAATAGTACCAGAGCATTAAATTACTATCACAAAAAGTTTTCTAATCAAAACTCTCTAGATCGAAGACATTTTTAATTCTGTACAGAAAATTTAGAGACAATGAAAATTAGTTTTTGAAGAAAAGAACTAGAAAGAGATTTATAATTAGTGAAAACGTTGAAACAAATGTATTAGATTATTTTGAAGCATTTCCAAATGATTCTATTAGAGATTTGGTAAAAAATAGTAACTTTTCTTTAACAGTCATTTATAGCATATTAAGAAAACATAAATTTATTCCTTATAAATATCGTCCTGTGCAAACTTTAGTACCCGGAGATATGGAAAGACGATTTATTTTTTGTCGTTGGTTAGTTGCTTCGTGTAGAGAAAATCCTGGCTTTGTGAAAAATATAATTTGGAGCGATGAATCAAAATTTTCGAATTCTGGAATGTTTAACCGTAAAAACATTCATTACTGGTCACGTGAAAATCCACTGTTAACTTTCCCATCCCATCCACAAACAAAGTTTAGTTTAAATGTATAGTCTGGTTTGATTGGTAGTAAAATAGTGGGCCCTTTGTTTTATTACGGATCGCTTACTGGAGCCAGATATATGAACATTATGGAAGAAGTTTCTGAAGAATACCTGGGTGATATTAATCTAGAAGATCGCCAAATCATTTACTGCCAGCAAGATGGAGCTCCAGCACATAATTTTTGCAAAGTTGGCGCAATGATGCAAAGATTTTTTGGAGACCGGTGGATGGGAACAGATGGTCCTATAAAGTGGCCATCTCGTTCACTAGACTTGTCGCCTGGGGCAACGTAAAAAATAACGTTTACGAAAGAAGATATGCCAATGTAGCAGAATTAGAAAACAGTTTTCGATTAAGTATTAATTCACCTGACGGTAGGAGTATTGCAAATGCTACAGGGGGGTGTTATTAGGCGAGCGTTAATGTGCATTTAAGAAAATGGAGAAATTATTGAACATTTTATGTAATTTTAGTGTGTTAAATAAATGGTTTAATTAAAAGTCACGACAACCTTAATTAAATATCAAATTTGTTAATATTTACTTTATCTTAAGAATTTTGATCTAAGAGTGTATAAGACTTTTTGTTAAAAATTTGTTTCTCTTTTATTTAAATTAAAAATATAGGGTGTTCCATTTAAAAAGTGTTTTGATCAATATCTCGAAACAGCGATGTTCAATTATTTTTTGTGCCGTCCACAGTAATCAGCTGTAAAAACTAAGCTTCTTTGCTCATTTAACCAACCTCATAGTTCCAATAATAGCAAAGTTAACAATGGTGCCAAGTTAATTTGAAACAGGCTGTATATACCCTCAGCTATCAGTGTACATTTCTGGAATTTAACTTTAAGTCACATATCATCCAACTTCGGGTTATTGCAACACATTAATTGGAAAACCTGAAGGTTGCATGTTGTAGCTATAAGAATACCACCAACTCTGGTACACCCATGCACATAATATTTTCTAATCCCTGCGATTGACAGTATGGATGGACGGAAATAGTTCTAGTTAAACAACATTCAATAATGGTCATAGTCTACCACTGAAATTGCCAGCAAAAGTTCTTTAGTTTTAGAACGTAATCCATGAACATTTTGGTAACAAATAGTCAATAGCCAAAATTCATTTTTAAAATAAATAATCATCAGCATGTGGATTCACTCATGCTTGAACAATAAAATAAATATCAGGCATTGGTTGGGATATAAAATCTTTTAAAAATATAGCGACTTATGGTTACGCCAGCAGGCTAATTATTAGGGTCGATTGTCATCATGATCACTAAATCTTCCACTAACAACAAAGTTATTGTTACCAAGTATAGATTCAATCAACTTCAAGTAAATTGATCATGATTAAATATAGAATGAACGATTTTGAATTATACCCAATTTAGTATTCCTTTCAACATTGCTAATAAAAGTCAAATTTTCTTTTCAGTATCCTTAAAACCTAAATTACCAGTTTCAATCGGCTTTGGTAAAAACTGACCACTTCTGGTTTTTGTAACTGTTTTAAATTTTATATCATTAGGAATTTCATTAACAACAACAGGTTTAATTTGATGCACTTGTGATGTTTGCAGATTAGAAACTGTTTGAGATAAGATGTGGTGTTTTGTATTGTCTGGGATCACCTTGTTAATGCTTTGTAGCAACAGAGATAACATTTATTTACAAGTTAAAAATATAAACTAACCATACATTAAAAGCACGACCCACACAGAAAATATTTACAAAAGTTCTTGTGTGCATAATTATTGCAAATTCCTTTTAACACTGAAAACACTTTAGTTTGCTGGGTATGGTTCAATGTGGAAGAATTGAACGTTGTGGCTGTACAGTGAAGACCTGGATCTGGTGTTGGTTGATGTTCATTATTAAGCTCAATGCAATGCAACACTTAGCAGCGGTGACTGGGATGCGATTTTCATCCTTCGGTACACTGCAACTGGTATTTTATCAGTTTTATTACTAAAATTTTTTAATAAGATGCAGTCATTACACAAAAAAGCTGCTATTAATGTAAATTTTATCTTTTCTTAGTCCACAAGAAGGGTGATAAGCAGGATTACATGCAAAGCACTTTAAAATTTTATTTACTACTTTCTTCCTGCAGAATTTACAAATAATCTGAAAAGCTAAATTAGTAATGCTTTCATTGACTGTCGTTTTTAATATTGTTTTGTAACAACTATAATAAAATCGGCCACAATCTCATTAATGTATACTTTACATATACAATCCCAAATGTTGGAGGAACTGCAAAATTTGTTTTTTATACTGAAGCTGTACTCAACAGTCGTCTTCAGATTCGAATGACAGTACAAATTATCTATCACCACACCACTCTTTAGTAGGCGGTTCCCTTCCACCCTAACCTGAAATAACTAATCCAGAGGAATTACCTCTACATACCAGTTGGCATCTTTGTTGTTTAGTTATTCACACCATATGACCTAGAAAGTTCATCCACTAGCCCATTCAACGTAACAAGTCCTAGTAACCCGCTAAAATTGAAGATGTGGTAATAATTAATGATTTCAATACTTCACCATATCTTGGCCTCTTGAGCATATACAAAACTAATTTTAGGGTGTGACGGTATAATGCAACTGTGAAAACTAATGACGGGTCTTTCATAGATCTGAGAAATAAACTTATTCCTCCTCTTGAATAATTAATTTTAAGATATACTATTTCTTGCAAGCAATTTATTCTTTTTTTTTGAAGTTATCTCTATCTGGTGTTTTTTGCATACTGGTCAAAGTTGTTTCTTCACACATTGAAGGTTTAAAATAATTCCGTTTTTTTTTGTGTGGAGTAAAACTTACAAGGTTTGAGCTGGGCGGTTTCGGTTTACGCCTCTGTATAATATTTAATAATTATAAATAGCGTACTTTAAAACTGTAACAGGCTCCCCTATAATCACAGTCCATATAATTATAAATTATTTGCACATTTAAGTGACATTATTCATAGTAACATATTGAGGTAACTTGTATGACAATTCAATCGAATTCTTTGCACAAGTTAATAACAACTGCAATTTTTCTTGCTAAACCTGCCTACATCTCACTCTCTCGTTTATCATTCATTTTTAACGGATGCCTTTGTACTGCAGAGATTTGGCTTTCAACCTATGTCTAGTTTCTTTTCAATGATGTATCTCAATCAAGCTTTTTGGGTTAGAACATGCATGCTACTGTATTAGCTAGCATTCGGACTGATTTCTTACTAATGAAAAATGTTTGTAGATGCCACTGAGCACATTTCATTCCATTTAAAACCCGTCAGAGTGTATTTTTAACGCCTTATTTTCTTTTGATGCAAGTGTTTATGATATTGAATTATTCAAATGTTCTACAACTTAAAGGAATTTATTTGGAATTCTTGATTCATTTTCATTAGTATACTTTCCTATGGATTGAAAGTGTCGAGTACACTCAATTCCGCCTGCTACAGGCTTACATAATTTTTAAAGAATAACAATCATCAATTGTTGCACTCAAGTTCAATAGCTACATTTTTATTTACTGATAACAAACCACCACCCATACAGTATAAAGGATTGTATTTTTATAGAGTAATATAAATATCAGTCAATAAAACAAAATGACACAAGCTAGCAAAACTTAGTTTGTTTAAAAATTCTTTTAAATATTGATTGATTTAGTTGAGTTCATTAGGCTGATGATATATAATTTTAAACACTTTTTGTCTATCGCACAGGAAATCTTCAGAAAAATATACTTAATAATGTTAAAAAACAACAACAGTAAATTTATAATAAATTATTTTAAGAACAATTTCTAAAAATTTTTACCAACTAAATTGTTTCAACAGAACAATTTTAAAAAAATTACCCCAAAATTTTAATGTTTTAATATTCTTTATTCACATGTTCTCATCATCATTAGGTCTTCAGTCCTAGAACTGGTTAGACGCGTACTATCATTGTTCCCTATTCTGAACTAACCTACAGATTTCCCTGAAATATGCACAGTTTGCATTTATAACTGTCTGATCTAGGTCTACATCTACCTCTTTTTTCCTATCTGTGCTTGTAATATATCACATACTATTCCTCAAAAATGCCTTAGAACGTATTCCGCCCTACTATTTCTCTTTTTCCCCAGATATCATTGTTCCCCTACTATTTCTGTAACTTATTTGTTATTATCTTTGTCTGTCCATGCTATCGTCCTCATACATCTGAAGCACATCATTTCAAAAGGCTGCTACAGTTTTTCTGTCTGCGTTTCAGACTTCCCGTATTTCATAGGCATACTGTGCTGTGCTCCACACATATGCTTTCGACAATTTTCTTCTTATTCTATGTTTGTTGTCTTTCTTCATAGGCGCTGTTCTTTCTTGTTAGATGCAGTTCGATCACTTTCTATTGTTTTACAGTTATATGCCCTATTTCTCCGACCTTCAATGGTTGTGAAGGGAGGTAAGCAGCCTGTGGCTGCCAAGTTCCCCCAACACTTAACCATTTGGCGATTTAATATATTTTCCAATTTATCTTTTCGCACAGTCAACATTAGTTGCAGGTATTTCGCAACCAACAACTAGTTGTTTAAACTAATCATCAGATTTATCTGCGCTTATTTTTTCGTCATTAGGTTTTCCGTCTCAAAACTGGTTGGACACGTACCTGCACTTATTTATATTCTGAGCTAGCCTACATAGTTCCCTGAAATTCTCACACAGCATGTGTATCCAGCTCGTTCCCTTTCTATTGTTTTCTAATTTTATACCCTATTTTACCGAGATTCAGTGAAGGAGGTTAAGCAACCTGTGACTACCAAGATCCCCCAACACTTAGACATTTGCCGAAATAATGGTTTTCCAGTAAGTCCTTTCACACACTTAACATTATTCGAGAATATTGCCCAACCAATTCTTGTAGTTACTTATAATAATCATCATGTTAAAGCACAGTTATCTTTTCGTCATTAGTTTATCCATCTTGGGATTGGTTGGATGCGTACCTCCATTGATTTCTATTCTGGGCTAGCCTACACATCTCCCTGAAACCTCTACAGCCTACATCTTTTACTATCTGTGTGCAGTAGTCTAATCTAGGTCTGCCTTTTCTTCTCTTTTTTCCTATCTCTGCTTCTAATATATTCCGCACTATTCCCTCATGTCGTAGTATGTGGCCTATCATCCTATCTCTCCTATTTTTTACCGTTTTCCACATATTTCTTTCTTCCCCTACCATTTTTAGTACCTCTTTGTTCTTAACTTTGTCGGTCCATGATATCTTCATCATACGTCTGTAGCACCACATTTCAAAGGATTCTACCTTTTTCTTGTCCGCTTCTCCTACTGTCCAGGCTTCACAGCCGTACAGTGCTGTGCTCCACACATGTTTTAAGCAATCTTTTCCTTGTTTCTATGTTTTTGGTCTTTGAGCACAGTAGGTGCCCTTTCTTGTTAAATGTAGCACGACCTTGTGCTAATCTTTGTTTTATATCTTTTGTGCTTTTCCCATCTTGCGTTATTTGGCTTCCTAGGTAGCAGAAATCCTTAACCTCTTGTAAGTTCGTGTTACACACTTGTATTCTTGTTTTTGATTTATTTTCCCCACCTTTGCAAACTAGAACTTTAGTTTTAGTTTTGTTAATTTTTATACCGTATCTCTCTGTTAGAACCGTTTCCATTTCATTAAGAGCAGCTTCTAACACTTCCTTGTTAGACGCTAATACCGCTATATCATCTGCAAATCTAAGCATATCAATTTTTTGCCCCTGCATAGTAATACCAAATGTCTTCCTGCATTTGACAGTATTCATTGCCTCTTCTATGTACAAGTTAAAAATCAATGGGAATAGGGCACATCCCTGTTTCACCCCCTTCCTAATGTTTACTTCTCTACGTTCCTGCTCTAATTCTATTACTGCTGTTTGCTCTTTGTATAAGCTATGTACTATTCGCCTATCCCTATAACTCATTCCAATCTTTTTGAGTATTTCAAACATTTTTTTCCATTTTACATTGTCGAATGCTTTTTCCAGATCTACAAACTCTATATACACGCTTTCCCCTTTTTCTATTGTTTTCTCCATTATCACTCTCAGAGCTAAAATAGCCTCCCGTGTCCCCCTGTTTCGCCTAAACCCAAATTGGTCTTCTCCTAGTATTTCTTCAGCTCGTTTTTCAATTCGTCTTTGCACAATTCTAGTTAATATTTTTGACACGTGTGCTGTAAAACTTATTGTTCGAAAATTTTCACATCTATCCGCGCCTTCCTTTTTTGGTATAGTTACTATGATGCTACGTTTGAAATCTTTGGGTATCTCGCCTGTCTCATGCATATAGCTTACAAGTTGGAAGAGACGTTCTGTTACTGCTTGTCCAGCGGCTTTTAGAGTTTCTGCTTTCACCTTACCTTTACCCGGCGCCTTACCATTTTTCAGACTATTTAATGCTAATTCAAACTCGTCTCGAAGTACAGGATATCCCAAGTCATCATTTTCAATGTCTGATTCCTGTTCTAATGCAGTTAGTTCCTCTCCTGCATATAAATTCCCTATATATTCTTGCCATCTACTCACTTTCTCTACGTTTTCTATAATGACGTTTCCTTGTGCGTCCCTTATATTTTTGCTATACGGTTTTATATCCCTAAAATTCATTCTAATTAATTTGTATGCTTCGTCTGTCTTTCCTATTTCCATCTTAGTTTGTACCTTTTTGCACTTTTCATCAATCCATTGTTCTTTAGCTTTCCTGCATTTTCGAATAATTTCCCATTTTATGGGTTTGTATCTCTGTTTTCCTGTTTCGTCTGATTTATTTTTGTATTTTCGTCTTTCTTCTATTAAATTCACGATATACTTTGTTATCCATGGTTTCTTATTTTCTTTTTGTGTATACCCCAGAATATCTCTGGCCGCCATGTCTAGGCTGGATTTAATGTTATTCCATTCTGTTTCTACTTCCTTAGTTTCAGATATTTTCTCGATATCATTCAGCAATTCATTTGACTTTTTTCGAATCTTACTTGAATATATTTATCTTTTAGTTTCTCTAAGTCCAAATGCCTTTTTCCGTTCCTTTTTTTCAGATTTTTAAATTTAAGTGCGGCTTTCATAATTACGATGTTGTGGTCAGTATCTATATCTGCTTCTGGGTAGCTTTTACAGTCTTTTACTTGATTCCTAAACCGTTGTCTAACAAGAATGTAATCTATTTGATATCTTCCTATATCTCCTGGCATCTTCCACGTATATCGTCTTCTAGCATGATGTTGAAATAATGTGTTTGTGATGATTAAATTGTTCTTGTCGCAAAATTCTACCAGCCTATTTCCCCTGTCGTTTCTCGTGCCTAAACCAAATAAACCTACTACCGCTCCTTCCTCCCTCACCTACCACGGCATTAAAATCCCTGTAATTATTAAATTTTCATGTCCTTTTACGTATCTTAATATGTCTTCGATATCTTTGTAGATGGCTTCTACCTCTTCGTCACTGTAGCTAGAGGTGGGCATGTATACTTGCATTATTACTGTGTTTACCGGTTTAGATTCTAATCTAACCATGAGTACTCTTTCGTTCTTTTGTAAGTAATTTTCTACACAGTATCCTATCTTTTTCCGCATAACTATCCCCACACCCAAATTTCCTTCCTCTGCTCCTGTATGAATTACCCTGAAGTCTCCACTCCAAAATTCCCCCGCCTCTGGCCACCGAACTTCGCTGATCCCTACTATGTCTAGTGATAACCTATTCATTTCGATTTTTAGGTTCTCTAGCTTACCCACTTGCTTCATAGTTCTAACATTCCACGCTCCGACTCGCAAAATGTTCCCGACTCTTATTCTTAAGTTTCCGATCGCATCCTCCGAAGTCGTCCCATCCCGGAGATCCGAATGGGGGACTATTTTAACTCCGGAATCTTTTACCCCAGAGAATGCCATCATGTTTGTAACAATTTAAGTACGCTGTGTACTTGGGAGATAATGTGATGGTTCCCCGTTGCCTTCCACATCGCGGTAGTGTGTCTTAGACTGCCATACCGACCCCTATGGTCTCTGCCAATCTATGTACCGAAAGAGCCGCTGCCCTCTTTCGGGGACCTGTCTTAGTCTGGTTTCTCACTAACGACACTACTACTTTGGTTGGACCTGTAGTTTGGCTCTTTAGCTCATTAGAACACGCAAGCTATTTCACCTGTTCTAGTAATTTAGAACTTCGGCAAGGTGCAGGTCCATTCGAAATGGTCACATGTTCTATTCTTTTAATTTTGTAATCATTTATACCTATGTTCCATTTCTATGTTTAAATGAAATCAGTCATCTTCTTTGTTAACATGTTTGTAAATGGCCAGATTTAAAGCAATTATTATAGATTTTTCCAGAACAGAAATATAAGCTGCATATTTAAACTATAGATAATTTCAAAATGTTTTTTAACATTTATTTGTTAAATACAAATTTATTACAGTATTATTAAATTTATAATTCAAAAGTAAAAACAACTAAACATAATAATACTGTATTAATAAACTATAATGAATAATCTTATAAAACCTAAAGCATACATTGCCATGCTAAAGGTATTTCAAATACTTAATTCTAGTTTAATATTAACCAAAACAAATAAACTTTTTAAAAAAAAAGTATTACTACATTTCAGTCACATAACAAAATAAAGTTAATAATATTCTGTAACACTTATTATCAACTACATCGCTGTGACACGCGCGCACGCGCATGCGCGCACACATATATATATATATATATATATATATATATATATATATATTGATACCACATATTAATTTGCACAAGGCAAGTCGATTAATACAAGTAAAAAATCACTACTGTATTAATAAACAATAAGAAATAATCATTCAGGACCTTATATTTCCCATCGATTTGAAATGATTATTTAGGCTCTAGATAAAAATTCAAGTTTATTTCATGCTATTTTACCAAATTTTCAAATATGGAAATATTTGTAGATTGTTATCCACTGTAATGTTTTTTGAAATATAGTATATATACCCTATTCACGATAAATATGGGATGACGTCGTAAACAGTAATAAAGTGTTAGTAATTTTATAATGTGGACGTAACTATGAACGCAGCTTTAATGATATTACGATTTAGTATGTTACAGTTGGCAGTTGTGTGCAGTGTTGTAACATTTTCTGTTTCTGTATCCTTAGACGCAAACTTTGTTTACAGTGAAATTTTAAGACGCTGCTTTTATTACTTGATAAATCTTATTTCTGCATCTTGCGTTGCATTGCTACCACAATTCACTACCATATAGATAGAAGGAATTTTAAAAATAACCTTACTATTTAAAGTATGCCAACTTTTAATAATTATTTAATAATAAACAAAAATTATAAAGGTCTAACTATTAAATACGCCTAGAATAATTCAACCATGACAACACAGCATTTATTTGTATTGTGACGTCATCCCATATTTATCGTGAATAGCGTATATATGCTATATTTCAAAAAACATTACAGTGGATAACAATCTACAAATATTTCCATATTTGAAAATTTGGTAAAATACTCGAAAGTTAGTGGATGTACCAAACAAGTTTTAAAAAATAGATCAGTTTATTCGTCCCTGTAATGTATGCAAGATTAACATGTAAAAAACACAATACACTATTATGTAAAAGTTGCAATAGATTAAGAGCATAATAAAGTCCTTGATACAGAAACATTTAAATTCATTAAATATAATAGCATAAACTTAACTTAAACAAACTAGGGTTAATATTAAACAAGCACATTTATAAATTTCTTATCCTTCAGTATCAGAAGAAGCAGTTGGTTGTGCAGCATGACCTAAACAAAGTAACATTTTAGATTTAAGCCACATATTCATAGCAAATTATAAATTTTAGTATATTAGATATATATATATATATATATATATATATATATATATATATATATATATATATGTTACAATAAAAGTAGATATTGCGGCAAATGTACACATTTCCCGGTAAATGTTCACATTTGCCTCCTCGTTTGGGTAATGTGCATTCAACTAACATTACCAATTTCAAATAAGAAATCGAAAGTGCTAGTAATGTGGTGCGCATACGCACTTGTAGTGATACGCGAACTACCGTTTCGGCTAGTTCAGTAGGCGCTGCTATTTCATGTTACACATTTCGTGCAAGTGCTCTATCTATAATGTTAATGTTATTATGTTTATGTACCCTACAGTAACTACATTACAAATTAATGCCATAGTACTGAAGATTTCTGGATATAATTTAAGATATTTAGAGAAATCAGACTCAGGTAAGTTAAAATTATCATAATTATAGATTTAAAATTTTAATTTTTCTACAAAAAAAAATTTTTTAGTTAGAATTTTTGAAAAACAATGGAACAAAAAGAAAAATTTAAAAACCAACTAGAACAGATTGTATCACAAAAAAACAAAAATAATATTTATTTAAACCAACATCAGTATGAAAAATATTATTGGAAGTAAAGACAGCAAAATTAAAAGAAAAGAATAAAAGTGATGTAGATTACCGCCGGCTGAAAAGATACGATACAATAGTGGTAGGGAAGGAAGAAAAATTAATAAGTCCATTAAAAGAAGGGGGTAGCATAAAATATTTTGCAACAATTGAAGAAACTTATGGAATTATACACGATGCTCATTTGGCAACTGGCCATGGTGGCCGAAACAGATTATGAAAAAAATTAATAACAAATACAACAACATTACTACTGAAGCAGTTATGTTGTATTTATCTTTATGTGAAGCATGTCAAAAAAAGGCAAAGGGCAAGAAAAAGGAATTGTGATAAAACCAATTTTGACAAGTGTAATGAATTCTAGGTGTCAAGTGGATCTTATAGATTTACAGACACAACCAGATAATGAATTTAAATTTATTTTAAATTATCAAGATCATTTAACCAAATTTGTTGTACTGCGCCCACTAAAAACAAAAACTGCATCAAAAATAACAAAACAACTTATGGACATTTTCACTCTTTTTGGAGCCCTATCCATTCTCCAATGTGATAATGGTAGGGAGTTTGCAAATAAAATTATCCAAGAATTAGCAAATGTGAGGGATGGTGTGAAAATAATACACGGGAAGCCTCGCCATTCCCAAAGCCAGGGCTCGATAGAGCGAGCGAATCAACATGTTCAAAATATGCTTACAACCTGGCTTATCACTAACCAAACAACCAAGTGGTCAGAAGGTTTAAAATATGTTCAACTGATGAAAAATAGAGCTTTTCATGAGGGTATAAAGCAAACTCCCTATGAAGCTTTATTCGGAACAAGAATGAAATTGGGTTTGAAAACATCAAATTTACCTATGGAATCTGTTGAACAGCTGGAAACAGAAGAAGAGTTAGAGCAATTACTAGAAAGAATATACACAGCCAATTCATCGCATAGCAAAGTCGCTGAAAACGATGAATTTTCCATTGAAACGTTAGACATAATTTTGGATGATGGTTTATTATGCAACCAAATTGAAGATAAAGATGGAAGTTTTGAGTTAAATTCTGTTTTAAACGAGAAGAAAATTTTAATTGAAAGCAAGGGAAAATTTAAAAAATCAAGCTATCAAAATGTGTAATTTTTCGAAAGAAAAATTTCCTGCTGCTGTGATTGGTGACAATGTTAGAGTTTCCATTCCAGACGTTGATCGTGGTAAAACGGATCCAAAAAATTTGATTTGCGTTGTTTTGTCTAGAGATGACGATAAAAATTTATATAAATTAGGAACTAAACGGGGAGTTTTAAAACAATCTTATTCTAGGCATGAATTCGCCATTTGCAAACAAAAGTTTATATCATACGAAGATGTTCCTCAAGATGTTGAGAAATCAGTAAGAGAAATTATAGGAATGCAGTCCATTACTAGTGGACAAGGTTTTAAAAGATGCATCTGTAAAGGAACATGTTCCTCAAAAAAATGCAGTTGTAAAAATGCTGGAATATTATGTAATTCCAAGTGCCACAATAGCAATTCTTGCTAAAATAAATAAAACTTTTTTCATTATGAAATTTCTATATGTTCCTTTATAGTTTTATAAAATTTAGCTGTTATAATAAAGAAAAGTATGTTATTATTATTTGTTTGATTCCCATCGTATTGGTCCTGAAAAACTAGGACGAAAATTGTATTTATGAATATTGGGATCATAACCTACGACATATTATATAATATGCAAAGAAAAATATGTTTTGTTTGTCATTTACATTTTTGAATTAAAATAATTTTCGTTATTAAAGCCTTTTGTATTATGTATATTTAAATAAATATTTCTTTACTGCAACAACATTTTTAATTTATTTGTATTCCAACTTTTCTTAAAACATGAAGGTAAGAGTATACATTTACCAAAACGTAAAGGCAAGAATACACATTTGCCTGGAAATGTACATATATATATATATATATATATATATATATATATATATTGCTACAATATCGCCGTACTTGCCAGGTGCTCAACGATCAATTGTCTGCTGATTGCCACCTCTCAGTGCCTTTAAAATAATTTAAAATTAACACAATCAAATTTATGTATCAACTAGCTCAGTGATACTCCGTACAGAGAGAAATGATGATGATGATAAGGAATTTTTATTCACTCCTCTCCAATGCTCAATTCATCTGAATAAGACAAACAAAACTCACTAAAAATTGTATAATGAACTAAATAAAACTTTTGTCATATTACAACTTACAAATCTACGCTCTTTTAATATTATTTATCTTTTATAGAATCTTTGAATCAAAATTAATATAAATATTCCTATCGAATTAGCTCGGTATGAAAATTATAACCTTTTCAAAGCAATTAAAACCAACAAAAAATTTGTATCTTACCACGAATAGTTTCGTTGAACGTTCAAAGAAATATCCAATTTCTAAACATAATTCTATGTACCAATCAAACTTTTGTTGACCATTTACACACTACATCTTAATCACATGCAAATTTTCAAGCTCGCTTCCGAATACACAAATTATGTAAAATTGCAAATGCAAAGTGCTATAAATTGAATAAATAGTTCTGACCTTATAGTTCTCCTGTTTTTCTCTTGCTGGAGATTACTGACTCAAATTCCCGCTTGTTCTGGAACTTTCAACAATTCGGCTTGGAAATAACTTTTAATTGAATAACGGTCGTTTATTCAGTAGCTTAGAGTCATTGATCAGAAACTTAGCGTGTTAACCCAGTAATTTCAAGTATTTACCAGTAACTTGGAATATTAACCATTGACTTAGAGTATTAACCATTATTACGGAATGAGCTTCCTTTAATTAATTGTAGCTTGTTATTGATTTTATACAGCGTGATTTGTATTTGCTTTTCTATAATGAATGAATTATGTACATTGTTGGGTTTTAATGTTTGGTTTTTGTGGTTTTTATAATATTTACCTGAGATATTCCTCATTTGTAACCTTAAATAACCTTATAATCATAGCAATATATATATATATATATATATATATAAATATATATATAAATATATATATATATATATATATATATATATATATATATTATAATACCAATATATAGCAATTAACGAATAAATCGTTTCAAAATATTTGACATTACTAACACACACATGCATGAGCTTGCACTTGCATGCACGCACACTCATATGCATGCATACATGCATGTACACACACATGCATGCACACACATGCATACACACACAAGCATACACACACATGCCCATGTGTTCAGTTTGGCTGCTCATGGTTTGTTACCGTATTGTTCAGTTATTTTTTATTCTTGAATATATTAAGAAATAATTTCCAAGCTTCTGAGTTTTTATATTTTGCCCATCTGTATATATTAGCCTGATGTTTTTCTGTTTCAACAACTTCACCGATGAAACATTTACTTTTGTTTTATATGGGGGCAATAGTTTTCATGTTCTCAAAATCTACTGTGCATGGTTATGTTAACATGTGCTAGTGATTGTTTTTTTCATTTTGAATAGCATTTCTGTTCTTCCCTCCTGATGCTGATCGTTCTGTTTGTCTGTCCTGTGTATAACTTGTTACATCCTGCACATGGTATCTTAGACTGGCTTGATTTTCTGCTACTACTTTTGTAATTTAGATTAAGAAGGATCACATTTCTTTTATTCTATGGCTGGAACATGGTTTTATTCAGTTTTCCTAAGATCTTGCTGATTCTATCAGTTGTCCCCTTTGGTTGGAAGTTGAACTGTGAAGCTAGGATTGTCATCTTCTTCTGTTACTGGTTGAGTGTAGTTTGTTTAAGACTTTTCAATCTGCTCAGGAAATCCATTTTGCATCAAGGCTTCATGGAGTTTCTCATTTTCTGGTTCCGGTGTTATTTCTGCATCTAATTAGTCTTCAGGAACATGTTATTGTTTTGGCTACTGATTAAAATTGTGCTGGACGATGATGTGATATCGTGTAACAATTGGATGTGTGTTTTTTGTATACTGCGTGGTCCAGGCTTCCACCATCATGCTTCCTAACTATGATATCCGGAAACGGTAGTTCATTGTTCTCCTCTATCCCCATGGTAAACCTATAGAATATACTATGTCTAAATGGGACACCTTCTTCGTGGATTTTTGGTAAATCGTAAGAGCTTTGGTCATATTGAGAAGTTTTCTCCATGAAAGTATTTTTTTATGCTCGGCTTTCTTGATATTGCTCTTCGGTATGCTACCTTGTGAGTAGTGGGATAAGGTCGGATCCACTTCAGGTATGCTACCTTGTTAGCAGTGGGATAAGGTCGGCTCCACTTCAAATTAGTACACACAAATATACATTAGGTCGGCTTGTAACATGTTGCATTATGCTAGCTATAAATTAAACGGAGAAGGAAAATTTAGTCAATTTGACGGGACAAACTAAAATATGAATGTACCTTGTATGATAGATTTCAAGAATAACTAATATTAATTAAGCATGATACTTTAACTCATTTGTTTTTTGAAAATATAATTTCAATTAGGGCAGTTACTATAATTAAAGTAATAAAAAAATGAATTTTCTTAAAATAAATTGCTACAATTTAATATAATACATTCCATAGGATAAACATCATGACAATAAAAACCGCTGAAATAAAAGATTTCATAAATCATACAATGTAATAAATACATAATGAATAAAAGGCAAAATGCAACAAACAAAACCATATATTATACAGAAATGAAGCATGACTAAACGTTCAAGAGAAACTGTACAAGTACATGACATGTAATTAAAGGGATAATGACCTTGATATTAGGCATAGATTATAGTTGATACATTGTGTTAGCGGATGCTGACAACAATGAACAGGATTTTTATCAAGGGAGAGATTTGATAAAACAATTACGCTTGATAAGTTGCTAGTTAAGTTCAAACAAAAGTCAAAATGTAAATAAACACGATGTAAGTCATGGGTGGTTACAAGTGTGCTGTACATGGTTGGTGATATTTTGATTTGCAGTAAGGCAAATAAATCACTTTCATATGTTTTGTGGATTTACTGTTGTGCAGGTTAAATATGTAAATAAAAAAAGGCTGGAAACTTGTGAGTCTAGCTATCCAGAAATGGGAATTCATTATTGTTTTGGGTGACCTAGTTACAATGTAAACCATTGTGCCCTTAAATTATCTTATTTAGGGGATGTTAAATGAACAATGAGTACATGAACTTTTATGTTTAGATTTATTAATTACGCACATGTGATTTAAAATGTAAATGATTTGTATTTAAGTAGTAGAAAATTAATCAAAGTGAAAGTAATCATTTAATTTTTTTGACACTACAATGTAGACAGATTTTTGATTTAATCGTTACTGCCCAAATTTTTTAGTTTTGCTATTTAAATAAATTTTAATTTTTAAGTTTTGCGTATCGGTTTTGCCGTATAAATTTATAAATATGTATATCATTTCTAGGTTCTCTTTGTTTTTGATTTTTTCAGTATTTGAAATTTTTGTGTTTGATAATTAAATTCATTTTGTAAAAACCATTTCGTTTTTTCATACTGATGCCAGGTTAGTCTCTTTTTCGATATGTTGAGGACTTTGGCCAATGTCATATTTATACCTTTTTCGCAGCGTATTTTGTAAACAATTGGCTGCTGTTAGCAGTATTTTAAGTATCCGCCCGACCAGGTATTTTTTGTTTAACATTCGTTTTTGTTTTTATTATCTAAGAGATTAATTTTATTATTTTTCTAACTTAATTGCAAATTGTAATTTATTGTGGAAACTGTTAAATAATTTAATACGTAAACATTTGTCGCTTGGGATTATGCAAATACAGGCATCCAAGAATAAGAAAAATATGTTGAGCTTGCATCTATTAAAGTACCATTTGCACGATTGCATTCGATAATACCATCCCCATAACATACTGATACAAAAAATAGAATGGAAATGCATTTAAAAAATGCTTTATCAGACAGATACTTAAACTATTGCCCACAGTACCCGATCACCCAAAAAATAAGTTATAGTAAGCTTAGCGGACAGAACTATCAAACAAATCGGATCCGAAGTACAGCAAAATTGCAATTGAATAGGCAAAACACACTCTCATAACGAATAATAACCCAAATAAGTTAATCGAAAATATTTCTTAACACGAATAATTAAATATAACAAATACCAACTTAGTAACACAATAACCAAACAAAATATGAAATTGTATTCCTAACACACTGATTTCATACCTTTAACATACCATAACGAATACAATCTGATAATAGATTATTTTATCAGAATAAAGCATGAAACACCAAAAAGCAACACCCGTATGTAATCTATAAAATAGCCCGATAAACAATTGCAAATATGCCTATATTGGTCAATATTCTCAACATCTAAAAAAGCAATCAAGCACACAGTATATGAGTAAAAAACATTAACTGCCTTAGCAAATCGTCAGTATAAAGCTAACTGCAAATTTGATTACGATACAAAATTTCTTAAAAATCAAAAATAAGGGAATACTCAGAAATAATTTTCGTTTTTAAAAACCTAGCAGCTGCAAATCACTAAACCGATTTATAAAAGATAAGAAAAATATATCTCATTTTCATTATATAGAAAAATATAAAATAATTCTTGTGCAGTGAAGAGTAAATCAAAAGTATGTCAACATGGCATTTTAATCCAAAGAATAAGCTTTAAACAAGATTCTAAGAATAAGAATAATAAATTCAATATCATCATCATTAGGTCTTCAGTCCTGGAACTGGTTAGACGCGTACCATCATTGTTTCCTATTCTGAACTAACCTACAGATTTCCCTGAAATTTGCACAGTCTGCATCTATAACTATCTGATCTAGGTCTACATCTACCTCTTTTTTCCTATCCCTGCTTGTAATATATCCCATACTTGTTACGTTAATCGGGGCAGCCGCGTTGGGCGTCAAATTTATGCTACGTTGGCTCGTAGTCGTGCGTAACACAAAGAAAAATCAAAGAAGTGACCGGGCTCAATCGGAGATTAGGGGGGGTTGTAGAAAGCAGACCAACATATAATGTGCGCGGCTGTAACGAATTAGTAACAATACCTGCAATAAAAAAAAAATTAGTCCTGCAAACCTGAAATAAAGAAAAAGCATAGCATGCTGATCGAGCATAGATTGTTCAGTACTTTGTAGAATGTAAAAACAAAAACTGTTTGGATAATCTATATAATATAACAACGGTAAAAGCAATACAAAAAATTTTTAGTACAAAGTGAGGTAATATTGGGGAGTAGCAGAAACGTTTTCTCACACACCAATTAAACATAAATCAGACAAAATTTTAACAAAAGATAAATAAGTAAGCACAATTGATATGAGTCATCCAGTATTGTTGATTCTTCTTTTTTTTTCAAATAGCATGCAAGTCTATGGTAAAAGGTATCAGAACGACAAAGATATGGCAAAACAACGGATAGATATTTAAAGTAAGAATAAGTAGGAAATAGTTCAACTTACAAAAGGTCCTTCAGTAACGCTTCCTTGCAATTGAAGTGTGGGATTCACGATGTCCGGCACTAACGCAGCACTTCACCCTTGACTGGGAGGATATTGATGGAACTTATCACACGTTACCCTAATCGCACCTACGTATTTCACTGGTGTTAGCAGCAGACATTATCACGCGACGGAACTAAGTAGCATTGATAAATTTCTTGTTAATTCTATTTCCTGAGACAATAATTTCGAAATATTTTGTAGCACTAGTTTAATTTCAACTGGGACCAAATGTATATTATTTTCATAACCATCCAAAAAGCAGTGAGAAACTTCAACCAATACCTTTGTAAACCGGTAATCTGTTATCTTTCGCAAATAACGAAATTTGCGCAAACAATGATCTGTTTTAGATTCTTTGGATAATCCAAAGTATGCACTACTCTGATAAAAAAAGGGCCGCGAAACTAGATCGCACACACAGTTTAAGTACCAAAAGACGAAGCACCAACAAAAAAAACCACAATGAGTAAAGCACGTGTATCACTAAAGTACGTACGTCAAATGTTCCGTAAAACACGCGTGCAGGTCGAGTTTAACAAGTTCTACCACTTTTATTTCCAATAGAAACTCAACAAAAACAACAATTAGTAAGGCACGCGTAAGCAATAAAACCGTCCGTCAAATGTCCTTAAAAACACACGTGCGTCGACCAAACACGGTTAATATACAACTTTTATTTCACAAGAAAAACAACAAAAAAACGTGCCGTGCTTGTTCATGAACAATTCGAAAATTGATACCGCATTAATTCTCACTATTGTCAAAGCAAAGAAGAAGCAGTATTTTTAACGTAATTAATATATAGGAACCAAGAACAAACTACAACTACTCATCTGTTTGTTCAACTCGTTCTATTACAACCTCTTATCGTCTATTATCTAGACTTGTATATCCACATAAGCAACAAAATTTATACGAACGGCAAGACAAGAACGATGAAATCTCCTCATTATAATACGATGCATTCGCCTAAGGAGTTAATAAATATAAAATATAGAAATAGTAGTTACAGAAAGGTATTTGCTAATTGGGAAAAAGCGTAGAATGTTAAGCTATAAAAATGCACGTTACAGATTCCCCCCTAGCAAAATAAAGACGTCGGGGTGAAAGAAAAAAAACGACAGACAGAACAAAAAAATTTTATTTTTTTTTATCCGGTTCGAAGGACCAACACCAGTATAAGAAAAAGAACATTTTTTTTCAAAAGAAGACAAAGTCATCTATCGTAACCAACAACGACAGAACAGGTAAAGAAAGCATCAAGTAAACACCCAATGAGGATTAAAGCTCTTAGCTACTTTCAAAAACGTCAAAAGACGGATGTCTCCCAAAAGGGACATTTCTGTTCTCCACCTTAAAGAAAAGTTTTGGCTTCCCGCGGAGAAACCAAGAGGAAAAGAAACGAGAAACTAAACTCGTAGCAAACCAACTAGACGACACAACTGTCAACCTCAAGTGTGCAGCAAAGAAAGAACCAAGACAAAGAAAAGGGCAAAGGCAAGCTAGTACACAATCTAGAATACTTCCAACTGAGGTAACACAGATTCGTATGAAACGATTACTCAAGCAAAGTATGGCTAACAGACCTACAAAAGCGACCTAGTCGAAATACCTAAAGGAAAAGAAAATAGATCTGAAGCCTACCTCAAGGAATGGATGTAGCAAGCGACTATAATAGTCAAATAGTGAACAAATGGTGGAACTAGCCAGAAGAAAAAGTCACGGGATGGGCTAGCTACAAAAAGATGAATAGGAATACGAAATGGGCGCCAGTGTTTTCGGACACAAGCTTATCAGAGAAAACACAAGACCAATAAGCCAAAAAAATTACAAGTCATTAGGGATAGCGACACGTAGGGGTCAAAATAGAATCGGCCGTAGGGAGCCCTTTAGGATCCGGAGGTTCAGGATCAATGTGTGGAGGGTCTAAAGTTTTATCGGGTTTGAGGTCCTTAATATGCCAAGTACCCAGATCGTTACCAGAATCATCCGCTAAGATATAGGTCCACGGAGAAAGTTTAGTTCTAATAGTAAAGGGACCCACATATTTGGGAGCAAGTTTAGCATTGAAGTAGCGAGTAGCATCCGAAAGAACATAATTGCGTTTCCACACGCGATTGTCAGGCGATAAAGTTAAGGGACGACGACGAAGATCGTAGTGTTTAGCATTTTTCTTGTATGCTAAGGAAAGGCGTTTCGAAATTTCTTCACGAAGTGACTCAAATTTGACTAAGTCAGTAGGAGGAATAGGACGTTCGGGATTCATAAGAACATCATCAGGATCAAGAGGTTTCCAAAATGATCGCCGTAGAGAACATGTTCACGACCATATAGAGCAAAATACGGGGAGTAACCAATAACCTCATTTTTAAGCGTTCGAATAGCGCAACCAATTTTTGCTAAATTAACGTCCCACCGACGTTGATTATCAGAAACGTAAAAAGAAATCATAGTTTTCAGGACCCTATTAATACGTTTGGCCGGATTCGCCTGAGGATGATAGCGAGCATTAAACAGAATTTTTGTTCGATAAGAATCACAGAGTTTAGTGAAAATATTACTACGAAATTGTACCCTATTGTCCGCAATTAGATACTGAGGAGTACCATACACCAGGAAAATATTTTCCTCAATGGTTCGAGCAACCGCAGCGGCTGTAGACGCACGTAGAGGAAAGAAACAAGCATATTTTGTAAAACAATCGGCAACAACTAAAATGAAAGAATTTCCTTTAGAGGATCTAGGAAGAGGTCCGACAATATCAGTACATAGGACTTGCCAAGGACAAGTGGCAGTAGCACGAGGAGACATAAAGCCAGGAGGTTTCTTTTGTTCGACTTTGTGTGCAGTGCAGATTTTACAACGACGGACGTATCGAGCAACAGCGGCTCTAAGTTTAGGCCAATAGTAACGCATGGAAATTTTAGAGACAGTTTTGTGGACACCAGGGTGACCTGAAGTAGGTAGATCATGATTTTCGTATAGAACCCTATTCCGTTGTTCGCTGGGAACTACTAACTTCCAATCGTCTTGAGGAGGTTGGAGCAAAGACTGTTTAGATTTTACATGTTTGTATAGTAATTCGTTTTCCACATGCCAGTTACTGTATAGTTTAGGGTTGGAATTAACACGAGTCCGTAGCTTAAGATACCAAGGATCCAAAATTGGCAGAGTAATAGAAGATTTAGGAAAGTCATCAATTAAGTCAATTTTAGGTACTGAGCGAGATAAGGCATCGGGGACGATGTTTTCTTTACCTTTACGATGTACGATGGTGAAGTTATATTGTTGAAGTCGTACAGACCAACGATCTAAACGACCGTTGGGGCTTTGTAGATTATTCAGCCAGATAAGCGAATGGTGATCCGTGATCACAGTAAAGTAAGAACCCTCGATATAGGGACGAAATTTCTCAATTGCCCATATAACACCAAGACATTCTTTTTCGGTGGCGCTATAGTTGCGTTCCGCCTTTTTAAGAGAACAGCTAATGTAGCTAATGACTTTTTCGTCATCACCCTGTTGTTGAGTCAGCACAGCACCCAAACCAAAATCAGAGGCATCAGTCTGTATAGTAAAGGGCAAAGAAAAATCAGGACAACTCATCACTGGAGCCGTTACCAAGTGTTCTTTCAGCAGCTTAAACGCCTGCTGACATTCCGAAGACCAATCAAATTTAGAATTTTTCTTAGTCAAAGCAGTAATTGGAGCAGTAAGAGCAGAAAAATTTGGGATAAAGCGACGATACCACGAGCACATACCAACTATGCGTTGTACTTCATTTATAGTAGTAGGAGGAGGAAGATTAAGAATGGCCGAAACTTTTTCTGGGTCGACATGGAGTCCATGACGATTTACTACGTATCCCAGATAACGGAGTTCCGGTCGGCATATAATGCATTTATCTCTGCGAAAAGACCTGCAGAATTTAAACAAAAAAGCACTTTCTGTAGTACCACCAAATGTTGTTCGAAAGTAGGGGTAGCGATGATCACATCATCTAAGTATGCGAAACAGAAAGGTTCAAGATCAGCACCAAGCACACGATCTATAAGTCGCTGAAATGTCGCTGGAGAATTATGAAGACCAAATGGCATTTTAGTAAACTGGTATAAACCTCTACCAGGTACCGTAAATGCAGTAATCGCTTTAGAATTAGAAGAAAGAGGTATTTGCCAATAAGCAGAGCGAATGTCCAAACTAGTTAAGAATTTTGCGTCTCTAAGACGGTCTAGGATCGTAGAAATATAAGGAAGGGGATAGGCATCTTTTTCTGTAACATCATTGACCTTTCTAAAATCGATGCAGAAACGATATGTGCCATCTTTCTTAGGCACCATAACAATAGGGCTAGACCAAGCGCTATTAGATGGTTCTACAACACCACTTTCTAGCATCTCATCCAGAGCTTGATTGACATGTCGAAGTACCGTAGGGGACATGGGATAATGTCGTTGCTTGATAGGACTAGATGTAGTACGGATCTGATGTTCAATAAGATTAGTACAGCCCAAAGGTAAAGTATCATCTTAAGGAAACATCTGTTGGACTATACGAGACAATTCTGATTGTTGCATGATCGACAGATCGGAAAGAGCATTGATCTGACTGATCGAGACAGTAGAAGAAGAACCGAAAGTCCATTGACCCGTTCGAAAATCTGGGACAACACCCATAGATTTCCAGAAGTCATTGCCTAAGATCAGAGACTGAGAAATAGAAGGAACGACTAGGACGTCCAGAAGAATAGTTTTATTTTCGACCGACATGTGTAAAGTAAGTGACCCGAGAATGTCATAAGCTTGACCATTGGCTACCGTACAGCTGTGGATCTCCGTTTGGGACAAAGGCAAAGAATGAGAATAGAGGATATCCCAACCAGGACCACCAATAATAGTACGAGAAGCGCCAGAATCAAGCAAGCCCTTAAATTCGATGTCAAAAATAGTAACAGTAAGATAAGGTCTGTCGTCCTCACGAGAACTAGCTAAAATAAAATCCAGAACATATTTAAATCGGTCATCAAGACCAGAGAAAGGATTTTCTGAAGAAATAATAGGTACCGAGACAACTGTAGAAGGAATCGGGTCGGTTTCTCGGCTTAGCGACTCGATCGGTAGTTTTAAATTCTTGTTACAACTCGTACAATTGGTACGGGTAACATTAGGTTTACCACAACCATAGCAATGAAGTATTTGGGGTTTAGTACAGGAAGGAGACTTGTGTCCTCGTTGGCCACAGTTCCAACAAGTAACGGAAGAATTAGAAATATTTTTAGGAGCATCACTAGCACCAGGTGCAAGTGTTTTCGAAGTAGTAACACCAGAATGGGGAGGGACATAAGCAGAAGTAAGTTTGCTGCGGACCACAGAACCTGTATAAGCTAAGTCAGGCTCTAGGAGTTGAGAAAAGTTCAGAGCAGGAGGAGACTTGAAATTATCGGCTTGTATTTTGCGCTGTTCTAGTCTGCGACCTACACGCAAAAGTTCTGTAATAGTATTCAGATCAAGCAAAGCTAACTTGGTTTGGTAGAAAGGGGTAAGATTTGGTAAAATAATTTCGAGTTTCTGTGGTTCAGAGAGAGAGAGATTGTTAGACGAGCAAATAAATTTTCCATCGTAGCTAAATATACACCCATAGACTCTGAGGGACCCATAGTACGTTGCTTTATTTCCTCTAAAAGTTTTTCGTTGTAATTGACGGGTTGAAATTCTTCCCTTAATAGTCGAATAACATCTTGCCAATTAGTTAGGGATTTTCTATGCGCTCTGAATAAAATTAAAGCTTTTCCCGAAAGTAAGTCTGATGCCGAAGAAAATAGTTGAGAAGCAGAAACGTTGCGTGCCGAGCATAATTCGTCCACGCGTAATCGAAATGCATTTAAAGACATACGGTCATCACCCGAAAATTTTAAGTACCATTTAGACACCAGCTGTCCATAACCAGACGTAGCAATTGATTTAGAAATAGATATAGGTATAGGTAATTCATCAGAAGATTCAGCAGAAGTAAGATCATCCTCAGTATCAGTAATAGTCGGATTAATAGTAGCCGTAGAAACAAGTGGTACCCTAGGTGAAGTGGAAGAACGTCTAAAGCGACGGTATAATCTATCGCGATCACTGCGTAAATTACTAACACATAGCAACAACTTTCGCTGTGTTACTGTTTCAGCGTCAGAAGTAACATTCATGCGTTGGATTCTCCCTTTGAGATGCATAGCAAGGCTAATAATACGTTTGCCGTCGGCAGTTGAAATATCACCATTAAAATCTTTACTCTTCGTAGTTAATTCAGTTAAACCTTCAGTCACGGCTTTATTATCAGTCTGAAAATCGATACCAGATTTAAGTGGACTTAGAGTTTCAGAAGATTCCATTTTCAAAATATTCCTAAAGGATTTACGAAGTTTGGATACAGGTACCTTTGCATCGAACCCACGAGAACCGACTTCATATTTGAGTTCAGCTTCATGTAAACGATCAACTTTGAATTTCCAATAGTCCTCCATTACTACAGAATCAACAAACACCCAAATATTTAAAGACATAAAAACGAATTATTAGGCTTGTTCGATAGGGAAACCAAATTAACGAAATAACTAAATACTAAACAAAATCCAGTTCAGAAGGAGAAAAAAAAATAATTTCGAGCACCACGTTGGGCGCCAAAATTTATGTTACGTTAATCGGGGCAGCCGCGTTGGGCGCCAAATTTATGCTACGTTGGCTCGTAGCCGTGCGTAACACAAAGAAAAATCAAAGAAGTGACCGGGCTCAATCAGAGATTAGGGGGGGTTGTAGAAAGCAGACCAACATATAATGTGCGCGGCTGTAAGGAATTAGTAACAATACCTGCAATAAAAAAAAATTAGTCCTGCAAACCTGAAATAAAGAAAAAGCATAGCATGCTGATCGAGCATAGATTGTTCAGTACTTTGTAGAATGTAAAAAAAAACTGTTTGGATAATCTATATAATATAACAACGGTAAAATCAATACAAAAAATTTTTAGTACAAAGTGAGGTAATATTGGGGAGTAGCAGAAACGTTTCCTCACACACCAATTAAACATAAATCAGACAAAATTTTAACAAAAGATAAATAAGTAAGCACAATTGATATGAGTCATCCAGTATTGTTGATTCTTCTTTTTTTTTTCAAGTAGCATGCAAGTCTATGGTAAAAGGTATCAGAACGACAAAGATATGGCAAAACAACGGATAGATATTTAAAGTAAGAATAAGTAGGAAATAGTTCAACTTACAAAAGGTCCTTCAGTAACGCTCCCTTGCAATTGAAGTGTGGGATTCACGATGTCCGGCACTAACGCAGCACTTCACCCTTGACTGGGAGGGTGTTGATGGAACTTATCACACGTTACCCTAATCACAACTACGTATTTCACTGGTGTTAGCAGCAGACATTATCACGCGACGGAACTAAGTAGCATTGATAAATTTCTTGTTAATTCTATTTCCTGAGACAATAATTTCGAAATATTTTGTAGCACTAGTTTAATTTCAACTGGGACCAAATGTATATTATTTTCATAACCATCCAAAAAGCAGCGAGAAACTTCAACCAATACCTTTGTAAACCGGTAATCTGTTATATTTCGCAAATAACGAAATTTGCGCAAACAATGATCTGTTTTAGATTTTTTGGGGTTAGAAAATTCAGAAACTACAGTATCAACTGTATTTGGATAATCCAAAGTATGCACTACTCTGATAAAAAAAGGGCCGCGAAACTAGATCGCACACACAGTTTAAGTACCAAAAGACGAAGCACCAACAAAAAAAAACACAATGAGTAAAGCACGTGTATCACTAAAGTACGTCCGTCAAATGTTCCGTAAAACACACGTGCAGGTCGAGTTTAACAAGTTCTACCACTTTTATTTCCAATAGAAACGCAACAAAAACAACAATTAGTAAGGCACGCGTAAGCAATAAAACCGTCCGTCAAATGTCCTTAAAAACACACGTGCGTCGACCAAACACGGTTAATATACAACTTTTATTTCACAAGAAAAACAACAAAAAAGCGTGCCGTGGTTGTTCATGAACAATTCGAAAATTGATACCGCATTAATTCTCACTATTGCCAAAGCAAAGAAGAAGCAGTATTTTTAACGTAATTAATATATAGAAACCAAGAACAAACTACAACTACTCATCTGTTTATTCAACTCGTTCTATTACAACCTCTTGTCGTCTATTATCTAGACTTGTATATCCACATAAGCAACAAAATTTATAAGAACGGCAAGACAAGAACGATGCAATCTCCTCATTATAATACGATGCATTCGCCTAAGGAGTTAATAAATATAAAATATAGAAATAGTAGTTACAGAAAGGTATTTGCTAATTGGGAAAAAGCGTAGAATGTTAAGCTATAAAAATGCACGTTACATACTATTCCCCAAAAATTCCTTAGAACGTATTCTGCCCTTCTATTTCTCTTATCTTTTTCCCCAGATATCCTAGTTCCCTTACTATTTCTATAACCTATTTGTTATTATCTTTGTCTGTCCATGCTATCGTCCTCATACATCTGAAGCACATCATTTCAAAAGGCTGCTACCGTTTTTCTGTCTGCGTTTCAGACTGCCCGTATTTCATAGGCATACTGTGCTGTGCTCCACACATATGCTTTCAACAATTTTCCTCTTGTTTTATCTTTGTTGTTTTTTCTCATAAGCACTGTTCTTTCTTGTTAGATGCAGTTCAGTCACCTTCTATTGTTTTACAATTATATACCCTATTTTTCCGACCTTCAGTGGTTGTGAAGGGACAGCCTGGGCTGCCAAGTTCCCCCAACACTTAACCATTTACCGATTTAATATATTTTCCAATATATCTTTTCGCACAGTCCTCATTAGTTGCAGATATTTCGCAACCAACAACTAGTTGTTTATACTAATCATCAGATTTATCTGTGGTTATTTTTTCGTCATTAAGTTTTCCGTCTCAAAACTGGTACTTGCACTTATTTATATTCTGAGCTAGCCTACATAGTTCCCTGAAATTCTCACACAGCATGTGTATACAGCTCGTTCCCCTTCTATTGTTTTCTAATTTATGCCCTATTTCAGCAAGATTCAGTGAAGGGGGTTAAGCAACCTGTGGCTACCAAGATCTCCCAACACTTAGACATTTGCCGAAGTAATGGTTTTCCAGTAAATCCTTTCACACACTTAACATTATTCGAGAATATTGCTCAGCCAATTCTTGTACTTACTTATAATACTCATCACAGTTATTTTTTCGTCATTAGTTTATCCATCTTGGGATTGGTTGGATGCGTACCTCCATAGATTTCAATTCTGAGCTAGCCTACACATCTCCCTGAAACCCCTATAGCCTACATCTTTTACTATCTGTGTGCAGTAGTCTAACCTAGGTCTGCCTCTTTTTCTCTTTTTTCCTATCTCTGCTTATAATATATTCCGCACTATTCCCTCATGCCGTAGTATGTAGCCTATCATCCTCTTATTTACCGTTTTCCACATATTTCTTTCTTCCCCTACCATTTTTAGTACCTCTTCGTTCTTAACTTTTTCTGTCCATGATATCTTCATGATACGTCTGTAGCACCACATTTCAAAGGCTTCTACCTTTTTCGTGTCCGCTTCTCCTACTGTCCAGGTTTCACAGCCGTACAGTGCTGTGCTCCACACATATGTTTTAAGCAATCTTTTCCTTGTTTCTATGTTTGTGGTCTTTGAGCACAGTAGTTGCTTTTTCTTGTTAAATGTAGCACGACCTAGTGCTAATCTTTGTTTTATATCTTTTGTGCTTTTCCCATCTTACGTTATTTGGCTTCCTAGGTAGCAGAAATCCTTAACCTCTTGTAAGTTCGTGTTACATACTTGTATTCTTGTTTTTGATTTATTTTCACCACCTTTGCATACTAGAACTTTAGTTTTGGTTTTGTTAATTTTCATACCGTATCTCTTTGTTAGAACCGTTTCCATTTTATTAAGAGCAGCTTCTAACTCTTCCTTGCTAGACGCTAATACCGCTATATCATCTGCAAATCTAAGCATATCAATTTTTTGTCCCTGCATAGTAATTCCAAATGTCTTCCTGCATTTGACAGTATTCATTGCGTTTTCTATGTACAAGTTAAAAATCAATGGGGATAGGGCACATCCCTGTCTCACCCCTTTCATAATGTTTACTTCTCTACGTTCCTGCTCTAATTCTATTACTGCTGTTTGCTCTTTGTATAAGCTATGTACTATTCGTCTATCCCTATAGCTCATTCCAATCTTTTTGAGTATTTTAAACATTTTTTTCCATTTTACATTGTCGAATGCTTTTTCCAGATCTACAAACCCTATATACACGCTTTCCCCTTTTTCTATTGTTTTCTCCATTATCACTCTCAGAGCTAAAATAGCCTCCCGTGTTCCCCTGTTTCGCCTAAACCCAAATTGGTCTTCTCCAGAGTATTTCTTCCGCTCGTTTTTCCATTCGTCTTTGCACAATTCTAGTTAATATTTTTGACACGTGTGCTGTCAAACTTATTGTTCGAAAATTTTCACATCTATCCGCATCTTTTTTTTGGGTGTAGTTACTATGATGCTACGTTTGAAATCTTTGGGTATCTCGCCTGTCTCATACATATAGCTTACAAGTTGGAAGAAACGTTCTGTTACTGCTTGACCAGCGGCTTTTAGAGTTTCTGCTTGCAACTTATCTGTACCCGGCGCCTTACCATTTTTCAGACTCTTTAATGCTAATTCAAACTCCTCTCTAAGTATAGGATATCCCAAGTCATCATTTTCAATGTCTGATTCCTGTTCTAATGCAGTTAGTTCCTCTCCTGCATATAAATTCCCTATATATTCTTGCCATCTACCCACTTTCTCTACGTTTTCTATGATGACGTTTTCTTGTGCGTCCCTTATATTTTTGCTATACGGTTTTATATCCCTAAAATTCATTCTAATTAATTTGTATGCTTCGTCTGTCTTTCCTATTTCCATCTTCGTTTGTACCTCTTTGCACTTTTCATCAATCCATCGTTATTTAGCTTTCCTGCATTTGCGAATAATTTCCCATTTTATAGCTTTGTATCTCTGTTTTCCTGTTTCGTCTGATTTATTTTTGTATTTTCGTCTTTCTTCTAATCAATTCAGGATATCCTTTGTTATCCATGGTTTCTTATTTTCTTTTTGTGTATACCCCAGAATATCTCTGGCCGCCATGTCTAAGCTGGATTTAATGTTATTCCATTCTGTTTCTACTTCCTTAGTATCAGATAGTTTCCTGATATCTTTGAGCAATTCATTTGACTTTTTTTTGAATCTTTCTTGAATATCTTTATCTTTTAGTTTCTCTAAGTCCAATTGCCTTTTTCCGGTTTTTTTTTCACATTCTTAAATTTAAGTGCAGCCTTCATAATTACGATGTTGTGGTCAGTATCTATATCTGCTTCTGGGTAGCTTCTACAGTCTTTTACTTGATTCCTAAACCGTTGTCTAACAAGAATGTAATCTATTTGATATCTTCCTATATCTCCTGGCATCTTCCACGTATATCGTCTTCTAGCATGATGTTGAAATAATGTGTTTGTGATGATTAAATTGTTCTTGTCGCAAAATTCTACCAGCCTATTTCCCTTGTCGTTTCTTGTGCCTAAACCAAATAAACCTACTACCGCTCCTTCCCTACCCTCACCTACCACTGCATTAAAATCCCCCGTAATTATTAAATTTTCATGTCCTTTTACGTATCTTAATATGTCTTCGATATCTTTGTAGATGTCTTCTACCTCTTCGTCACTATAGCTAGAGGTGGGCATGTATACTTGTATTATTACTGTGTTTACCGGTTTAGATTCTAATCTAACCATGAGTACTCTTTCGTTCTTTTGTAAGTAATTTTCTACACAGTATCCTATCTTTTTCCGCATAACTATCCCCACACCCAAATTTCCTTCCTCTGCTCCTGTATGAATTACCCTGAAGTCTCCACTGCAAAAATCCCCCGCCTCTGGCCAACGAACTTCGCTAATCCCTACTATGTCTAGTGATAACCTATTCATTTCGATTTTGATGTTCTCTAGCTTACCTACTTGGTTCATACTTCTAACATTCCACGCTCCGACTCGCAGAATGTTCCCGACTCTTATTTTTAACTTTCCAATCGCATCCTCCGAAGTAGTCCCCTCCCGGAGATCCGAATGGGGGACTATTTTAACTCCGGAAATCCAGAGAATGCCATCATGTTTGTTATAATTTAGGTACGCTGTGTACTTGGGAGATAATGTGGTGGTTTCCCGTTGCCTTCCACATCGCGGTAGTGTGTCTTAGACTGCCATACCGACCCCTATGGTCTCTGCCAATCTAAGTACCGAAAGAGCCGCTGCCCTCTTTCGGGGACCTGTCTTAGTCTGGTTCCTTACTAACGACCCTACTACTTTGGTTGGACCTGTAGTTTGGCTCTTTAGCTCATTAGAACACGCAAGCCATTTCACCTGTTCTAGTAATTTAGAACTTCGGCAAGGTGCAGGTCCATTCGAAATTTACTATAAAAATTTTCGACTTACAACATCAAATGAAGAAGTTCGGTGTTCATAATTTCTTTAAAATTTGACTAAGGCGTACTAAACTTTTATAAGTTTAATGTCAAACTAAAATTTTAAGTGTAATTTGAAATGCATTTTCATCACTTATTAATTGTAATATTTTTGTAATTTCATTGTGCTTTATTATTTCTATTAGAATTATACTGGCCTTTAAAGTAATTCTCAAAACTATCGTCAGTACTTGAGTTAACGTCTAGTTTAAGTACAGTTTGCAGTATTTAGGTGTCTTTAAATATTACTTTTTGAAGAATGGCTTATACTAAATAAATGTGCCATTTTCTTGTTAAATAGGTTTTTGCTTGTTATGTACTATTGATCCACCCTGTATTGTATCTGACATAATTGAAAAGAATTTACTAGTTTTCCAATAATGTATCACAAACGGGGTTTGCTATTTAAATATTTTAATTTGGGTAGGTAGGGCGTAGGGAATTAATGAGGACGAGTTCTTTCTTTTGCCCCTCCCTATCCCAGAAACAGTTTTAAGCTCTTTTGGATATCATCTTTTGTTAATGAGTTATAGACCGTTGGAAGCTATAAACTGCCATCCCGTATATACCAAAAAGTATTATATTGAAAGTACCTGTTGGAGTTGGTGAATTCCGTTGAGAAGTAAAGAACTTGCGGAGCTTGAATTCAGCTACAATAAACCCATACTTGATTATAATATTTGGGTATGATTTATGTTTGTAATTACATACCAACTGAATTTAGATTCCTATTCAACAATGATGGGTCGAGTTCATTTGAAATATATCCCAAGTCTTAGAAAAATAGAAATTAGTTTTAATTGTGACACTAAAAACTATTAGTACATAATTATGTAAATATCATGCCCAAACCTTGCTTAAATTTTTATTACATACTTCAAGCTTTTATATATAAGAAAACTTTTATAGATAAGCCGCGTAGATGTATATTGACCATTTCTGTTCAAGTTTTGTATTAAAAAGAAGGGATGTTCGTAGCGGTGTAGTATAACAAAACAAATTTTGCCATATTTTTTCGGTATCGATAATTCTAGTTTTATACATTAGTCTAAAATAATAACCCATTCAATTAGTGCATAATTTATAAGAAATGAAATAACGTTAACATTCATTCGCAACCGTCTTATTTGAATAGTTGCAATTATAAAATTGTATATCTACAAAAATGTTTACGGTACAGAACTACTGAAACACGCCATAAAGATTGATACCTCAGTTAACAGAGAATGAGTAAGACAACTCAATTAAAAAGTGCATAATAAGAGAAATGTTTGAATAATATTGTTTCCTAGAGCTGAATATGTACCAACCTAATCTTAGCATAACGCAATCCCGCATCAAAAAACAGCTAATTGAGATCTTTAATGAGAATAACCGGTATAACACAATTAAGACAGCTTGACAAATAGATGTACTAATTTTAAATTTCACATACCTTCAACTACGGGAGTAATCGCTTGTTTTTTAACTAAGTGTAATATCTTTGCACTTCTTGTATTATACATCTTTTAAATGATATATCATCACAGCAACCAAGGATCTAATAGCGTGGGACACAGAAATTACAAACACACGGATGCAACGTTGTCATGCAGATATAGGTATGCGACAGCAAATGGATCTCACACAAGCCATTCAAGTTACAATCATTGAATAGTTATCACAAAATACGGTCTGTGTGAACACACGTGCGAACATACATCAATCCAAATATTAGCTCTAAATGAGATCCACCTAAAAATTCTTTATATGATATATCGTATCACTTTAAACGAATTACCAATGAAATCGTTGCGAGCTCCGCCCTATCGGATCTCGGAACAAAAACGGATCTTACAACGTCGCTAAAAATCCATACGTTGGATCTCGCTAAGTACTATATGCAAGAACATAAACATACACACACACAAACACACACACACAAATACACACACACACACACAAATACACACACACATACACACACACAAACACACAAATACACACACACAAACGCACAAATACCCACATGCACAAACACAAACAAACAAACACACATACACACACAAATACAAACAAACACACACACACGCCCACATTCACAAACACACACCCACACACACAAACAAACATACACACAAACACACACACACAAACACACACACACACTAATACACTCAAACAAACACACACACACACACATGCACCCACATGCATACATACACCACTGTGTGCATGCACACATACATATGCACACATACATACACACACACACAAACACACACACATACGCACACAAACACACACATGCACATGCACAAAAACATACATACACACAGACAGATGCACACACACACACACACATACAAACACACACACACAAACATACACACACATACACACACACACACACACACACAAACACACACAAACATACACACATACATGCATGCATGCACATACACAATTACACACACACACACACAACACACACACACACACACATATATATATATATATATATATATATATAAACACACACACACACACAAACAAACAAACACATACACACACACACAAACAAACACACACATGCACACATACACACACACACATAAACAAATACACACATACACACACACAAAGATCTTTATTATTAGTAATAAAATTGTTTATTTTAAATATTGGTTGTATAGACATCTGTTTCAAACTATATCAATTAATTTAAAAACTCTGAAATACTGTAGTAATTGAAAGTTTAATCCTAAATGCCAAAACAGTGCGTAAGAAATTAAATACCATAAAAATTAGTATTGAAAAAACAATACAAAAAAATTGACACAAAATTAGTTTATCAAAATAGATACCTTGATATCACAGCTAAATTTAAAAAAATCTACCAAAAGCCTTGTATGATAAAAGTCAAATTAAGAAATAGAAAAATCTGTGTAATTGCGAAGTTCAATAAATGAATTAAAATCTACGTATGCGTACACTGACCGTAGAATTTAAAAATATTTTATAAAAAGATGTTCTTCTAATCAGACAGTTAAATTTAAAACTGCAGTATTTCTAATTTTAATCAATTCAATTGGCAACAGTTAGTTGTGCAACACTTGAACGGATCATCTACTAGCCAGATAGCCTCAGCCTTTTTTTAAATACTAGTTACTTTTAATAAAGCTTTAAATGACGCTGAAGGTTAAGTATATTTTTAGAAGCACTTAATGAAAAAATTTGTTAAATAATTAAACATTGTATCTAGAAGCTGTTAGTTCTAGAAAAACCTAATAAATTCTATTATATTTGTTTTTCTTTTCTTTTGAGTAGGGTTAAAATATGTTTTATACAGAACCCCACTTATTCGCATTTTCTTTTTTCTCTCGTTTTTTTAATCATTAATTATTTGTGTATATTTGTTTATACCATTTGTTCTTCATATATTTTTATTGTCCCAATAAAGTTTGCTACGTACATTGACGTAATCTATAAAAAACAACCAAGAAAGAGAAAGAAAGGATGACCGGGCTCAATCGGTGAGTGGGCGAGGTATTATACGTATAAGCGGGTAAAGGAAAGCCTGGAAAAAAAAATTGAAAAAAAAATATACACCCACTCATTCGCAACAAAACATACAAAGAAAAAAAGAACTTATAATTAAACAAAATATTTACAGAACACAGTAAAAAAAATTATTCATGAAAATGGCAAGCTGTAATTAGTAAAAAAAAGAAAAAACCAAACGCAACCCTAAAAACCACAGCTCTGGATCATCGTAAGTATAAACTTAACCTATATTTACAAACATATTGGCAACAACATTTTCAAATGCGCCAGCAAGTCTTTAAACTGTTTTTACATAAATAAGTAGTATATTTTTAGTAATTTATGAACAAATAGTAAGGCAGTAATAAAAGAGTAAGTAAATATCAAAATAGTTCAATAATTTTCATATATAAGAATTAAATTTAGAAATGCCATAGTTGAACGGTAAAACCCCAGGCGTTCTGGTTCTAACGTAAGAAGCGAATACAAAGAAAAACTCACCCTCGAGTTGCTGACGTCGAGGTTGCCTCAGTCGCTGGTCCACGTCAGCGAGTAGGTAGGCCTACGCCCAGGAAGAACGCGTTTGGCCTCCCATTACCAGAAGAAACGACAGCTTAAGGGATTAACGTGTCCCCTGCAGGAAGCTAGAATAATTACGAACAATAGATTAATTTATTAAAACCGAAAAGTAACGTTTTATAAACCTTAAATACACACCACGCTATATAATGCGTGCCAGAAATTCGCATAACAAAAAACGGAACAAAGCAAAGAAGCACGGATGTTTTCTTGTTGCTATTCAAACAGAAAGCGAATATTAAATTTGTTTAGTTAAAGCACCAAAGCTCAACGTAAACTTGTCGTCAAGGAAATAAAACCGGAAAACCCTAATTTATTAAAACAATTTCGCCGAATTCTTTAAAAAAGGAAAACACACCAGCATTAATTAGTGAATATTTGGAAAGACGCCTATCTAATTATGGCGTAAATTCCACGTTAAGAAATTCTTAGAAAGGATATTTATTTTTTTTTTTGAGCAGAAAGATTTATCAAGTAAAATATATAAGATGTTTATTATTAATTACAATACAATTTTGAACACACGAAAGGGTTATTTTAATTTACGGAATTAATTTTCGTGTTTAACGCCAAAGGAATTTAAGTTAAAAATTATTGTATATAAGCTAATCAATTATTTACGAAAATGAACGTAACAAGTTGATAATAATAATAACATCTTGTTACATAGATCTAGTCAAGCAACTAAAAGTGAATACATTCTTAAATAATTTACAAAATAAACCCAAAGATAATTTGTTGAATTTTTGTTGAGAAATATGAGATTTGATTAATTGTATATATAAGAAATCTCCAAATATTTTTAGCCTAATGGTGACACTAACTCCTCTATAAAGTCCCACCAGCATATTGTGGTTTTGAACTTCATGCATTTGTTGCATGTTATGTGCTACATAGTGACTACCTACAACAAAGCTAATTGGACAATGGTGGCATTTTGTGCAGTGGAGAAGTTAAGTGCAAGATGTGACAAAGCTACAGTGGTACAACACCTTGTTGGAACTAGTGGAATTATATAGAAACTCAATTGTTCTTGGTTTGTCAAAGTATACGGCACTATCTAGTGGCAAGTAACAGAGTTAGAGCAAATTCTGGAAAAATTCTACTGTATGATCCTTATACGGAGGATTCTAGTACTTTCGAGAGTCTTCAAATGTGTTCTATGCACTAAGGACATGTGATATAAACAAGAGACAACTGAGAATTAGACAGTTCCAAATTTTGAGTTCAGAATGACAACAGCAATATTAAAAGCAAATGTGACTAATGTGTTTTATGACTAGTGAAAATACAGTGTATTTATTGTGCATTTGATTTAATTAAGTGTTTTAAAGATAAAACTGGTATATTTTGCTTATCCAGAACCCTGGCTCGTAGAAGTATTAATTGGCATGATTTTGACTTTAAATAGCATGCTTCTTATATGAATTTGTATAAACATGAAAAAGAAATTAAAGATAGGTAGTGAATGTGTAACATTTAAAAAGCAATGAGAATATAAACATTTCATGATTAAGTCAAGGTTAAGAAATGTATGTAATTTTCAATGAAACAATATCTATTCTCAGAGAATTCAATATAAAACGTCATTATGAGACTAAACTTCTCAGAATTAAGGGCGCAATAGCATCCCTCTATTTTCATAACACGAACTATTTTTAAAATAGCCGCGTTTGTGGTATAGCTTCCGCATGATAAAGGGAACTACTTTAGTTTAACTTTAGTAGTTTAGTGGTTCATTTCCAAGTTAGGCAAATAACGGTTGCTAGGATACAGCACGATACTATTTTCTCAATTCTCATTCCTGTAACTATTCGTCCTAAATGACCTTCGGCAAACTCAAAGTTGTTGAACAGCAAGCAAAGCGTCAGGTACATAGTGCACTCTGATAATAGCCAAGGTCGTTTCCCGAAACAAATTTGTATTGTATTGTATTATTTCATTTGTGTACATATTGTATTCGCTAATTTTTATTTTTGAATGTGTAGTTTATTGTTCATAGAGTGACATTTTGTTATTATTATAAACAAACATTTAGTGATTTATTTAGTGTGGGTGTGTTTGCGCTTGAAAGTAAGTATATTTTAAATTCTTATACTTTGTGGATAGACGGATAAAGTAATGGACAAAAGTAATTATATATTTCATTCGATTTTGAAAATGCATGGTCAAATATTGACTTTAATTTTTGTAGATAGATTTAGAGTCGAGCAACTACTTTCTTCTTAAATAAATAAATTATTTGCTTTGCATACATTATTTTATCAAAAATACTCATTATTTAATTTATGACACCGAATGGTGAAAATGACAGAAACTGAGTACACTCACTTTTTTGCCCTATATAAATTAGTTTAAAAACAACATAAACCCTATTTATAATTTAAGCAGTCCCCTAAAAATGTTCTATCATATTGTGATTATTTAGGATACCAAAACTTTAAAAAATCCTTTTAAAATTTATTGAGATCCAGCCTAATAGATTTTGCAAAATCTTACTTTTAAGAAAAAACAATGTTTTGAAATTTCTGGCGAAAATATAACTACTACTTATAACATGAAGAGCCGTTACATTTCAAATTTTTCTCACAATTATACACCAATTTAAGAGAATCACAGTCGCTTACTTTTCTTTTCAAAACTTAATTAAGAAAACACCTATTTCTAAAAAATCTGAAAAAATGTCCTAGGATTAAAAATGATCAACAACTTTTTGTTGTCGCCTGGTGTAAAGTTTCTTTTATTTATGTATTTTTCAGATGGGTAAACATAAGGTGTATAACCAAAATCCAAGTGATACCAGAAAGCGATCGTCCAAGTCTAAAGCAGCCACTTAAGATGGCAGAAAATACAACAACTACCGCTGTAGTGAAGCTAGGATATCTTTATGTGGCTGTTTGTTTTGGAATATAAAATACAAAAACAATGAAAGTATACCTATTTAAATGTCGCATATCCACCCACAAGAATGATACATTTTTCAGATGCCTTGAGAATAGAAAACCACAAATTACCCGACTCTCCACTTATGACTATTTGGAATTTATTAATATGATAATGCAAACTAAAGATATTAGTGTTTTCGCATTCTTCATAGAATTATGTTAGTGTGATTACCCTGAAAATATGACGTAGAAACAAATTACTTAGTATTTTCTCAATGAATAGTGTTATGCATTTTATAGCATTTTTGATGACATACGATCACTTTATATTATTTTGGTTTGATATTTACATTATCAAAGTTCCTTTCCTTGTATTGCCTATCCTATAACAAATATATACAATTTTGGATATTGGAAAGTGTGCGCACAAGTGCCTCTTTGTGTTCGTAGACAGTCGAAGTCGAGCATCGGACAGAGCAGTATTAACTTGGTAACGGGAGTGACCGTAACAATCAGTTCGGTGTGCTTGACCATGGCACTTTCAATGGTGAAAACGCTTCAAGAATAGTGAACTTTTCGTTTATGCAATTTACGGCGGCAGTGCAAGACGCAGATTACAGTCCACTACATTTGTTCATACCAGCGCAACTGGCGACCATTACAGGTTAGTGTATTTTTAATTGATTAACTGTTTTAAAATGCCGTTGGTCGATAAATACACATACAAATAGTTTTAAATGTACGTCAGAATAGTACATCTGTACTGTATTAGAAATACTCATCAAATTTATATGGCACATAGATAACAATAACATAAATGTTTTTACCTCGTTGAATTTTGATAGCTGTGTTTTAAAAAATTATTAATTTTTTTCTAAAATTCTATAGGATTTCATAAGCTTTAGATTGTTTTAGACAACAATGTAAAGAATTTTTGTGCTATTTTGAACGAAGTAAGCTCTCGGATGTGTCATATGATTTTTATATAATTATTAAGTACCGACACTAAAAATGAGTAATTTTGCCTCACCTGCAAACAATGGTTCAAGCCTTCTAATTACACTGGTTATAATAAAACCCAAACTTATTCAGTTTGAAATCCACATCAGATAATTTAGACAAACCTGGCCCATCAGGTTTACAAAGATTACCGAAACAATAAAGTCATAGACTGGGAAAAGTATGCAAATTGAAGGTAAAGACGAAGTCGTTGCCATGGCATTAGATAATCCTGCAACGAGTGTTAGGGACATTGCCAGGCAATCTGGAGTTTCACAAATTACGGTTCATAGAATGTTGCCCAGAAACAATCTCCATGCATACCACGTGCAATGCATGCAAGCTGGGTTACTTATTAGTGCTAAATACGGAGAAACTTTATTAACAAAGTAGGTTTGGTACAATTTTCTATCTGAACATAATTTTTCATGATATATTTTTAGATTGGGAAAATTGGTACTTGTGGAGTAGCGATCAGGTAGGGTGTGTATTGTACTTCGAAATTGGATCACGCCTATGAAAAAGGAGGTATATTGGCCCCTTTTCAATAAGCAAACCAAATATGATCAAGTGTTGAAAGACGATGAAGAATATAACGAATCCACTTAGACACTACATCCTGTGAAACGATGTATGTACGAGACAGTTGTTGAATATTAATACAACTTGTAGAACATCATCAACAACGATACCATACAGTTAGAGCAAATGTAAATGCCACACTGTTTTTATTTACTGAAAATCTTTCTAATTTACATTCGTACAGCATTGTGGCCTCTAGTAATTTAAATTTCTGTAGCATTTTTGGATCTGATATAAATGACATTGGTGAACGTGAAGAGTGAAGTGATCTGTAGTGTTTCTAAGTCGATTTCTCATTGGTTGATAATTATTACAAATATTATAGTGTACATTTCTACATTAATAATACTTGTTTTTTAGATCTGAGTCAACATCTCAACTAACGCTTATAGAGAAACCACCTTTTGTGTGATCGACATAATCTAATTGTTTTTTTTTTATCATTTTTATAAAGCAGTAGGATTTGGCATGGAAGATAAATTGGAAGTAGTTAAAAGCTGTCTAATTTCGGCTGCTTCTGATTGATTTGACATCGAGGAGGTTTTTTTGGTTCAACTTTTATGATTTTTAGACTGATTTTCTTGTCCATTTTTGTTTGCAGGATAAGCAGCACTGTTTCTCTTTAAAAATTATACATTATGCCCCGCTTACCTACTCGGAATGTATGAAGGTCTATGGTGTGGGTGTTCGCTTAATTGAACAACTAGATTAAAGTATAGGACAGTTTATTAGGTACATTGATAGTTGCCCAAAAGGAACTTTAAATTTTTGTAATAATTCAAGTTTTGTCACCTTAGCTCACAAACCATTAATGTCGCTGACGGTACCACAAATCACTGTTTTCGACAATTTTACTGGCAACCACTCGTCCTGCAACTGTTTTTCGTTTATTACCACACATTATTATAACGTGTGGGTCTATTGAATTTCTGATATGGATCGATTCTGGTTCCGAGGTTTCTTTTATTAATGCAGAGGATTTCAAGAAGTTACCAGATACATACATATCAATGCTACTGGTGATTAGATTTAAGGGCGCCATTGGGGCAGTGAAGTTCTTGCATCAAATTTCAATGCTGGCTGGAATTTCAAATTTATAACGAACCACTGAAATTTTATTTTTCTTTTCTTGTTGTTAAAGGGTTAGTTTGGCCAGATCTTTCAGATATAGATTGGATGTGTACAGTGAATCCTGCTGAAAGTTATTTGTAAATTTTGTCATTTATTTTTCGGATCATATTGCATCACTGAGGATTCTTACACTAATGTATGTACCTAGTGTTCCTACTGTGGGCCAGCAGAAGGGTAAATATAAGTAATCTCTAATATTATTTTAGGGACCCATGGTATGACATTATTTTCATTGCACTTGGGTATAGAACGGGATTGTCAATTTTCATCGGATATAACTCATGTCGGTGGAGCAGTTTATGTTGTTGTTATCTTTGCAGAATATTTACTCCGTTATCTTAGTTTCATTCTTAGCAAATTGGGTTGCACCTGGTATGTCCATTGATTGTATTCACAGGCACAGATTTATGTATGGAGCTGGTATTATTGGTCACCTGTAGGTTACGGGGTTGTAGAGTACTTTTGAAGGGTTGATCGATGGAATGGCATTTAGTTTCATCCTTTGTAGAAGTTTTGATACCATTACATGGTTTCTTTTGCATATTTTTATTGGTAATGACTTATAGCATTCGAATTTCAAGACGATTTTTATAAAAACCTATAGTCGAATCAGGTGTAGAGCATTCATGTCTACTTCTTGTTCTTTTCTACCAAAGCACGATTAGGTTGCGGTATCCTAGCGTCTTTTGCGAATTGCTCATTTATTTCAATACTTGAATCTGTTACCATTATTGACAGTTAGTGAAAGGTACGGTAGCTATCATACTGACTCTCGGTTGTCGCATTGGAAGGCGATCTGCTTACGATAGATCTTGGTGTTTCAATTCTGATATCCTTACACTGTCAGTTATAACTTCGTTGTGTCCTGAGTTTTTATAGCGGAATCCCAGTTAGCTGTTGGTTGGTTTGACGTTAAGGGGCATGCTAATATATTTCTATTTAAAGGAGTGCTTAAAAAGATGTCGAGCTTCATGATTTTCGTTCGAAACTTCTTTAAAGGGGCGAATGAAGTGATTTGTAGTGTTTCTAAGTCGATTTTTCATTGGTTGATAATTATTACAAATACTATAGTGTACATTTCAATATTCGAAGGTATTTGTTACAGTAGCTCAGTAACCACTTGCAGGCTTCTGAACGCATTCCGTGACGTCAGAATTTATAGTATCAGGGGGCGCATGTGTCGAGATGGTCGATCGAGTCGACAGTCAGAGCATTGTTTTGAATGTGATGTTGGTATTTATTGTAAAACCATTAGTTATTTAATCATTGAAGCAAATATTTATATGTTACCTGTTACTCTTGGCTTAGAATTTGATGCCATTTTTTTTATGTATAAATGAGTGATTTTGGATTTAATGCAGAGTTGGAACTACAATTGCGTTGCACATATTGCAGAATTAATAGCAGAGGTACCATTACTGTAATTTTACGACAATTAATGATAAATACTGACATCATATTGAATCAAATTATTGGGCAAGTTTGAATATGAACAGTATTATATTTCTATGTTATATTTGTTTTGGTTTTAAGATAGAACTTGAATTCACCACAAAGTTGTTTATTTTTTTTAGTTGTAACTTGTAATGCTAGGATGTGTTTAATTTTTAAAAGGTACGTTTTAACCAATGCTATCAGAATGAATAATTTTTAACGTTTGCTTACTAAATTTCATATATTTAACTAACATGCATTTATATAAACATTTAGTGTCTGAATCTTGTATTTGTGCTATAGAATTTTGGTATGTATTTGCTGTCAACTTATTTAATAATGTTTGATATTTTTATGTTTTATTTGACATTTTACCATGTGTAATTGCTTTATTTCAGCTTATTAACCACGTATTTCACTGCATCGCTCATACTCGGTTTAAACTTAATTATATTGTTTATTGTTTTGTATATCCTATTATCTAGCCGATGTTCCTATATAATTAACTAGTATTTAACATTTGTGATAATTGTGATGTAATTAAATTGAACCTCTGGTATGATCAACCTTCACTTGCCTATGCGTTTGCATTTATGACTATGTATTACACTTTTATTGGTGAATGTTTATATGGTCGATAAAACAGATTGCAAAGTATTACACTTTAGATGGTGATACATTTATATGGTGATAGATCTTAAAAGTCGGTAATACAGTTACCAAAGTTCATAAGATACATCGCGCAAGCGCAATGGATAAAAGCAATTCAACGCCCTGGCGGCCGGAAGCGAACCTTATCACAGATTCCGCGTTGCAGACCACCATGACGTCACCCATTGCACAATACTTCGGAAAATTTACATAAAATTAGGACAATGAAAATTATAGAATTTACTCACATGATAGGTCCAGTTTTTCCCCAGGTACGCCTATCATCCTTCCGGGTCGATAAAGATGGTATTGCTCCGGGCTCCGGTGGTGTTAGCTGAGCATGGACATCCGGGTCATCTCTGGTCGTGGGCTGCTCCAGGGTCATATCGGAGTCCTAAATGTAGTGGAACGACAGGAAAGGTTTAATCAGGAAAGACAAAACAAAGATAAGCAAGGCAAGGGAATCTACATAATAAGATAAGATATGATACCCGGTACCACTACTTCACTTGAAGATCAAAGGAAAACAGCCACGCTTCAGAGCGTCACCAAAACTCGTCCCCACTCCTTTGTCTAGTATTGGTCTACCCCTCTAGGGTTGTGCGATCTGTGCAAACTCACTACTATGACGTACGGAAGCACCGCCTAGTCTATTTAAAATTCCCGCGCACCGCGTATTTGAAATTATGGCGCGAAACTCCCGTATATCAAAACTTAACCTAAAACAATGTTTAAGTGGCAATGGCACGTAACATATGTTGGGGTCTATTAAATAACCAGCGCCTTTTAACTATGCGCAATCATACCATAGGTTCATTTCAGCGATTCATGGTGTCTTGTCAATGTAGTTGTAGTGTACCCTTTTGCAAATAATAGGAAGTTGGCTAGCCTTTGTGAAATATTTTGTAACACGGGCTGGATACCGTTAATGTATGTATGTCGGCGCGTGTGATCGAGTATTGTTGAATATTACTAACATTTTATGTCCGTGCAGGAAGGAACATTGGTAGTCAAGGCAGAATTTACCTTCCTGGTGTACCCCCTCTTTAACTTTGGCTGGGTAGTATTGGTTATCAAACCTCAGTATCTAACAAAAAATCCTACCTGGTTTACACTAACGTTTCTTCAGTTGTCATGTGTGGTATGTCTGGGTAACAGTTGGTGATGTGGGTACTTGTACTTGTACGTTACCCGTCCTTGTCGAGATGTGTCAAATGCAGTTGGAAGTGTAAGGGCAGTTTGGGGTTTTCTCTGCCATGCAATTTCCTCAATCGCCCAGGTTGAGTATGGCACTGTTTGCTTTAAATATAATTTTTCTATGCTTTCATGCAAATGGCCTATTTTGTGGTTATTGTTTTGATTAAAACTCAAGTTAGGTAAATTCTGTAGTTTTATTTCAAACCTTCCCGTCTTAACGTCATCTTCCCAGTGTGAGTTTGGGTTACATTATAATACCACAACGTAGGAGTCGTCGAGCCACTGCCACTAGATGTTAGATCATGCAGCCCGGTGTACTGTTTATAGACAGCGTTTGGGTCAGCTTTCAGGTCGCTTACACTACAAGAGTTTGAAAATAATAGTGAGTTGAGCGATGAATCTAGTTTCTCAAATAGCCATACCGAGGATTGCGAGCGTACTCTTAATATCTCTGAAACTAAGCAATTGGGTTACTGATCGTAACAAATCCCACTCAGCTACTACTAAGTTTTTGCGAATTTTGTTTGCATATCATTTATCCGACCTCTGAACTGCAAAACTTTGTTAAAAACTCATACTACTCAATAAATAAGGATATTGGACAATTAGGAGTAGTAAATTTATTGCCGCACATCTCATTAAATAATGTATTTCCTGATAAAAAAATCAAACTGAGTTTCAATATTGATGGCATACCCTTATTTCCAAGTTCTCACATTAAAAAATTTGGTTCCCAATTAGCTAATAATTCACTTCTTACAGATTTCGTAAAACATTGTGAAATTTTTATGGCAAAAAATGTTTTGTGTACATTATCCACACATTGTGTCATTTGAGTAAAGATGTAGAAAAGTATGATCCATTAGATCAATATTCAGTCTACAAAAAAAATTAGTAAAATGTCCACATAAGTCATTAAAACAGCTGTTCCATAGAAGAAATTAATACTGCAAGTACTACCAACTGTTCATATGACGATCATTCACAATTCATATATATTCATTATTCTGGTCCACTACTACGTGAGAGGTCTACCTTCTCCCAATTCAAAAAAATTATTGCAAAGGCTATACATTTATTAATTGTTCATATTGTATTCTGATTCGTACTTTATGATGAACGATAATACTATCGTTCAAATACACAATATATTATTAATTCTGGAACTAATGCATTTGTGGTTGGAAGATATTAAATGACTCGTTTTGCAATATCGCGAGTATGTCGAAGCAGTAAGACGTGTGAATGTGCTGCTCTTGTAAACAAATCATTTGGATAAACAGTAACATAGCCTAATTGTACATTTTTCAATTATTGTGTAATTATTCATTTACTTCGCTAATTTTTCTTGTAGAGATATGTATTAGTGTAAGAGTAGTCTATGACTAAACTTCGCTTGCATGGACCTACAAATATGTCTTATATACTAATATTTAATATAATATTAACAACAATAAAGTCAATTTCAATTCGAAAGCTGTTGGTATATTTATTACGAAACATTTATGTATTAACCTTAAAATGTGGGGTTTAACAAATATTATTTATATATGCCTGTTATTCCCTCTTTTCACCAATATTTTTATATCATTTACATTGCTATGTATTGTGTAAAACAGTGTTCCTTTTAAGTTTTTGGTTGGTAATGACTTACCATTCAAAAATCCTATATACACAATATTGTAAATATTACCACAATTGAACCTATTTTTATTTTTCAACGAACTTCGTTCGTTTATGAAATCTATTTGTCTGTGTGTCTGTCTGTGTGTCCGAGGCCTTTTTAATGGTCGGACATCAATGTGTGATACATCAATCGATTCAGCTCGGTGTCCAGAGCTTAAGTTTTGATGTCAGTTAAAATCGGGCCACGGGGACTCCGAGCCCCCGGGAAAATCTAGAGGGATAATTAAAATTTTAAATAAGTTTAAAATCAATATGCGACACATATTTGAACAATTTATGGCATTTCATGCCAATTATTCCAATATTATAGACATTGTTTAAACTTAAATTTTGATTACCGAAAATAATTAGATTCATAAAAAAAAAAAAATTTCTTATCTTATTGATGAGAACTAATATATAGCTTTTAAAATATTTATTCAATAAAATAAAATATATTAAAATGTCTCTTTTGTTGTTTATAAATTTTTGTATTTTATCTGAATACTTATAATTATTACAACATAATAATTTTAATTTCTTTAAATTGTTTTAAAGTAAGTCTACATTTGGAAGTTCGTTGCGACAATGCCTTGCATTTTCAACTTGTTTAGTTATTCATTAAAAAATAAAACATTTGTAATAACTCTGTTTTAATAAAGCACACTTTACAGGTAACAAGTCAAAGTTTTTTGTATTGGAAATACTTTCTTTGATATTAGCATTTGATGAAAAATATTAAACCGAAAACCCCAAATATTCTATTAGTTATGAAATATTTATTGAAATAAACGTTTAGTCGTTTTTGACCGCGTCAATTTAATATAACAAAATAGCTATTTTTTGACAGAATAAACCAAAAAGGAATTTTTTTATGGTTTATTTCTAATCACCTAAAGATAGGTCTAGTTTCGTAAATTGTTTAATCCTAAACAAACTTTTACACTTTTATTTTTAATTTAGCCTAATATATATTTCATAATTAGAGGGAGTTTTGTAGCTTATTGTTTATTATAATCATTTTTTGCCAGCAGCACAATTTGAGAAAATGACGTCATTATCACATCTATTTCACATTAGATGTGAACTTTGTATCACCAAAAAATGACGTAAGTTTGCTACGTGGGGCAAAGAATGGGAACACTAATAAGTTGCCTAGATATTTAAAACTGATTTTGACATTTTTCAAATTGAAAATATAATTACTATTGCAGACCCCTGGTGAAGATACACAAGACAATGGACAAACCCAAAGTGAAGTGTAAAATAATGTAGGAATAATTATTGTTTTTTGAGAACGTCCTCCCCCCCAGATCATTCAAATTTCTAAATCATTTTGCTGAGTACCAAACTCGCAACCTAATTTGTAACAAAATGTATCTTAATTCCTTGTGATGGTTCCACTAAGATATTTTAATAAACTTCACTCTTGCTAACTGAAGCAATATTTTGCTTACATTGAATATTGTAGAATTTCTAGTTATGTTTTGGGATACGGCACACTACCCTTTTTTTAAAAACTATTATAACATAGTATAAGCTTCACAAAGTAACACTGCTCTAATAATTTACTTATCGCTTGTAACCATAAACATGGAAGTTTGCAAAAAACCATGGATGTTGAGGTTATGTCATTTTTGGCTTCATAAATATTTGCAATTAATCCAATCATTATTATATTACACTTATCAAAAGGTAATTCACCATATATTATTAGTTTACTTCATTTCAATGCGACAAAAATAAAGTCCAAAATAATTAAATTTGAACTATTCTTGTTTTAAACCTTATTCTACACATAATTAACAATGCCATCTTTGGCGAACTCGTAAACAATTTCTATTAAAATGGCGTAAAATTAATGTAATAATTCAATAAAATCCATTCAGTACACTACGACTATCATGATTAATATTTTTGAAATTTTTTTAAACAGAACGATTATATATGTATTCTGCTATCCAACGAATGCTTTTTTATATACAAATTGATTCCGTTAGATGTAGTAATTAAAATAAGGTTAGTGAATTTTAAGATTACTTTTAACAGTTATTTCTTGCTTATTACTCCACTTTAGAAAAAAAAGGAAACCTTCGTTAGAAAGTACAAAGTTTTGTGAGTCTAACGGTGAAGTTACATTCAGTATATTTTCAATCCAACAAAAGTTATTTACCAAACAGAATAACCTGTTTTTGATGGATTTTAGGCAGCCAACCATACATCCAATCGTGCCCTTAAGCCAAATTTACAGAAAAACCATAACAAAAACAATATTAATCTTTGAAACTCAGGTTAAAAGCTCAAGAATTATTGTTACAGAAAGTAAATGCTGAATAAACAGTGGCAACTTGTGCTAGTTCCCGAAGAGTATATGCTAATGTATAAAATCTATTAACTCACTTGTCTGAAATAAATTGACAGAGAGGTTGTCTTTTGTCTTGGACGAGACAACAGATATTTATTTATTTATTTATTGTATGTTGGAAATATACAGGTCTAAACCTAATTACATATTTCCACTAAAAATAAAGTAAGAAAAAAGAAAAATGTTAAATTAAGACATTTCCTTCTTCACATATTGGTGAGAAGGCATTACAAATTTTAAATGAACATGTTTGATATAACTAGACAGTAAATTCATTTTATGCTATAATTCTGTGTTGTGTGTGGGTGTATGTGTTGGTGTGTGAATGGATGAGGGTGTGTTGTTTGTGTGTAAATATGAGGGTATTACATTTTATATAATAATTTTACACAGGTTTCTTTTAAAGCTCTGTAAGGTATTTCCAAACAATGGTATATTGGCGTGTTTAGAAATGTTATTATAAATCGACAATGTTTTTATAAATGGTGAGTTCTGCCTTAGTTGAGTACGATAGTATGGAATATATAAGAGATCTCTTCTTCCACCAAAGTGGAGAGGTACATAAAAACCAATTTTACATACTGCAATTCGACAGTCAATATAATTATTAATTATTTTGAACAAAAACGTGAGTGCGATCGCTATCCTACGCCGCTCTAATTTCATAATATTTAATAATAATCTAGCTTCCACATATGATTGGAACCCAATAAACTTCCCATATTTTTTGTAGTAGATATACGAGATAAACTTATTCTGTACAGTCTCTATCATTTGCGAATGCTTACGTGTGCCAGGATCCCAGACTGTAATTGCAAACTCTAATTTTGATCTTACCAGTGTATCATATAATACTCTGATGCATTTTATATCTTGAAATTGACGCGTATTGCGGATTACAAATCCCAACATTCTATATGAAGATGCACACAGCATTTTAATGTGCGTTTCAAAACCCAAGTTACTAGTAAATACAACTCCTAAATCTTTGATGTTATCGACTTCTCTTAAGTTATCATTTAACAATTTGTAAGTATACTGAATTTTATTCAACTTCAGTGAATAACTCATCTTAATACATTTATTAATGTTTAGTTGCAATTTATTATCTTTGCACCAGTCTTGTACCTTACTAAGTTCTGACTGCAATGAATGACAATTGTGTATATTCTTTATTTCCATAAATAACTTTAAGTCATCCGCAAACAACAAACACTGGCAATTTTGTAATACATCTGGAAGATCATTGATGAAGATCAAGAACATTAATGGCCCTAAGTTACTACCTTGAGGAACCCCGATATCATGCGAAATGCAGTTGATGTATAATTTTATAACACACGTATGATTTTTTATTATTCAAATAAGATTTAAAAAATTCAAGCATAGGTTACGAAAAACCAAATGCTGCAAGTTTTTTTAATAGTACGTCATGACTAACCCTATCAAATGCTTTGGCAAAGTCCGTGTATATAACATCAACCTGTCCTCTTTTGTCCAGAACCTCACTCACATAGTCTACAAAAACAGTTAAGTTCGTTTGTATTGATCTTTTAGGAATAAAACCGTGCTGATTAGTATTTAATGCTAAATGAATATTACTGAAGATTTTTGTATTCAGAATATGTTCAAAAATTTTTGCTGGTGCAGAGAGAATAGAAATAGGTCTATAATTACTAATATCATTTACTGCTCCGGATTTATATATTGGTGTCAATTTTGCAAGTTTCCACTTAGTAGGAAATACTCCGGACTTCAAGGCCAAGTTGAAAAGAATATTTAGGGGGCGTACCAGGAATTCCATACACAATTTGAAGATGAAGGGAGGAATATCAGATAGTACTCAAGTATTACTTCTTATTAAAGGGGTAGATAAAAATATAATGTACTTTGCAAAGCTATTTTATATTCGTAGCATTCATGCCACGAGCAAATTGGAAAAAAATATTTTTAATGAAGTTAATAATGCTGTCCAGATAAATAAGTCTCAATGAAAAAACTTGAAATGTGCCACTACTGATAGTGGCAAAATCATTTGTAAAAATAATAAAAGTATCAAAGGCTATAGAAAATATGAGGTTCGAAACTATTAATCATACACTGCACCATTCACCTACAGTCTTTGTGCAGAAAATGCTTGAATATATTGAAAGTTTTAAAGCCAGTCATGTCAGCTATTAATTATATCAGATCAAAGACAGACAATTATCGTCAATTCCACGAGTTTATTGAAGAGACTGGAGAAACTGCTTTACCATATTATACTGCAGTACACTATCTTGGCTGCAGAAAAGTTCTAATGCGCCTTCGTTAACTCCAAGCAATAATAGAAATTTTCTGAAATAAAAATACCATCCTTTGGTTAAGTTGCAAAACAGTGAATGGTTATGGAAGTTATCATTTTATACAGATTTAACTACATATATAAATACCTTAATTTAAATTTATAAGAAAAAAACAGCTTCTGTCTGATTTAAAAATTCATATTAAGTTCCTTTGTCAAAAAATTGTTTTATTTCAATTCCAATCGAACCAAAAATGTTTCACGTATTTTAATATGATAAACATTCAGTCAGCACATTAAGACTTCATTTCTGATAGATTTGGTAATTGCAACTTTGGATATTTTAAACATAAATCTTACATTTGATTTTTCAAATTTTCATACAATTGCTAAGAGCATCAAGATTTTTCAAAACCCTTTAATGCCAACATACCATTTCTCCAGAATTTAAAAAAAAATTATTAATCTGCAATGTGGTGATGTTTTAAAAGAAAATATTTAAACTCAACATTGCTGAAATTTTGTCTTCCGTTTACAATTTGCTCAGTTACATTTGCTTGTGGCTCTTTTCTCCTTTTTGAACTACTTAACTGTGTGAAAAAACATTTTCTGAAATGAAATATAGAGAAAATATTTGCAGATCCAAGTTAACTGATTACAATTTGAATTTGCTAATGATAACTCCTTTAATAAACTTGATCCACAACTGCAGACAATTGTTAATGGAAAGTTATAGCTACACAAAGCTCATTAATCATAATTAAATTAATTTCGTTATGTGAATTACCTACATGCCATGTACTGTAAGTTTATAAAATAAATCTCATATGATTAATTACAGTAAAATATTCAATTTCATTATGTACATCACTTATTGTTTTTTAATTGGCGATTAAATAAAACATTTGACCATTATTTTGTATAATTTACTTTAAATTTTACAATATTGTTGCGATCCACTATTAGGCAACCCGTCAAACATACAAACGCCCGGGGCACAGCGTATTCTTCAGCATTCGAGAATCCTTCTACAAAGTTCTAGATAATGAGTCATATCTTAATGCAGGGTATATATAAGGCCGCTTATGAATGTAAGAGTCAGTCTATTCTTGAATGTCTAATATAAATTATATCGTTGTAAAGTAAACGTAGTTGAGTTTTTAGAATATATACATAAATGATATGCTGTGTCTAATGTGCATGCAGCTTGCAGTATACATAAATAAATAGAAGTGTATAAACAAATAGTTGTGTTAGTGTGGTTATTGGACCTAGGGTAAAGAAGTTAGTTTAAGAAGATATTAGTGCTTGTAAATTCATTAGTGTAATAGTGCTTCATTGTTAAGTGGACTGAAAACATCTATAAATAAGGCATATACTGTTAATTAGACTTGTGAACAGTGAGTAATAAAGACCATTATTATTACTTGTTTTAAATTAAAGAAACGCGGTAGTAGTAGCGCGTTACACTGGTGTCAGGCATTTGTGGGGTATATAGTGATTAATTTAAAAGGAAAGCACACCAGTCTAAAGACATTTAAGTAGTTTATATATGCCAGTTACAAGGAGTCAAAATAAGATGGAGGCAGAAAATTTAATGAATTTCCTTAAGGATTTTAAATCGGGTATAGAAGAAAAGTTAAACGAAAATGCTGAGAAAATGGAGGAGAGGTCGGCTAAACTGGAAGTGACACTCGGTGAAAATTTAGTGAGGTCAGTTGAACTGGAATCAAATCTTACCGAAAGGTTAACTGAAAATGCTAAGAAAATAGAAGAACGGTTTAGTGAAAACGCGATGAAAATGGAAGAGTTGAATGAAAAGACGGCCACGTTAGAACAAAGATTAATAGCAAGCTCCATTGCATTGAAAGAAGATGTCACTGTACAGGTAAAAACAGTTGAGCAAAAGTTGGACAGTAAATTGGTAAAAATGGAAGAAGATATGATGAGGCTGCAAGAACAGGTGATTTCACTAACAACGCGGCCACTTGAATTAACAAACCAAGTTTTCATCAGAACATTCCAGAAATAAGAACCCTGGAAAGAAGCGAGTCAATTCCGTCTAAATTTAAAGTGAAACCACCCACATTTGATGGCAAAACACCTTGGCCCACATATTTGAAACAATTTGAAGCTGCGGCAATAGCCAACGGTTGGTGCAACAAAGAGAAAGCTATCTCCTTAATAGTGGCCCTACGGGGAAGCTCTTAACATCTTACAAACGATTCCCGATCACCAGCAGAATGATTACGGTCTCTTAATATCGAAGCTTGAGATGAGATATGGAGACGCTCACCTTCAACAGGTTTACCACGCACAAGTTAAGAACCGCTCGCAAAAGACAAGTGAAAGTCTGCAAGAATTCGAAGCTGACATCGCAAGATTAGTTAGATTGGCGTACCCAACGGCACCAGATAGTTTCCTCGAACAACTGGCTGTTCAAACATTTGTAGATGGCATCAAAGACAGTGAAATACAGCAAGCGCTAAGACTAGCAAGGCCAAAAATTCTGGATGACGCACTGGCTCATGCGCTTGAATTTGAAGCAGCTAAGCAGACATCACACAGGATGGGTCACAAAGTTCGGTCTGCCTTAGAGGAACCTGGTCAAGCTCAGAATAGCATAGATGAAATAGTCAACCGTGTGGCAGAAAGGCTGGAACTACAACGACCGCGGAGATGGCGTCTGCGATGCTGGAACTGCGGCGAAGTTGGTCATATACAGAGACGCTGCACTCAACCAAAAACAACCGGTTGAGCAGCAGGAAAACTAAAGCAAGTCGACGTAAGGGGGCGAACGTCGACAGCACAACGTAGTGCCCCGGAGATTATCATCCGTGCTGCATCGTCGATGGGGAGTCTGGACAGCATTTATATCGATGGAAGAATTAATGGTAGGGTGTCCGATTACTCGTGGATACAGGAGCGACAAAAACTATTGTGAGACCAGATTTGGTTGGTCGTGGAAAAGTGCTACCTGTATCGGTGTGTCTTCGAACGGCAAGTGGTGAGAAAATTTGTACTCACGGAGAGACTGCCGTTATGTTGACAATTGGGGACAAATTAATTAATCATCGAGTGCTGGTAGCTGAAATTACAGAAGAAGTGATCTTGGGAATGGATCTCATGAGAGAATATGGGTTTCATGTAAACATGAAAGAAAATGTGCTTCGGATAGATGATGATGAGATTCTATTTCAAGGTAGGAGTAACCAGACGATGCAAGTTCGAATGATTTGTGATATGAAAATACCCGAGAAGGCGGAAATGATAGTAATGGGACGCCCGGATGGTACGCTCCGGGAAGGACAAGTATGCATGATGGAAGCAACTGAATCGGGAATGGGTCAGGAGGGATTACTGATTGGAAGAACGCTGGTAAAGTTTCGAAATATGGTACCAGTAAGGGTGCTGAACATTAATCCGCATACGGTGACCCTGAAGAAAGACACGATTGTGGGAAGTTGCATTCCAGTAGGCCATATTAAACGTTGTGTGGACGACACGAAAGATAAACCAGCCAACGGTTGCTCACAGAAATTGCTGGATATGTTGATACCCTCGTGTCAAGGATTAAATGGCGACCAACTGGGCAAGGTAAAAGAACTGGTCGGACGATATCGAGGTGTGTTTGCACTGGATGATAGTGAGAAAGGAAGGACGAATGTTGTGCAACACAAGATCAATACTGGAGATGCGCAACCGATAAGACAACACCCAGGCGGCTTCCTTTGGCAAAACGTAAGGAAGCTGAGCAAATTATCACCGATATGGAAGAACAGGGGTGATTGAACCCTCGAATAGTCCATGGGCATCCCCGGTAGTGCTTGTCAAGAAAAAGGACGGGTCGACAAGGTTTTGTGTAGACTACCGGCGGCTTAATAACGTGACAAAGAAAGACAGCTATCCTTTGCCCAGAATTGATGACACCTTAGATACTCTATCCGGATCTAAATGGTTTTCGACCTTGGACTTGAAAAGCGGATACTGGCAGGTAGGCTTGGAGCCAAACGACAAAGAGAAGACTGCGTTTACAATTGGAACTGGATTATGGCAGTTCAAGGTCATGCCATTTGGATTATGCAATGCCCTGCTACTTTTGAACGATTGATGGAGTCGATACTGCGTGGACTGTCTTGGAAGACTTGTCTGGTGTACCTAGACGACGTGATAGTGTTAGGCCGGTCTTTTGAAGAACACCTTAAGAACCTAGAGGAGATATTCCAAAGATTACGGGGCAAACCTTACATTGAGCCCCAAGAAGTGTCACCTGTTTGGAAAAGAGGTGAAATATCTAGGACATGTCGTTTCGGAGACCGGAATAAGAGCTGACCCTGACAAAATAAAAACGGTACAAGAATGGCCTATACCAGCAGATTTACACCAACTACGCAGTTTTCTAGGATTGTGCACATATTACCGACGGTTTATACTTGGGTTTGCGAACATTGCCAAACCGTTAACGAAATTAACCGAAGATGGACAAGAATATGATTGGAATGACGACTGCCACAGTGCATTTGAACAGCTGAAACGGCTGCTAGTTACAGCACCAATTTTGAGTTATCCACGGATGGAGGGAAATTTGTGTTGGATACCGATGCCAGTAACACAGCTATAGGAGGCGTTCTTTCTCAAGTGCAGGACGGACAAGAAAAGTTATTGGGTATTTCAGCAAGGTCTTGTCGCGGCCAGAAAGGAACTATTGTGTGACAAGAAGGAGCTGTTGGCCGTCGTCAAATCCGTAGAGCACTTTTATAAGTACTTATACGGCCGTAAATTCCTGTTGAGAACAGACCATGCTGCACTAAAATGGTTATTGCAGTTTCGAAATCCTGAAGGGCAAGTGGCAAGGTGGATAGAGCGGCTGCAGGAATATGACTTTGATACAGAACATCGTGTAGGAACTAGCCATCGGAATGCAGACGCTCTATCAAGGAGACCTTGTCCGGTGGACTGCAATCATTGCTCCAAGATGGAAGAGAAAATAAGTGTCATCCATAGAATGACGGTAACCGATGATACTTGGCAACCCGAAAGAATGCGAGAAGACCAGGAAATGACGCCGAATTGGGACGTATTATTGAGTGGAAAAATAGAGGACAACGACCAGCTTGGGAAGAAATTAGTATTTTAAGTAGGAGCCTGAAGGCATACTGGGCACAGTGGGACTCCTTGATGATGGAAAATAGAATCTTGAAACGACGCCTGGAATTTGAAGATGGCACTGAGAGACTTCAAGTGATAGTGCCGAGAAGCAGAGTGCCGGAAGTGTTGCAGCACTTGCACGACGGTATTTCTGGAGGGCACTTTGGCGTGAAAAGAACTCTCGAAAGAGTGAGAGAAAGGTTCTATTGGGTGAACTGCAAAGAAGATGTGAAGGAGTGGTGCCGGAAATGTGAATTGTGTGCTTCTGCAAATGGCCCGGTCTCAAAACGGAAAGCCCCAATGAGACAGTATAACGTGGGGAATCCTTTTGAGAGGGTAGCCATTGATATAGCTGGTCCGTTTCCTGAATCAGAGAAAGGGAATAAATACATCTTGGTTGCAATGGATTATTTTACCAAATGGCCGGAGGCATATGCTATACCTAACCAAGAAGCCGAGACGGTTGCAGATGTACTAGTGAGGGAGTTGTTTTGTCGCTTTGGAGTTTCGTTGGAATTACACTCCGATCAAGGTCGGAACTTCGAATCAGCATTGTTTCAAAACGTCTGCAAGCATCTTGGAATCAGGAAAACTAGAACCACGCCACTTCATCCTCAATCGGATGGAATGGTTGAAAGAATGAACAGAACGTTAGGAAAGTACCTGGCCAAAGTTGTCTCTGAACATCAACGGGACTGGGACCAATATCTACATTTGTTCCTACTGGCGTACCGATCTTCGGTACATGACAGCACAGGATACTCGCCCGCTTGCGTAATGCTAGGACGTGAATTGCGGCTACCATGTGATCTTCAGTTTGGATTTAAACCTGGAGAAGAGAACGCCGGTGAAGATTACGTTAGTAAGCTTCGTGAAAGATCAAATAGTATTCACGAAAACGTCCGAAAGAATATACAGGCAGCAAGCGATCGAATGAAATCACAATATGACACGAGAGCACAAGAAGGTGGTTATCAACCTGGAGATTTAGTGTGGTTGTACAATCCACAAAGAAAACGTGGATTGTCGCCAAAACTACAAAGACAATGGGAAGGGCCGTACGAAGTGTTAAAAGGATTAATGATGTAGTGTACCGGATCAGAAGATCCCCTCGTGGTAAACCGAAAGTGGTACACTTTGACCGTTTAACACCCTACACTGGCAACAACCAGGAAGACTCAAATAATGATAATGGTGTTCGGCAAGTTATTAATCATGAGCCAAATGCAGATTTTGAGAGCTTTATGGCGGCGTATGGTGGTTCCGCTAAAGCGAGATTTGGCGTTGTTGTTGAAAAACAGCAAGATCTGTTTAGAGCACCAGAAGAGTATTCCCTTGCACATTGCGTAGCTCAAGATTTGGCAATGTCAAGGGAATAGCTGTTGTTTTCAAGAAAAAGTTTGGATGTGTGGATGAATTAGTACAACAGCAGCCAACTGTAGGAAAATCTTTGGTTCTTCAAGATAAAAATCGTTATGTTTACTATCTGGTCACCAAAAATTCTTCATGGCAGAGACCTAGTTATGGACATCTATGGGAGGCTTTGCTAAATCTTAAGGCGCAGATGATGGAAAATGGAGTAACGAGACTAGCGGTGCCCAAGCTGGGCTGTGGACTGGATCGCTTGGATTGGAGGATAGTCCGAAATATGCTAGAAGTAGTTTTCCAGGAACCAACGTCCAGGTTCTTGTTTGTTGTTATCAACCGGTTGCCTACCAAGACCATGAAAAGAGTGTTGACTGTTACTTCCAACGACGCGGTGGATGCACCAGAGGAGATAGCTGCCGATACCGTCACCAGTCATCGAATTGGCGTCAAGATGGATTTACAGTTACGAGACGTAACGATTTTAAAGAGGGGCAGTGTTGCGATCCACTATTAGGCAACCCGTCAAACATACAAACGCCGGGGCACAGCGTATTCTTCAGCATTCGAGAATCCTTCTACAAAGTTCTAGATAATGAGTCATATCTTAATGCAGGGTATATATAAGGCCGCTTATGAATGTAAGAGTCAGTCTATTCTTGAATGTCTAATATAAATTATATCGTTGTAAAGTAAACGTAGTTGAGTTTTTAGAATATATACATAAATGATATGCTGTGTCTAATGTGCATGCAGCTTGCAGTATACATAAATAAATAGAAGTGTATAAACAAATAGTTGTGTTAGTGTGGTTATTGGACCTAGGGTAAAGAAGTTAGTTTAAGAAGATATTAGTGCTTGTAAATTCATTAGTGTAATAGTGCTTCATTGTTAAGTGGACTGAAAACATCTATAAATAAGGCATATACTGTTAATTAGACTTGTGAACAGTGAGTAATAAAGACCATTATTATTACTTGTTTTAAATTAAAGAAACGCGGTAGTAGTAGCGCGTTACAATATGTTCAAAATTAACAGTGGCAGGTATGATACTGGACATATATCTGGTCCGCTATCATAGACAAATATTGGTCTGCGATCCTAATTTCGACACCTTTGATGCAGATAAATCTTTGATTACATTAGAGCAATTAGAAATCAATTTGCTCAATTTTGATCTTTTTAATTTAATGTTCAAAAGATAAGTTCCAGAAATTTTATCATGTTCTGAATCACACAATTCTTCTGAAATTCCTCCTTTTAAAGACCTTAGAGAGTTTGTGGAAAATAATGTAGAATTTATTTTTAATTTTGTTTTTGCTCTAATTAGACTGGTGTTACGTGTTACGGTATTGTGTGCGGACAAGAAGGAATGCAGAACAGTGAGTAGTAGAAAACAGCCTACACCGAATACAGCAACCAAACACAGGGACAGAATCGAACTTCAAAAGAATCAGAGTTCAGCCTAGCTCAAAACGTCAGAAAGTGAAATGGGTGACCTAGAATAGAAAATTGAATTGAAAACCTAAGTAACAAAGGAATTTATTTTACGAACATGTAGGAAAACAAACAGTCCCAAAAGAATATTTACAAACATCGAAAATACCTGGTTGCGAAATCGTTAGTTACAACGTGATGTATATATAAAGCATAAATTTACATAATATAGAAAACATATAGAAAAATATCAAGCACACAATCTTACATCTAATTACAAGCATACTTACAATATGTTTCAACTCTAAATATGCACAAAAAATATCGAAATAATAATATAGTCAGTAAAAACATTCTGTAGAAAATGCATCTCGTATCATTAAAATTTTCAACAGTCTATTATTGACGTTCACATTAAGTTAACCAGTAAAAAAAAGCAAATGGTAGAAAAGCACTTTAAACGCACTAAAATTCTTACTGTAATTTATATATAATTTAGCGCGCATTATCTTCGGTCTGCAATGTATTGTAGAATTAATCAAAAGCAAGTGCCTATCTTCCAAAACAGCAACACAAAATAAAGTAAACACAAAAACTTATTGCACCTGGAGTTATCTTCTTTCTGGTGCCATTTCACGAATTGCAGCTAGAGGCTGAAACAACTTAATGGTACTGCACTAGCACAAACGTATTTTAAAAGCATGACCACAATGCTCAAAGAGTAGTCGAATCAGTAAAGAAGCGTCGAATTAATAACAGAAGAGTCGAATTAGTAAGCGCAGTCAAATAATTAAGAGACCTTTTCAAAGTTGGAGTTGAATTTATACAGCTTTAAAAATCACGGAAAAGAAAATATCAAACCATTCCAATATTGGTGAAGAATATTCTGGGAAGGCAAGCGAAAATACATACAACGGCAAAACCTTCCTAGAATCAGAAAATAAAATACGATAATTAATTCTATTAAATTTTGTTGGTTGCAGGAGAAGCAAGCTACATTTTAGAATGCCCCTGCAATATAGATAAATCAAACCATGGTGAAGCATGTAAAGTGGCCTAGCTTTCTCGAACAGAACATGAAGTTTGTATGATTATCGATCCACGTTATAAATATTCTCAAAATAATTTAATAAGGAGAGACGGTGCTACCAATAAAACTTAAGCAACAAACACATGCAAATAAAACAACATAGAATTTCAAAGAATACGAGCAAATAACAAACACATTTAAGCATTTAATTTTCCCAAAGATCCTATTTAGAAGTAGTTTTAATGACCAGTAACTATAACGAGCAGCGGTTGTAATTATTTTACAAAGAATTGCTAGGCGAGCTTCTTGAGAATAGCAAATATTTCGATAAAACTATTTGAAATAATAAACTAACTGGCACATATCGAAGAAGAGGGTTTATTTAAAGTCGTTTGAGAAGCAAACATTTCAAAGAATTTAAATTGTTAGAAGATGCAAATGCTTGTTAGGTTTTATTAAGGAATTGATAAAGAGTATTGAAGAACATTTTTATGCATGACGGATTTTAATACTTCAATATTTGTTAGGTTTGGATTATTTGGTAGAATAACATAAGGAGGAGCTTATATTAGCGGTTTCAATTTCGGTCGTTGTAATTTCATGCATAATCTCTCTATTTCAGAAATATACCATAACATATGTTAAAAAATAATAACTTGAATGCTTTTTAACAATTTGTACGAGTATAAACAACGTACTTAAAGAAATTATTGGGTATGTTTGGTTTATCACATAACCATCAAACACCATAATCTATAAAATTATGCTGACATTTTAAATGCGGCATAGTTGCATCTCCCATGGCATGTAAAGATAAAGCTTGTCGTAATTTTATTGCAATAATTTAAATAAATAGTTGCTGTGTGTATCGTACCTGCGTGTAAATTAGTAGATAGGAAAAGAGTTGCAGTTCAATGTATGTTATTAGTGATGCAAACAAGATTGGAAAAACAGTACGTGTAAAGTATGAGTAAAGTGCATTGTATAGAGATGTTACAAGAATGACCAATCATATTTTAAAGTGAAAGAAGTGTCGATCTACAGGAAAAGTATAATGTGAATATAGCATTATTAACATTATACAAGAGCAAGAACCATCTCACCAAATTTTCAAAATTCCTGTAAGATTACATCTGGTTCTAGCAGTTCCATAGATAATCTCAAAGTGCTTGAAGAATTTTTGGACAAAATGCCACTACATGAGCAGACCAAAGAAAAGGAAATGTTATCTACAGCTTTGTATACAACAAGAGCACCTCTATGCTTAGTGGATAACAAATATTGGTTTACATTTTTTTTAAATTTGAGAGACCATCATTTAAAGTACCTTCTCATTTCGCTGCTTCAAATTCACTGCTTAATAATGAATAAAATTTGTATTGCTAAGAAGTAAATATATAGTGTCAGACCGTAATAAAACAAAAAATATCAATTCAACAATAACTGAAGTGAAAGAAATGGTACACTTGGGTAGACAGTGACATAAACTTAGTGCACTACTTGTGGAAAAAAAGTTCTCAAAAAAGAAGAATTACGTTGACCAGATGGGGATCAATAGAGTTACTTGCCTTAAGAGTGTAAAACTTAATTGGCATGCTTTGCAGTCTTTAATCATTGACACTGAAGCACAAACTCTGCTCGTGGGTAACTAAAATTAAAAACTACTTTTTGTCAGATGTTTATTGGTATAATATAGATAGATTTTTAGATATGCTAGAACCAGTAGCAAATAAGATCACAATAGTTAAAGCAGATACACTCAATTTATCATAAGCCTATAAGATCTTCTTTGACTTAAAACATTTTAAGTAAAGTTTGCAACAAAAGCCCTTTAATAAATGTGAAGAGAAAGAGAGAGAAAAATATATTTGGGCGTGAATGAACTTTTACATTAGTAACATTCATAAAGCTGCAATACTGGTAAATGCACAATTTCATCGTTAATATAACAATTGTTTTGTAACTGCAGAGGATCAAATTCATACAACAGAAACCATTTTCAAAATCGCTTTAAAAATACTAGACATTGATGAAACTATTGTGTTTATCTGAGTTAGTGAATTACAGATCAAAGGAAGGATTTTTAAAAAGACTTTTGTGGACTGCAAGTTTAACAGTAGTGCCGGGTGCATGGTGAAAAGTTCCATCTAATTCTACATAACTGGCTAAAATTGCAATTAAAATTTTGTAATTACCTTCTACAGCTGCTGCTTGTGAACAGTCATTCAGCACTTATTCAAATATGCATACAGAAAAACAAAACCGCCTGACCAATGAAAGAGCTAGAAAATTAGTGTATATAGCTCAAAATATCAAGTTGCATAGTGACAGTAATCGCGTGAACCGACCTCACCACGTTTGTCTTCAGGTTTAAATATCACTTCAATGTTATCATGCCCAAAAGCAGATGTGACTCCGGCTTCATCTAGCACACATTCAATTACACCTCTAATATAAACTCATTCTAATGCAGATAGTGAAACAGATTGATAAAGGTTTGGAAGAAAATATCTCGCTACATGACAGCACAAGTTTCAACCAAGATATAGAATCTGAATATTCCGATGTTGATGACTAATAATATAATGTGTGTTATTATTGCTGTTGCATAAGCTACTGAACAGTATTATTTATTAAGTATTTAAATTTTTAGTAACAAATTTTGAAAAGATTTATAGGGAGTTAGAATTTAAGCATTAAAAAAACTAAAAAACAAGCCAAGTGTTTTTTTTAATAAAAAACAGGTTTTATTTAAAAAAAGTCAGTTTTCTTTAAATTACACCAATAAAAACTAAATCCATACTACTCTAAGCATTAAAAATACAGCATAGCATTTTAAATCTTGTTTCTGTTTGGTAATATGAGTAATACTGTAAAAATAAATAAAAAGAATTACAAAAAATTAAAGTTTTATGTAATCACCCCTCATGCTGACTGAATATTTTGCTTAGATCCAGGATAAAAACAATGAAAATTTGATCGATTTTTTGTATACTATTATGGAAAATTATATTTGTTATATATCCGATTCTATATTTATTACAAAAATTAACAATATAAATTCAGGTTCTTTATTCTCCATCACGTCTCTTCTTGCATTACCAACTTAAACTCTAACACTATAAAACTTAAGAGTGACCAATCTAATTACATGGCATCCTCCTTTCTAACAAACAAGTTATTTTTTTGCACATTTAATCTACTGGGTGGTTGTACTACACGACCAGACTTCGTAGTGTACGCCTTGTTTGATGGTACCAATTGTTTGAACTCATTCTGTACATTGTTACGTACATTCTTAGTATCTGGTTGATTAGTAGATATACAATTATACCAGTGATTGTTGTCTGTACTATCTAAATTTACATTACTATCCTCACCTGTGCTATACATATCTAACTTATTAAGATGGGCGAATATCAATGGTATTTCTTCTTTTTACCTTACCTGTTTCATTTACTAAATTATAAGAGACAATCCGTGCAGGTTTCCAAATTTTCTTTTGGTAGTCAGTTATTGTAACAAACATCTTTTTTAGCATGTCAATTATAATAATATTCATTTCCTTTTTGCTTTTCAAAAGAAAATCTTTAAAATTGTTAAGTACGTTGAGTTTCAATAAATTATTTAAGACTGGTATAATCGATCTTGTTGAACGACTCATTAATAATTAAGCAGGTAAAAATTTTGATCTTCATACTGGCGTGTTTCGATATTCTAAGAGCATTTTTTCTTTTTCACAATTTGCTTCTTTAGACTTTTTAAGAATCTTCTTACAAATTCCTACAGCCTTTTCAGTTAAACCATTACTTTTGGATATACTGGTGACGATGTAATTATTTAAAAATTCCAGGTTTTTGCAAAATTTTTCATTAAATATGATTGAAATGGCATATTGTCAGCAATCATTATAAGTGGAATACCATGAATTGAAAATATTACTTTACATACCTTAATAATTTCGACAGAGTCTTGACTAGACAGTTTTACTAATTCTATCCATTTTAAATAGTAGTCCATCATCACCAAATAATTTTTATTTCCAAGTTCTAATATATCACATCCTATTTTTTGAAAAGGTAGATCGGGTAGTTCGTGACTGATTAATGGTTCTATGATATTACTAGCATTGAATTTTTCACAGACCCTACAGGCTTCAACACATTCTTCTATTTCTTTGTTTATATTTTGCCAATATAATAGTGATCGAGCTTTCGCTATTGTTTTAAAAATGCCTTGATGCGACTCATAAAGTGATTTTAACATTTCCTTTTTTAATTAAGAAGAAACAACTACTCTATGATCAAAAAACACTAAACCATCTACTACAGATATCTCGTCCCTATCATTATAAAAAATTTTAATTCCATTTTTTATTTGATGTTTCTGTGGCCATCCATTTTTGTGAAACTTTATAATTTCGCCTAGGACCTCATCTTTTAATGTTTCATGTACAAAATTCGAATGTCGCTCATCACTCATATTTTTAGAATGAACAACATCATTAGCATCCAAATCAATCGGCTCTTTATTATCAGTACAAATTTTTGGGTGAGTTCTTGATATGGCATGTATCAACAATTAAATTATTTTTTCCTTTAACATGTTCAACTGTTATTTCATTTTTTTTTGATAATTTTAATTTTATACTTTGTAACCTATGGGAGGGTATATTATTTATATCTTTTTTCATAATATTTACTAATGATAAATGATCAGTTTAAATCACAGCTTTCCTACCGTAAATTCTTACGATTTAAAAGCCAAATTCTTACAGTTTAAAGTTCAAATTCTTACACTTAAAAGTTCATAAATACATCGCGCAAGCGCGGTAAGAGCGACGCCACGGGCGGTTGGTAACGCTAATCTTTTTACAGATTTCGGCGCGCCCATCTGTCAATGACGTCACCAATGCACAAATTTAATACGCAATTTACGAAAAATATAAATTAAGACAATAGTTTATAACCGCGAACAAATTAAGCAATTTGAGTACTTACATAGAAATCCGACGTCCTGCGGGGTTGAGTTAAAGTTGGCTTCCCTTGAAGTCCATCAGGGCTACGGATGGCCCTTTTAAGGCAATTAACGGAGGGTACGCCTAACGTACATCCCAAGCGCTCGGACGGGATCTCAGGGCTCCACTCCGGAGTGATTAAAGATGGTGCTCCGGCGTGGAATGCGGTTCAGCCACGGCTGCAAATTACCTACCTATGCAGGGAAAGACAGGAACGGGTAGAAGGGCGACAAACAAAGATAATCAAGGCAAGGATCTACATAGATAAAGCTAAAGGCACGATACGATACCTAAACACAACCGCTCTCCACGAAGGTCAGAGGTAAAAAGCTACGTTACAGAGCCTCACGAAAACATCTCCCCCTCCTTTGTTCTTTCACGCGTTGGCGCGAAGTTCCCGCGTAATCTCGCGCAAACGCACTCTGACGTGACGGAAATACGCGCACCGAGTCTTTTGAATTTATGGAGCGAAACTTCCGCACATCAAAATTAACCTAAAAAGTGTTTAAGTGCCAATTTATTGGCACGTAACAATCGCGACAAAGCCACAAAAGAAAAAACTTAAAAAAAGAAAAAGTCTGTTAGCACAGTAACAGCTTAAAATCTAAGTCCTAACTACCCTACATAAAACCTAACTTAAAACCTACAAAATGTTTATATAAGGCGCCACCTGGTTTTTTGACCGATAACACGTCTACCAAAGTACCAGGAAACGGAATATGTAGCCCCATTGTTTTTGACTACACTAATAATCGACAGCACAAATTTGTCGGGGAGCATGAAACACTACTTAAAGTAAAACAAATGCGACAAGTCGCCTAACCTATCTAAACTAAAGCTAACATTAAAGTTTCTTACATGCAAACACACATGAGCGTTGCATCAAAACTGTTCCTTGTTGGCAAAAAGTGCCCAAATTTAAAAATGTTCAACAGAGTGCATTAAGTCTACACTCTAGCAAATTTTTGTTACTGGTACTTTGGTTTACTAACGATACACATTAAAACTTGTCCATGACATAGTTGTGAATCAACAAATTTACCAAAAGTACCACCCTACTAAATCCTTATATCGCTAACCTAACAAATTACATTTCTACATCAGGTTAGCTTTTTCACTTAAATTTCAAGAAAAATAATTCCCACGTCTAGTCATAAATACCAAACGTTAGGAAGATAAAAAGATAAGACAAGATCTCAAATTGTTGTTAAAGATAATAGATAAGATAACGATATTAAGCTTAAATTGTTATCATCAAAGGTAATAGATAAGATAACGATATTAAGCTTTAGTTATTATTTGAGATACTAGGTAAGATAACGCGATATTAAGCTAAAGTTATTATTAGAGATAGTAGGTAAGGTAACGCGACATTAAACAAAAGTTATTACTAAAGATAACAGGTAAGATAACGCGAATTTAAACAAAAGTTATTACTAACAGCAGTCGGTAAGACAACGATACTAAAACTAAGGGTATTATCAAAGATAATAAACAAGATAAAGATATTAGCTTAGTTATTATCGAAGACAATAAATAAGATAATGATAGAATGACTCCGTGGAGCCGTTAAATGGGCATTTCTCGTACCCTCTAAAAAGAGCAACCTGTGAAGCAGGTCCGTTTACAGTAAACGGCACGAGGAACCGGCAAAGGCATTTGGGTGCATCCCTGCACCCGGCGTTAATCGATATCGGTGATATAATCACCCGATACCCACACGGTATATAGCGATATACACATGCACTCACACATTCACACACTCATACATACCTTCACTGTCAGAGCCCATGCGCTGACAGCGGCACCGCATGACCTCACGAAAGATTCCCAGAGACGGGGTCCAGGTGTCTGTGAAAACCTCCCGCGCAACCACACGGTGACTAACGGAAATGAGGCAGAGAAACAGGAACGGTAAAAAGAGGGAGGTGGTTATTTGGAATGCATAAGAGGCACTTCCAGGTAGAAGAAAGTAGAGGAAGGGCTTGCATTGAGCAAAAGAGACAGAGAAAGGTGGATAGCAAAGCGCTACTCAACCAGCCAATGTAGCCAGTAGCCCGGAGTGAGGGAACATCACTCTTATGTGGCAGACGGGTGTTCCGGGACGAGAACAGGTCCACCGAAAGAAGGATAAGGCATAAACGGAGACAGCGGGATGAGAAAAAGTAGAGTTTTTGGACAAGCGTCCGAGAGAAGGTAAAGAGTTGTCCCTATTTAAACACAGCGCAGTCTGAAGGACCACCTGCGATATTAATCCGACAAGATAAGGTATCATACGTTAACAATTCACTAGACTCTTAAGAGAACTAGTACGATAATTTTCCTAACGAGTGCATCCACTACGATAAGAAAATCAGACAAAAGTTGACACAACAACTTAAAAGTATCATTACAGATACATTCACACAAAAACAAACTGTTTTAAGGTAGTTTTTTAAAACGGTAGCACACTAAACACACAAAAATGCCCAATTATAAGCAATTAAATACAGGTACACTGTCCCAATATGCCAAAACAACCGAGAATTTAATAAGATATCCATAAGAAGCGATAGCCCCTCACCACAAAGTTCAATAAAAAACAACGAAAAAAAAATGTTTATAAGTTATGTTGATTTAGTAGAAAAAGAAACAAATAATGATATAGTATAATGTGGGCGACTGCAATAATTCAGAGGAAGAACACATGGAATAGGCAATCCTAGTTTTTTGCAACTGCGAATATGAACTATTTCTTACAATGGCATAGGCTGCGCATGTCCTATGTGAGCCCAAAGAAGAAAAACATTCACTCAACATCAGCTAAAACCAGTCATAAAAATTCAATGAGTTATTGCAACCAAAGTTACGACAATTACCACACAATTAAACGATGTAAGACAAATACTAAAAACCAAATAATATGTTGTGGGAAAAGTTCGAGGATTAATTAAATGAAACAACAGAGTTATATTGGGGGGTGTCGAGAATGAAGTGATATATAAGTAACGGTATGGACAAGGAAAAGTCAACCGAAAAGAAAAAGATAGCTAATTTAAGGTAAGTAAAGTTAAACGTGTAAGAGATTATACACTGTATGAGAGAGGGAATAAGTAATTAAAGTTAACTAATTGATGGTGAGAACAAAAAATATTAGGTAAATTGTGAGGAGAATGGAACGTGAAAAACTTAAGTAGCATTTGGGTCAGCAGAGAATGGCTTAAGGTCTTTAATATGCCACTTGCCTTGGCGTTTTCCTTCAGCATCCTGAAGTTTGTAGATAAGGGGACTAATGACACGAATGACCTTACAAAGGATGAATTTAGGGGCTAATTTTGAAGAAAATTTCTTAAATGCATCTGATAAGACATAATTCTTTTTCCAAACTTGTTCGCCCAAGGCGAAGGAAATATTTTGTTTACGTAAGTTATAGTGGTCCTTACTCTTTTCGTAAGCTTTTAACAAATTTTTTCTAACGTCGTTAAAGATAGAAGGTAATGATTGTTGGTCTTTGTCCCAGCGTACTTTATCGTCAAATTCAATTACGTTAGTAACGTCAGGCACTAAACCATAATAACTCCCATGGATTGAGGTATATCTTACAAAAACAAGACATGACGGAGTGAATTGGGTTGCTTCGTGTTTAGATGTACGCAAAGCTTGAGCAATTATAAAAATATGTTCATCCCATGTAATATGGTCTGAATCAATATAGGAAGAAATAGCGGTAACTAAAACTCTATTTACTTTTTCGGTAGGATTTACTTGGGGATGGTATTTTGCGTTAAACCAAATTTTTTGTACTTTGTAACTTTTGACGAAATTCTGAAAATCTTTAGAGATAAATTGTGCCCCATTGTCACAAAGGATAATCTGAGAGACACCAAAGATAAGAAATACATTTTGTTCTAGGAATTTAATTATAGCTGCAGATGTAGCTTTACGTAAGGGTTGCACCATAACAAATTTAGAAAACCAATCGGTGACAACTAAAAGATATTGGTTACCTTTTTTCGATCGGGAGAGAGGTCCTAATAAGTCAAGCGAAATTAATTGAAAGGGATAAGATACACGTTTAAAATTACCCATTAAACCAGAGCGAGCGTCTTGTGAACTCTTATGAGAACCACAAATTTTACAGTTCTTAATATAGCGACAAACAGATTGCTTTAGTGTGGGCCAGTAATATAATTCAGATATTTTAGCGAGAGTTTTTGTAACACCAAGGTGCGCAGCTATGCGATCATCATGACATAATTTAAGCACCTCACTGCGGTTAGCTGTAGAGACGACAAGTTTCCATTCGGGAATATTAGATATTTTATGTGGAGACGAAGATACAAATTTATATAGTCTATTATTAGTTACGCGAAAGGTAGGAAATTTATCGGGATTGTCAGAAAATTTTTTAATCATATTAAGATACCAGGTATCAGGAATTAAATTTGGAATGTTAAGACAGACAACATCACAAGATAAGGCATTAGATACGATATTTAATTTGCCAGGCCTATGCCTAACATCAAAAGTGAATTGAGAGATATGCAAGTTCCATCTTGCCAAACGACCTGCGGATTGTTTTAAGTTATTAAGCCAAGTGAGAGCTGAAAACATTAGGTACATTATCAAAGAAGTAAACGTGAAAAGCTCTTAGATATACGTAGGGTTAAGCAATTTTAAAGATAATTTTAAGGCATTTAAAGAGATTTAAATCGATATGTGAAGAGATAAGAGTAATTAAAACTCGATTCACTAATAAAATTGTTGAAAAACAAAAAGATATTTTATAAAGCATATATTTAGTGGGATGGGAAGCTCTCATTTGAGTTCTACCCAAACCAATAAGGAAAAATTTCAACATCATCATTAAAAAAATGATTACAAATTCTAAAACGACAAACTTACCAACCAAATTCTCGTCTAGACTTATAATGCTTAACGACCGGCCATTGGGTCTCGTTCTAGACTTACAGAGCTATACGACCAAATTCGACAGTAAATTCCGCTTACTGGATGTTAAAGTACGTTGAAATATCGATATCTAAAAAAAATATGCAATCAAGACAAAATCATACTCGCTACATGAAAGAAAAATTCCACGATACATATACAAAAATTAATATTCCAAATTATTAGAATATTCTTTCGATATTGCGGGAGTTATCAACAACTATCGTAAATGAGTTTAAATACTAAAACGTTAACGGCAATTCCTTTATTATACTGTTTAAAACATTTAAGGGAACAACTTTTAAAACTATATCAAAGCAAGATAATATCTAAGAAAAAAATACATTACGTACATTACGATTAAGTCAAAATAACGCTTTAAAAGACACTAAAAACTCAGGTAAGTAGGAAATCTATATTTAGACAAACAATTTAGTTATATATATGTAATTATGAATTATACTAAATGATTTCGGTTATAGAAAACACTCCAAATTGTAGAAAGATAAATTATATGTTATTTAACAGATGCAACAAGATCCCGTAGTTTAGCGTTTCTTAAAAAGATATTGGAAAAGGGCAATTTATTTCGTTAAGTGCTTTTAAACACAAGGTTTCTTGTAAAGATAATTCGAATATCATTAATTAAACAGGTAAATCACTAAGACACTTTTTAGCATGTAAACACACAAAATAGTTTTTTAAAGTCGAAAAAACAGACAAGGGTTATGTTTCAATTTAATATAAAGTAGATAGTTTCATAGTAACGTGTTTAAGACATAAAATTAGTTAAATGCTTATTTATTTGTGTACTTACGTGTAAAAAAAGTAGGGTTAAGGGATTGATCCTTGCTAGAAACTTATTTATGCATCCAAAAACAAACTAATCACTCAACAATATAACTGAAGTTAACAAACACATCCCGCATTCCAAATTAAACTAACATTATATTTAAAAAATATTTTATAAGAACAGCTAAATTTTAATTTCAAAATGGCGGTATACCTCCAATTGCCATAACAATTATTTTTGACATCTAGGAATGTGGAGTGTTCCAAAACACGGATATACGGTTTTAAGGTCAACAGATATTAGATAATATAGATAATGACGTTTGTTAATTTTTTTTTAAATGAAAAAGCTTTTTAAATAACATTAGTTAATACATTGTATGGTCATAAAAACAAAAGAAAACTTTCATTGCCATATTCGCACGTTGAGGGCGCCAAATTCTTACGATTTAAAAGCCAAATTCTTACAGTTTAAAGTTCAAATTCTTACATTTAAAAGTTCATAAATACATCGCGCAAGCGCGGAAAGAGCGACGCCACGGGCGGTTGGTAACGCTAATCTTTTTACAGATTTCGGCGCGCCCATCTGTCAATGACGTCACCAATGCACAAATTTAATACGCAATTTACGAAAAATATAAATTAAGACAATAGTTTATAACCGCGAACAAATTAAGCAATTTGAGTACTTACATAGAAATCCGACGTCCTGCGAGGTTGAGTTAAAGTTGGCTTCCCTTGAAGTCCATCAGGGCTACGGATGGCCCTTTTAAGGCAATTAACGGAGGGTACGCCTAACGTACATCCCAAGCGCTCTTACGGGATCTCAAGGCTACATTCCGGGGTGATTAAAGATGGTGCTCCGGCGTGGAATGCGGTTCAGCCACGGCTGCAAATTACCTACCTATGCAGGAAAAGACAGGAACGGGTAGAAGGGCGACAAACAAAGATAATCAAGGCAAGGATCTACATAGATAAAGCTAAAGGCACGATACGATACCTGAACACAACTGCTCTCCACGAAGGTCAGAGGTAAAAAGCTACGTTACAGAGCCTCACGGAAACATCTTCCCCACCTTTGTTCTTTCACGCGTCGGCGCGAAGTTCCCGCGCAATCTCGCGCAAACGCACTCTGACGTGACGGAAATACGCGCACCGAGTCTTTTGAATTTATGGCGCGAAACTTCCGCACATCAAAATTAACCTAAAAAGTGTTTAAGTGCCAATTTATTGGCACGTAACAAAATGTATTGGTGAAACTTTTTACATGCAAATAAAATTGCCAAAAATTCTTTTTCAATTATGCCATAATTTAATTCAGTTTGCGTTAAAACATTTTCAACCGTAACAAATAGACTTATTTTCTTGTAACATAATACAAGCTACAGAAGTGTTACTACTATCTGTTTGAATTACAATAGGTTTTTTATTATTAAAATTTTCTGAAACTGGGTAATTGGTTATGGTCTCTTTTAACTTATTTATGGCTTCTGAATGAGATTGATTCCATTCAAACTCATTTTCTTTCTTAAAAGCTGTCTTAATGGTTCAGTTAAATTTGCAAATTGTTTAATGAAATTTCTCAAGTACCCAACTAATCCTAAAAATCTTTGTAATTCGGTTACATTTGCTGGCATACTATACTCCAAAATTGTTTTGATTCTATTTTCATCTGGCCCCGTTTGCCTTTTTCAAAAATATGCCCTAGATACTTTACAGACTCAACTTGAAACTGAAATTTACTCTCATTAAGCTAAATATTATAGTTAGAAGCTTTTTCTAATAATTTAATAAGAATCTCGTTATGCGCTTCTATAGAATCAGCAAAAATTAAAATATTGATATAAATGAAAATTCCTTTTATATCGCCAAACATAGTAGTGTTAAACTTTTGAAAGAATTCTGCTGAACAGGAAAGACCAAACGCTAACCTATTGTACTTGTAAGTACCAAATATTGTTCCAAAAGTACACAACTTTGAGATCTAAAACCGAGAAATACTTTCCATTACCTATTTTTGCAGCTAAGTCAGCTAATGTGGGTATTAAACAGTAATCCTTAATTATATATTTATTTAATTCAGCTGGATCAAGACCTATCCGTAACGTCTTGTTTGGTTTTTCGACAACTACCAGTTGATTAACACATTCTAAAGTTTTATCTGTTTTTACATTTATCCCTAAACTCTCTAATCTATCTAATTCTTCCTTTAAACAATCTCTCAAATTTATAGGAATTCTTCAAGGGAGACACGATTTTGCTAAATGACCTTCTATTAATTTAATACTATACTTATTTGGAAAACACCCTGTACCTAGAAAAACATCCTTATACTCATTAATCACATAATTCTTTGACAACTTATTTTTTTATCAACTGAATTTCTTTTCTTTCAATTAAATTGAGTTTTTTTACAGCATTTTAAACCTAATATGGGTTTGGCTTTATGTGGACTATCACAAACACCTCATTAACATTTCTATTGTTAACCTTTAAGTTCAATTTTGTGCAACCAATTGGTTTCTAAATTTGAACCACCATATGTTACTAAATTTAATCTATAATCATATATCTCTAACTCTTTGCCTAAATAATCTATCAATAGATTTGATGTATCGCCAGGTAAAATATTTCCCTCACTGCCTGAACCAAGCTTAAAATTAATATCAACACCTTCAACATTAATAGTTTGTGTCAAACTTAACACACATATTGTTTTGTTATTGATTGTATCACAAAAATTATTTATCTGTTCATCGCTACCTTGAGTTTCAATCGCAACAAGAACTAAAATGATTGAATTTTCCACAAATATTGCATTTTACCTTGAGCTGGTCACTTGCCTTTATAAAAATGCTTTAGCCCACATGCTTTACATTTATTTATTTGATTTTGGCCCCTAACCTAAAAATTACTGTAATTATTGTGTTGAAACTTATTATTATAATAGTGTTGCGGTTTTCTTGGAACCTTATTACTCCGTTCAGTATAATTATTTCCATTTGTTTTGGGTTTTGCACCATCATTTCTTTTTATTATGTCCACCGTTTCTTTCTTCATATCACGCAGTTGACTTCGCTGAAGTTCTGCTAACCTGAAACTTTCTACTGCTGCTGCTAATGAAATTTCACCTTTACGTATGATAATCTTGGGTTTTTTTTTGTCATTTGATACTAATACAATTTTATCACGTAGCATTTCATCTTTATCGCTAAATTCACAATCACCAAGTAATTTCTTGATATCGGTATAAAATAAATCAAAACTTTCTTGCTCTACTTGAGCCATTTTATAAAATAAATATCGAGCATGCAAAATATTTTACTTGGGGTTGCAAAATTCTTGAAAAGCTGCTACTACCTTATCGATGTTTTTTGCATCTTCCGTATTCTCATAGTTGAAAGTATTATGTACTTCAACTGCTTCTTGCCAATTAAATTTAATAACATAGCAACCTGTCTTTGCGGCGGCAATTGGTTATAAGCCCTACCCACTAAACAACAAACATCAATAGAATATCTATTAGCATTTTATTTAAGTGACCATTGTGATGTTTCTAAAAACCATAGTTGTTTTGTTATTTAAATGTTACGAAATTAATATTTTTATAATGATGTAATTGGACATCACCACTTGGTCTCAAGTGTAAACACCCATTTTTTTATGTTGTTAAAATGTTTAATTTGCAATGTTAATAAATGTTCTTAAAATGATAATGAAGATTTATTGCAAGAGTAACATTTAATTACTGACGAGGTTATGATATTTCAATCGCGATATTAAAGTGAGGTTTCTAAAAAACGTCACTGCCATTTGAAAACGCGGTCTTCGCATAACGTTTTACTATTAATGTTTATGCAGCGTAAGATTTGAGATGTTAATTAACATTTATATGGTGATATCCCCTTCATAAGAAATTTGTTTATTTTAAAGCAATGTTTAAAATTTTATGTTCATGGGATGTTATTTACAATCGTTTTTGAGGACTGAATAAAATAATTTGGCACTAGCATGTTGGTAGCCTATATATTGTGTATTATGCGCATGCCATACAATATTTAGTCATTATGAACATTTCTAAAAGTAGCATAATACCAAAATTTTCAAACAAAATTTTTTATTGATTTTGTATAAATTTTTCGATTAATTTAATCGTTACTTTTAAAATGAGTGAAACGCGAGGGGAAAACCGCTGACCCAAATGTTGTACACTACTTCCCAAAAAGTATATACTTCCCGTACTTCCTAGGAAGTATTGTGTACTTCCTTGATACTTCCTTGATACTTTCCATACTTCGTTGATACTTCCCACACTTTCTTGATACTTCCCACACTTCCTTGATACTTCCCATACTTACTATGTACTTCCCGTACTTCCTCTATACTTCCCATACTTCCTTGATACTTTCCGATACTTCCTATACTTCATTGTTACTTTCCATACTTCCTGTACTTCAGGCATATTTTGCTGATGTAGAATCTCAAAATCAAATCTGATAGTTCTTTATGTATTCAACAAATAAACATATAACGTAAAGCTCTTCAAAAGTAAAATAGGTTTTACCTCGGCGATGATATATTGCTTTAAAATGATGTTATTTTTGCTAAGATTTCATTAGAAGCAATCTTAAAGTTAAGTAACTTTAACTCAAGTTTTGCAACCTATAACATGTATGTGTCATAGATAAGTGAATTTATCAGGTCTGCAAGGTTCTTCAAAGTTAGGTCACTTTTTACAAAATTTAATCGATTATTAAGTTTTTTATCTAGTCCATTGATCACAAAAATCTTAATAAAATACTACTCTATTTACAATTTTTTAAATATTTATATTTACTACATCTTGGACGTTTCTTGGTTAATGTCCGAAAAAAAATCACAATTGATTTTAACTACAATCTCTTTGGAAGGCGGATAACAATTCATATTACATAAATTACATAATATAAATTGATTACAGAAAAGTAAAATTATTGTATCTACAGATTATCTATGATAAGTTTGACACAATATTGCGTCTGCTCTATTGACCGTAAAACACTATACTTAGTTTATAATAGTAATTTAAAAAAAGATACGGAAATCCATTTTACATTATTTACGTCGTATATATGACGCTGCCCACGAGGACACGCAAATAACTTTTTTATTTTTAAAGTAATCAATGCAAAATTTTTATTAGTTGTGTAGACCACGACAGGGCATCTTTATGAGTAAATTTGGTTTTTCTAAACTCAAAATCTGGCCAACCATGATTAAAATGAAAAGTAGCGATTAAGATAGAACACAGAAGTATTAAGAAAAGTTGTTATAAATCACTCAAACTTCCCAAATAACAAAATTTTTCGACAACTTTTCATTTTTAATTTTCAAAATTTTTATGTAGTCGAGAGATATTAATTTGTTAAAATTTCAACTATTCCACACAAATAAATAAACTATGATTCCATACAGAGCACTGTCAAGTTGATTTCGTTCGTCTATATAGTTATGTTATGTAAAATTTTGCTGATTGTCAATTGCATTGTATTTTATTAAGTTCAATTTAGCCATATTTAATTTAATTTAAACCTATTTAGTAGATAGGGTTAAGTGGAAGAGCAGAACGAGCTCAGTTGCTTGCAACTTCAGCTCAACTCTGAACTTCGCCCATTTTTACCACAATCATATTTTGAATTTTATGTTTACATATTATTATTATTGTTGTAAATTACTTGTGGTTTAAATAAAGGGCGGCTCCGTGGCATAGTTGGTATGCGTGTGACTACTACGCCCAAGGCCCCCGGTTTTTAATCCAGACACTGTCCCCTTGAAAAATGTTAGGCGAGCATTTTTCACAAAAATACGCCTTCGTTCGGATGAGAGGTAAAATGGAGGTCCCGTGTGTAAGTGCTATCACGCACGTTAAAGATCCCTACCTTGCTTTGAACAGCAAGGGTTTGCCAAATTCAAAATTTTTCAGGTAAAAAAAAACTCCTGGCCAATGTAGTACCTTCGGGCGGAGCATTGGAAAATCACTGTAAGGTTTAAATAAAGACAATAATAATAACAATGAGAGTGCCATGAAACAAGAAAACAATTTGCAAATTTTATTCCGCATTAATAAACTACAAAATAACAACAATTTAACGAACAATATTTTAAATAAAATTTTTTCTACTACATTCTTTGAAGATGAATAATTTTTTCAATTTAAACAAAGTGAACATTTTCAGCGAAATTTGGCATTTTGGGTTTTTGAGTGATTTACATCAACTTTTCTTAAGTAATACTTTTCTGGTCTGTCTTAATCGTTACTATGACTTTACTTGAAACGCTATTTTTTATTTTAATAATAATTGGCCAGATTTTGACTTTATAAAAACCCCATTCCCTCATGAAGATGCCTTATCTTGGTCTACACAATTGATAAAAATTTTGTATCGATTGCTTTCAAAATAATAAAAACTTATTTGGGTGTCCTCATGAAAAGTGAAACGCACTGTGTACAGGGTTATTCAATTTGGAAGCTCAGCATTGGAATCCTAGAACCGGTAAGAGATAGAGAGTTGGTTAAATTGGGGCAAAGTTGAAGATTTTGATGCTTGTCAATATTCACAAAAGAAATTTATCGTAACCGTTTTTGTTTTGTAGTTATGGTAAAAAATTTGAAAAAAGCATTTCTTGTTTTTTGTTCAAAATTTTTTTATATCTATATAAACTTCTCAGGAGCAGTCTTTTATGCTAAAAACGATGCTAAAGTTAAAACAATCTGTTTCGATTCTTCATAACCATCACCAGCTTAATTTTTTCTTATGGACGTCATATTAGATTGTTTTACATTTATATAGATTTTTTTGACAATTTCAACTTTCAACTCAGTACCACACCATATACTTTTATTTGTGAAAATATCTATTATTAATAAAAAACGGAATATGATTCTAAAACAATTGAAGCAAGGTTATAATATTATATTCAATTTTAGGTTAATAAAATTAAAATAGGACATATCTGATATTAATAAACAAAACCACGAAAAGTAAAAGCCGTAAAAGCTCAACAATAACAAAATCAAAACTGCATCAAAATATTTACAGTAAATTAAATACGCGAATTAAAACCCATTCTTTTTGCATGTAAACAAAGGTTGGCTCTGAATTCAACTCTGTTTACTGCTCTTTGTATATCTCGTTTGCAAGAGTAAAAAATGATAATTCATCTTGTCTAACAGCGATCTGCTGTGAAGTGTTTTGGTGTGTTGTATGAGTGCTTGTACCTGATGAATCGAAGACACAACGCAGTACCATCAAAAACTAATAATATTAAAGATCTAAAACTTACGATTGTTAATACATTTGAATCGATCCGCAGATATACAGAGAGCAGTAAACAGAATTGGATTCAGAGCAAACTTTTTTTTACAAAAGAATGGCTTTTAATTCGAGTATTTAATTTACTGTAAATATTTTGTTGCAGTTTTGATTTTGGTATTAGTAAGCTTTTACAGCTTTTACTTTTCGTGGTTTTGTTTGTTAATATCAGGCATGTTCTAATTTTAATTTTATTAGCCTGGAATTGAATACATTTCAATTGTTTTTCAAAGCGCTAAATTGCCTTTGTACGGCCCTGCATTTAGCTTTGTTCAAATTCAGTGTAAGTTATAGATTTCTGTGCCACGAATATCGTATAAGTGAACTTATTCTATTATTATAACAATAATTCAATTCTGGTACTACATGTATAGTTTATTACATAGACATATTGTGAAGTACAAAAATATATATTGGGTGTCGCAAACTTGACTCCCGAGATAGCTTGTTTATTTTGAAAAATAACAATAATGAACCATAATTATGTATTTGTAAATTGGCGGAAATTCTCCGTAAGATAGCACTAAAAAAAATTTCAAAATTTGCACTGGTATAAAGGCATATATTTTCATTTGTTTTTTTAAATTAAACCTTATTTTTTCTGGCTTTTATAATAGAACATTTTGTTCCGTTTTAAAACATGTATACAAATATGGATCTTACATAACAAATGTTCGAACAAAATTGAAATATAGGTTTATGATAAATATCTAGTTCATGAGGGAAACAAGCTTTGATACTTCCCGTACTTCCTTGATACTTCCCGTACTTCCTTGATACTTCCCGTACTTCCTTGATACTTCCCATACTTCCTTCATACTTCCTGTACTTCCTTGAAACTTCCTATACTTCATTGATACTTCCCGTACTTCCTAAGGTTTGTACACCAAACTTCCTCAGCGGTTTACCCCTCGGTGAAACGTGTCTCTAGACACGGCGATTTGTGAGATACCGCCGCCATACATAACTTTATTAAGGTTATGTTATATACGTTTTACCGGCGCGTTATGTGATCCTGGTTTTACGGTTTTATTGATATGAGTGATGCTTTATATGCAATCGATATTATAAAAGTTGTCTTATCAATCAACCATGAATTCATTGCAACATAAAAATGTAATTATCATTAGTTTTATTTAATTCCAGCAAACTTTTTTATTTTGGAATATTTTTTAGGTTAAGCACAGCATTATTCTGTGATTTTTATTACATTATATTTAAAAGTTAGCTGAGACTACTGCACTGATAAAAACATCTTTAAAAAATGAGAAGAGGTCTGATAATACTTTTTTGCCACTTTAACCGGACTTAGAGGACATCCTATTAATGAGCATATATTAGAAAACAATCATAAATAAAAGCAATTGATACTTGGTTCTAAGATATATACATACACACTAAAGCCATTCCTTTTTAGAAAATAATATTGAAAGAGAATGTGGAAATGATAATGCAGAAATTGCATTTGACGAACTAGAACCAATTCTGATTGAAATTGAGGATATTGCAATTGATCAACCACAACTATCTCGTGTTAGAAAATGTAATGCAGAATATGCAGTTGACCAAACTCGACTAATTATTATTACATTAGATACACCAATAATTACAGATAGTACAGCTTTAAAGAAACGTGGTAAGTAGATTTTGTTTTAAAAAGTTGAGTTTTTTAATGGCTATAACTGTACACCAAATTTGTAATTCCAATTCAGAGCCATCGTCTAGTTAAAAATTCAAAACCGTGTATCTCAAAAACTAAGTACTTATAGGATTTATGTCTCACGTTTATCGATATTATTATTTATTTACAAGAGCTATCAACTGTAGAGTGTTGCCATGCCTCTCAAACAATACAGTACTCTGTATACTTTACCTTGAAGAAGTAGACAATGTATCTACAATTGTGTAAAAGTTGAGAGGTTTTTTACATTATTTGTCATTGCTAAAGTTATGTTTTACGGAATTGCCATGTTAATATAATTTACAATTACAGAACTGTGAAGAATTAATACATTTTAAATATATATTAAATTTAAAAATACTAATGACAATTTTTCTCAATTTTCAAATCCATTATTGCTTTTTAGATCAATCAGTCTTGCCCAGGTGCCATATCGATATAAAACAAATATTATGGGGTATTGAAGAACGCTTAATAAGGTTGGAAATTAACTTTGGAGTTTCTGTACACAAGGTCATAGAACATCAATCTTCCTTTGGATACTTATAATGACAGAAGCATTGGACATTTTACTCAAATCTAATGAAGCTCCATGTAATGAAATGAGTAGGGCATAATTGGCAATCCTGGAACCTCATTTGCTCCCAAATCCCTCATTTGCTCCCACATTTACATGTAAATCCCCATAAGGAGCAAATGAGGAGGAGCGACTCTTTCCTTCCTCATTTGCTCCCACATCTGAACCGAATAGTTTTCTTCGACTAGCCATTTTTTATCTTTCGAGATAAACCTACCTTGTTTGGTATTAATTAAGATTAGATTTGTCTCAGCTACCCGAATCTCTTTAAATTTTTTAGATAGCGCAATCCCCCAGGGACCTACCCTGATTTTAAGATTTTGTACCAAGATCAATTCCTAATCACCTCTCCTTTTTAATATCTACAGTCCTTTAACCAACACAAAAGAAAATAAGAACACAAAAGTTTAATATTTTATTTTTATCCAATTTACAGTTTAATAAACTAATTACAATTTTACAAAGTATAACATTATTTCCTGTGTTTAGTCGAATCCAAGCAGGTTAACCTGTAACAAAAAGAGATTAATGTGTTGTTTAAATAGCCCTGTAATAAAAGAGATTAAAGTAAAAAGAGAAAACGTGTTTTCAGTCAATAAGACATATTGTTGTTAATCCAACAATATGTTTTACCGTCAACGAGACCACGTGGAGGTAAACACATATCGCCGGGAACAAAGGAAATTTTAAGGATGGGGGAGGGTAGATATGCTTATAACTAACTTACATACTATATATATACACTAAAATATAAACAACTATCTAATATCCTTATGCCCCCATGCATATGTGGAAGTACTACCAGGGATGACGTACCTTTTGTCATCTTCTGCCGATAAACTAATTTTATTAATTAATTGGGTGTACAAAACGTGTTTTTTACTCCGAATACATACCATGCTATGCATAAGGGCACAAGAATTATTATGCACAACGTTCTTAAAACTATCCACACTAATCCCAGCCACCACACTACGCGATACCCCCTTGATCTTTTTAATCGTGTCCTTCTCACTAAGAATGCAATACGACTTGGCCCTAGTCCCAACAAATTGTAACACCAAGTCGCCGTTGAACTCGTCTTTAAACTTGCCGGGGATCTTTTTGTTCACAAGAGGCATATTGTATTTATTGTCTCGAGGGTAGTCACTAGTGTCGAAATTGTTAATGTTTGCACTAATATCACTATACAAGTCTTTTGTTTCTATACTATACACTAAAGAGTCAGTGTCTGTATAAAGTAGTAAGAGTTTGGCTCCATACAAATGTTTCATGGTGTTATAATGAAAATCATACATGAGGGTCTTTGAAATATCTAAAACTGAAAAACCTGCATATATAGGCTTGTTGTAAGTGACTTTTACCCTATCCATCTGTATAATAACCAAATCCTCACCTAGCACTAAACTACTGTTAAAGTTCGGGCGGGCGATAAGTCCACTCGCGCACAATTTTGTCCATCGTGTCCCCACCGGGGCACGATCTTTATCCACCCTCTTGTCGACATTCTCCATCGTTTTCCAAAGACTGCGTTATTCATTAATTTGAAAAGTCTTTTCAAACGCATTTCTGGCAGATGTCCTAAGGGTGGTGTTCAAATCGATGTAGGGTTTTAACCAAGGCGATTGGTCAAATTCCATGACCCGGTGGACTGCTGTGAGCCGGAGACCATTACGTAGCGCCTGCTGCAGGTTTCTGTAATGTATGACGTAATGACTCTTGTTGAGCAACGTGGCGAGCAGCTTCGAGTCTTGGAGGATGGTGTTGGGGTACCATGGTTTCTGGACAAAACGGTAAATCGTTGTGCTGTTCGTGTAGGTCTTCTGGATACTCAGATCTACTTCCAGGATGTACCCTTGTCCCCTGTTACAGATATGTCATCGATGTGGGCTTTCAGGAGGTTAAGATCTTTCTCTTTCAACCACCTGAATCCGCTTATCGGTAGCAGTTGTGACATGGCCCATCCATACAAATTATTAGCATCCAAATACGTCAAGTACCTTGAGGGCTCTTCAGAATTAAAATTCTCCATGTACTTATTGTTGGCGTGAGCGTATCGTTGACTGCACTGAGTTAGACCACCACGAATCCCTTTCTTTACAAAGTGATGCATTTCTACATCAGTGAATAGATCCAGTTTAACCCCAGTATGTTTCAGCATGGCGTCCCAGCTTAGACTAGGTGCTGTCATATATTGGCAGGGATCCAAGTCGTAGGTTTTCAAGCACACACCGGAAATTTTCGAACACGTCAGCTAATAATAAAACGTCTGTTTTCAAATAAAGATCGCTGTATTCGCCGAGTGTGCATATGTGGAAGGCGTTCCATACATTCTGAGCGTGATCGTACTCAGACAACGAAATCACAGTATTCGTGAGATCATTATAGAAATCCTCTCGGGGTGGTAGACTTGACCTATTTAACGCTGAAGCGTCTGTCACATACCTGTACGGGAACACACCCTTTCTGCGTAGAAATGAAAACTGTTTGTCGTCGGGGAAACACTTCCTCATCTCAACAAACTGCTCGCATTCCAAATTTTTCACCAACTTATCCAGGGACGATGCCATGAAACGCAGGGAATCGATGAATCGCAGCTGTACCGTGGAATTATCGGTTTCATCATCGTCATCTTCTTCTACGTCTGGTTCTTCGCCATATAACCTCACATACTTTGTGAACGATACGAACCGCTCCTTATTATTTGGGATCACTGTAACACGCTCCTTATCGCATCCCAATTCCTTCACAATAAAATGGGAATCATACCCACTTAAATTGTGGAATATGACCGGTATGAAATTTGGCATCCGGTATTGGATGTTGCATTGACGATGTGCTGCGAAGCGGAATTTCCTGTAAGATGGCAGTGATCCCTTACTCGATCGTCTCCCAATGGTTTCTTGCAGATACCGCAATCGTCAACCATGTGGAATAACAATTCGTCTAAAGGCTCCAACGCTGTCATCGGCACATTGTTTTTTAAGATAATCCCCAATCTGCGGGCTTCCTCCTTTAACTTCTCCATAAAAACTTTAGCAGCTTCAGGCCCCCTGTACAATTGAAACTTATCCAGATTCTCATCGTAAGAGCATTTAATGTAGTATGCGAAGCTGTATGGTTCGTGTTGGTGGGTGCTGTTAGTAAAGGAGCCGGAGGGATCCTGTGCTGCCGAAGAAATGGGCTTCAACACGCTTTCAAAGTCCGTGTATATAACAAACGGCACCCTCATTTGCTTGTGCACGTTCGTAAACTCCAATATGTTGTTGAAGTGGTTGGGCATCTTTGTCGTAACGTGGTTGCAATCTTGTTCGGTGTGTTTGCGTAGCTTATCCTCCGAACGGAAATATATCAGGCACCCATCGCAAATCCATTTGTACCCGTCATGCTTAGACAGCTGTTTTCTCACTAGCTTCCCCAAATCCTTGATCCAGCAGTAATGTGTGTTATTCTCATTCTGGATGTAAAGGAGGTTGACGTGCCGATCCCTCTTTCTTTGGGTGAAGTGAAGCGGCCCCACAATTGACTTGCCCTCTACACCAAACACGTTAATGCTTATAGCATTCTGCTCCTCGAACTTGGCTATGTCCTTTATGGGCATCGGGAACTGCACTCCTATTAGCTCGAGTACAGTCGAGTAGTGCGGATAACTAGACACTCTGTGAGGGTTGAAATCAGTGGGGTGTGGGGCTGCTACAACGCTCCAGGCAAAGCATGCGTCATCTTTGTTCTGCACGTTAACAACGGCATGTTTCTCCCTTATCCATTTGGGAAGCTCAATGTAGAACCCCCCACGAAGAGGATCATACTCGTTAATATTTACTTCCAAGTATAACACATTTTTCAACGTCCAACCTAAAATTTAAAAATTAGAAAAAATTAATAATTTTTCAAAACTTACCAGAATCTCGTTCTTGAAATTCGTCTGACTTAGCTGACATCCTCTCCATAAAGGAGTTGTAGACATTCCCTAGGTTGCTGGATGAGGTGACCACAACATTTCGGGTGTTGAAGGATTTCACGTCGTCAACACCTTCTGCCGCAGCCATCTTGGTGTACCCACCAAACACCTCCAGGTTCACCTTTAGGGAGGTGTGGATTGCCCGCTGTTTCCCGACTAAACTTACAAATCGTTTCCGTTGATTTTGCAAGAATTCCAACAGACCTAGAAATAACTAAGTTAAAACACAAATACTTATAAAAATACATACTTGTAGAGTCGACATTATTAATTCTGTATGTAGCGATTCGACTTTTGAATGCGGTCGCTACCACTTCTACACCCCATCCAGGACGCGACTAGCATTAGCTTTGTACTCGTTCGAGCGCTGGTGGGAAGCCAGGTTGGCAACATCCACATCGCACTCAACGCATCTCCGCAATCTTTTGGGGGTAGGTCCCCCAACTGTCGGCGCAGCCGATCGCTTAACACCGGATGGGTCTGCAACTGGTTCCACCACACCATGCTCGGCATCCTTGTGACGTTTCAAGTTGTCCCTCCGCGAGAAGGATGCCAGGCACATATCGCAGGCGAACAACTCAGTCTTTTGATCTGGCACCGATCCATGTTGTTGGAGCTGGTGTCGTTTTAAATTGTTGCTTCTTGAAAGCTGTACCACACACATCACAAGTAAAGGAAGCCATTTTCTATAAAGAAATTAAAACTGGTCAAAGACTTTTAACAGTTGTGACTAGTCAAAGACTAAACAGAAACTAAATGATATTGTATCGCACGGTGCTTTTATACCCGGTTGGTATAATTAGCTAGTTTACTTTTAAAACCCAGCGTCGTTGAACCTTGAGTAACATTTCATACCAGTCTATTCATGTCGGTGAAAATCAATTAGCTTCTTGCTTGCACTACATCTATAATTATCGGATGTACTACTTTAACTTTCACGTTCGTGACTTCCCATAAAGAGCAAATGAGGAGATTCATCTCACATTTCCACACATCCACATTGCCACACACATTTACAAGTATATTCCCATAAGGCGGAAATGAGGAGAATGCCTCAATTCCACACTCATCTGAACCAAATAGTTTTCTTCGTTTAGCCAATGCATCTTTCGAGATAAACCTATCTTGTTTGGTATTAATTAATATTAGAATTTTCTCAGCTACCCGAATCTCTAGGAATTTTTTAGATAGCTCCATTCCCCAAGGGAGCTACCCCAATTTAAGATTTCTTACCTGTAGCGACTTTTGAGCGTCCTTACAAATTTTTTTAGTCATGCAATACATCTTGTTAGTCTAAAATTTTACGCACATCCCGAATCTGTTAACAGATTTGAAATCGGACCATCCCTTACAAAGTTACACTTTAAGCTCTCAAACCTCTAAATTTTGCTCTTTGCTCTATAAGCAAAACTAACAAATAGTTTTATTCGTCTAGCCAACGCATCTTTCGAGATAAACCTATCTTGTTTGGTATCAATCAATATTAGATTTTTCTCAGCTACCCGAATCTTTAGGAATTTTTCAGATATCATCACCCCCCAAGGGAGCTACCCCAATTTTAAGATTTCTTACCTGTAGTGACTTTTGAGCGTTCTTATGAATTTTTTTAGTCATGCGATACATCTTGTTAGCTTAGAATTTTATTGCAGAATCTGCAAACAGATTTGAAATCGGATCACGCCCTGCAAAGTTGCCCCTTTAAAGCTCTCAAATCTTATTAAAATTTTTGCTCGTCTATGACATATGCTTAAACCAAACATCTCCAAAAATCAAAAACCGTGGAGATTTTAGAAACGAGTCCTTTATAAGCCATAAGTGCTTAGTATTTAAAATCATTTTTTCAAACAGTAATGTGCTTTTCTCAGAATGTCGCAAAAACCCATAACTTTTCTGGTTTTAACATAATTACATGCACAATGCTAAATTGTTGGAAAATATGTAGACGAGGACAAACTAATTGCTTTACAATTATATGACGTATAGTGAAAGTAGCCTTTTCTTTTTTATTAATTAGCAGCTATATGATTTGAAAAATACAATAGATATGCTCAATGCCACCCATTAGAAAATTCACGTATAATTGCTGGAGGGTTTATTAATCATACAATGAGCGCTCTAGTATGGTCGTCCTTATAAATTTTTTATACATGCAATTCATCTTGTTAGTCTACAATTTTACGCACATCCCGAATCTGCAAACAGATTTAAAATCGGACCATCCCTTGGAAAGTTATAACC